>JAOTQQ010000079.1:7456066-7588309 GCA_026546715.1 Gallinago undulata | reverse complement strand
AGGCTGAACAACCCCAGCTCCCTCAGCCTGTCCTCATAGCAGAGGTGCTCCAACCCCCTAATCATTTTAGTGGCCCTAAAATAACACAGTTAAGGCACCTTCAGCCCTGACTTAAGCACACTAATACTTCCAGCTGACAAGTACAGTCATAAAGCTCACCAGTAAGTCACCCCAGCTTAAACGGGATGTTTGTCCGTGAGTCCAAGCTCTACGGCAGAGAAAGCAACTGTAATATTGGCATAGAGGGTACCAACCAATGCAGGTTGCCACAGACTGATCACAGCCTCTAAAGACGACGACTCTCCAATCCAAAGCACTGAAGCTAGAAGGACTTTTAGGGACTTCTTAGCATCCAAGAACTTGAGACCCCTGGACAAAGGAATAACCAGTGGTCTTTAAGCCTCCAGTATCACTGCTGTGCTCCAGGAGCAATGTACAGCACTGCAGGAATGATCACAGAGCTTTTGCTGAACCCTCACCTTCCTTCTTCTCAATATACATCTTCACATTCACAGATGAGCCATTGATGTAAAAAAAATCCCAGAGATTCCTAGTCTCCATAGTGAATCAGTGCAACAGGAGGAAACAAGCAATGAGGAAAGAACAGAGCAAGCAGCTTCAAAATCCTTGGAGCCACTGTCTACATGTAGCAGCTACACTGCCATGACAGTGGGAGCCTGCTTTTAGCTATTTTATTGGCTAAATTGGACAGCATTTTATTACCTCTACAATAAAGCAGATAATCCTAATGCATTTTCCTGACATTTGTAAACAGAACTTGCAAGCAGTCAGAAACTAAAAATAGAGCCAGCACAGTAAGCCACAAATCTACCCCTGCCTCCACCTGCACAGCAACATCAATTTGTGAAGTCTGGCAACCTACAGGTCAGATTTTGCTCTAATTCCTTCACCCCTTCCAAAGTGATCCCAAATAAAGAAAAATACCCCCATTCCCACACATTCTACCCTCATCAAAATAAGGGGGTGATTCATTTCCACGTGCCTCAGAAAAATCATGACTATGAGGGAGGTGATTTTGCCCCTCTGCTCTGGTGAGACCCCATCTGGAGTACTGTGTCGAGCTCTGAAGTCCTCAGCACAAGAAGGACATGGACCTGTTGGAGTGGGTCCAGAGGAGGGGCATGGAGATGATCAGAGGGCTGGAGCACCTCCGCTATGAGGACAGGCTGAGAGAGTCAGGGTTGTTCAGCCTGGAGAAGGCTCTGGGGAGACCTTGTAAAGGCCTTCCAATATCTGAAGGGAGCCTACAAGAAAGCTGGAAAGGGACTTTTTACAACGGCATGTAGCGATAGGACAACGGCTAATGGCTTTAAACTGAAAGAGGGGAGATTAAGATTAGATATTAGGAAGAAACTTTTTACTATGAGGGTAGTGAGACACTGGAACAGGCTGCCCAGAGAAGCTGTGGATGCCCCATCCCTGGAAGTGTTCAAGGCCAGGCTAGATGGGGCAACCTGCTCTTGTGGGAGGTGTCCCTACCCATGGCAGGGGGGTTGGAACTAAAGGATCTTTAAGGTCCCTTCCAACTCAAACCATTCTATGATTCTATGACCAGGACTCTAACGGTACAAAATCATTCCAATTTAACTCTTCAGCCATGACTTTTCTCATCAGCCTTTGCCAGGTCTAATCCATTTAAAATGTCTTCCTGGAGAGCCTGGACCCCGCAGTGACTCTGGGCCTCTCCTTTCCTTCTCTGCACTGGGAGAGCACCCTGGTACCTTTGAGCACAAATGTAGGGGGCAAGAAAAAGGACAGGAAATTAACTCTGCCTCCAGTTCTCCCAGAGATCTCCTGGATCAGTCTTATTACAAATGAGAGATGGTACTTACAAAGCTCCTCCTCCTGTCATAAAAATCTCTTCTTACCTACTGAGAGAGGGGAAATCTATTTTTAGGAAGCTTCACTTGATGGGACAAACACTCCATCATGTTTGCTTTGAAATTAGTCTTTTTTTAAAGACACACCTGGATGTCAGCACATAAAATAGCATGGCTTCAAAGCAAATGGCCTGCATTTAGCAGAAATCAGGTCAGCAATCTGAACATCACTGAAAGTGTGGAGTTTATTTCTGTATATATTACCATGCATATCTTGCGGGTTGTACAGAGTCACAAGCAAGACGAACTGGAAGTTTTTCTGAATCAGAAGTGAAACTGAAATACAGTCTGTTTTCATTGCCTGCTGTTGGTAAAACATCAAAAACTAATGTTATAATAAACATTTCAAAATAAATCCATTCCAAGAGAAAACCAAATGAGTAATACTTTCTAAAAATCCCTCACAACAACTGAAGGCAGAGAACAGACATGACTGATACCATTAATACTTGTAAAAAACGCTAAAGACCAGGACCAACATGTTCACGTACATTTCCCCAGGCATCTCCTCCCCTCCCCAAAATTCTAGTAGAGCAAAATTTATGGATTTTTATGCACATGTCCAAAATTTCTGCAATCAGCACAGTAGCTACAGATGGCTGCTAAACATCCAATCTCTCAGACACGTCTGCCAGACATCTAATCTACATGGGCAGATCCAGTGCTATCCATCAGTCTCATGTTCCTACAGCATATTTCTATCCCCAGGTCATTGGAATAACTGTACCAACCCTATCTATACAAAATCTTCACCTCATTTTCCCAGATCATAATTGCATCAACATGGTAAAGACCCTTACTTCTGAGCAATACCATTATACTGTTAGGCATGCATCTACCAAGTAGAAGCGTAACTTTAATGTATATTAAACCTGGATCTTTAGAATTTGTGATCGATCTGTAAAGAAGTCTCTAAGAGGGTTCATTTTTCCACCTGCCTGAATGGTGTCACAGTGACTCTGTGCAGAATGAGCTGCAGCAGAGCCCTAGGAGACTTCTGTCCTTGGGGAAGACCCCACAGTGGGATGTGACGCAGTGAAGGGAGCTCTAAAGGAGCCAGATGTCAGCTCTGCTACTGCCTGGGGCACCACTGTTAGGCCAAGGAATTACTCTTCTCAAGCTTCTTGGTTTACCAGGTTCTGACTTTGTTTTCTGTACAAATTCTACACACTTCAGAGCAATGACTGTATCTTCCAGTTGCCCTCTACTGTACTCTGGACCACAGGGGTGGAACTTCTGCCTTCTAAATGTCTACAAAAGCAACAAGGGGAAGGAAGCCAGGATCTACTGCTCCCTTATTTCAAAAAGAAAGTGCAATCTCACCAAAGGTAATTAGTTTTACTTTTTCCTTCAATTTTTTTTAAGGTCTGAGATCCTTGACGTAAAGAAGTGACTCTATCCACTATTTAATCATGCTTTACTTCCTCCATAACAAAAACAAATCCTCAAGATATCCTAAAAATCTTTGCAGATTCAGTCTGGTAACAAATTCTGTAACTGGTAGTGGTAGAGCTTTCCAGAAGTATCTTTCTTTCTTTGTCTATTGTTCAGCTAATATTTTTGGGGGCTTTTTTCATCTATTGTAGTGGTCAAATCTTCAACAGCTGCAAAATTCCATAACTTCATTTACTACTGTGAACTACAACAATGTGTACCAGTTGAAGATTTTCCTCATTTCTTGTTAGAGGAGTAGAATTTCAGGGCTTTGTGCAAAAGTTTTCCTTTGAGTTTAATCCAAACGGTTCTTTCCCATTTGCTGATATGTTAGCAAAAGAAAAATAATAATTTTAATCTCTGACTTCAGGATTTTCTATCTTCAATCATTCATTTTTCAATGCTTCAATTTCAGAATTTTTTAAAAACCTATTTTTTGTTGTTCTTGCAAAGAATTAAACATCATTTCTCCCCTAATTCCCGTTGTTTAAAAGTTTTCTGATTATATTTGTCTCGTGGCTGCATCAGAGCCTCATGGTAAAAGATCAAAAGACTTCTGTTTCAGGGGTTAAATATTCACAGTGCAGGCAAAATATTTCACACAGGCAACAGGGATGTAGTTTTCCCAGACCATTATGCCATGGTGCTCACCAATAGTAACAACCTCAAAGAATAGCAAAGCAGCCCAGTCCTAAAGCTTACTTAGTTTCCTGATTAATTCACTTTCATCTTCCCATTTACTACGGAAAGAGCACCCAAGCCTCCTCTGGCATGTCCCACAAATGAACAGAACAGATTGGGCAACTGGGGAGGACTGCACAATCTTGAACTATGAAGCAATCCTACTACAAAAAACAGGACAGAATTTATCAAACAACAAAAAAATTATCCATGTGGAGAAAACAGGGAACCAGCTTCCTCTACAATACACAGTAGACAGTCCCAAGAGCATAACAGTAATATTTAAAAAGAAAAAAAACAACCAGAAAACCTAAGCAAACTCTGAATATTAGAGACACACATTTACTGAGGGTAAATCTGTTCCTGATCTAGAAAATATAATGCCTGGGCTCTCTTTTAATAGCTGCTGAGATATCTTCTATACACTAGAAGCCTTCAGTGCCACCTGCCACTCTTCAGTGAGTATAACACTAAAAAAAGCTCAGCCAAACATACCAAAGCAGTCAATTTTGTACATCACTTTCCAGCACAGCTAGAAACGAACACGAGAAATTTAGGGAAAGCTTTTTGTAAAACCAGAAAGCAGGCAACCCCAATAAAGCAGAATTAAGAGTAATTTCCAGGGCTGCTCAAAAGCCAACGGAGAGGCAATATGAGAGGATGTGCAATCCCTGTGCCCAAAGCAGGGCACTGCGGTGCCGGCTCTGGGAGAAAGCGGGACCCCTCCTGTCCGGCATCCTGCTGCTTCTCACACTCCCGAGCTTCCTCTCTCAGCTGCCAACCTTCTGTTTTCAAACCAGATCACCTCAAAAAAAGATCACAAATAAATCGGAGAAAAGGAGGAGAGGTATTTTTGTTCAGTTTTGGCTTTCCAGGGGGCAGGAACTAAAAGAGGGCCCATATGTTGTAGCTCTAGTTGAGTTTTATCAGGATACTAAATGCATACATTTGCATTTAAGAATAGAAATAAAACAACTTGGAGGTTGGTAAGAAGCACAGTAGTTTTCCTTCCAGGCACAAACTCTCTGAAACTGAATATACGGGTGCACAGTTAAATCTGTTATATTTCAAATGCGGTCACTTGAATTGCCCAAAATAACTCAGTGCAATGACATTAAAGCACATTGTCTTTTAATGAAACTCTGTATTATTGATGCCCCGACTCCAAATATAACAACTGAAATGGTCTAGAATGTTGCAAATGCCCATAACCACACATTTACCAGGGAAGCTTTTGCAGCTTATACCTACAATCTACAGGCTTTGTGATTTCAAGCTTGAAACTTCCAAAGCCAAAGGAAGCAGTTTAGCCCTGGACAGGGCCAAGGAATGAGTGACAACTTGGCAAAAAAAAAGTCCCGAATGACCAGAAATGTTGAGTGATACCAGACACACTCAACAGCTGTTCCTAAAGCCCTGTGGCCAAGATTTGTAACTCGCTGCATCCAAATGAAGGTTATCTAGATTTAATGACCTAGGAGACTCTCCAAAGGCAAAATTTCTCCCATTTTTTTGTGTTTTACTGACTGGAGGCAAAGCTAGCAGGGAGGTATTCAGGTTCTACACAGCATAAAAAATTAATTCTTGGGAGTTTGGCCAGTTGCTTTAAAGCAGGTTTTACCTAATTTAACAGAATAAGCCAGAAGAGTGAGGTGAAGGTTTGAAAACACTTATCTGACTTAAATGGGTTTCTGGAAGCTTCAGAGATCCTGCGAACTCATATTTTATACATGTATACCCAAACCTGGAACACCTTGGTCACAGGCTAAATATTTTTACCAGTCATCTAAGATTTTGAATTGTTAATAAAGGAGCTGAAATACTACTATTATTCTCAGGTTCTGGTAAGTTCCTGTCCTGTGGTCACATTAGAAAAATGAAAAGATCCTTTCAAAAAGATAATTAAAGAATGACATCATACACAAGCTACAGCTCAGATGCATTAACATGGAATTTACATGCAAGGATTCAGACTAATTGCAGCACAACCAACAATAAATATATGAATGTCATTGTTTGTGCTATGTATTGGTGTCTATGTGAAAAAATTCTTGTCAATTAGCTTTTATTCAGAACATAAGCACATTTAAAAGAACTTAACCAACGAGAACTGCACTCCCCAACACGGGTTATTTGTCTCCATTACTGTAAAGAAGCATAGCAATTTAAAATTTAAAAATGTTTAACTTGAAGTTTGCCAAATTGAACCTGAATTAAATACATCAGAAAAGTCCAAATGACAAACACCTCCAGATTAAGCATCCTTTTTTTTTTTTTCCATATTTTTATGCTACCATTTCAAACTTGACTGTGAGTTGTATTTTCAACAGTTGTGGTATATATATATATATATATATATATATATATATATATATATAAAGCATTAAAACAAATCATCAATGCTGCTGTTAAAAAAACAAGTCCAGTTTGAAAGTACATAATTGTTCACCATCATAATACCTAATTCCCAGTATGCTACAAAGATTCAAACCACAGGCCTTCTAGTGCAGACAAACAGTATTTCATTGGTTGATAGTTCAGGTTCAAAATCCACACATCAGCAGAGAAACATAACCCAGCATTAAATACCTGGAATTATATTACAGTATAACCTCTGCTCCGTAGACACTGGTTGACCAAAGTGCAACATGGAAGATTTAGACCAAGAGAGGATTTAGTTTGCTTTGTCACATATAGAATCATAGAATCACCTGGGCCGGAAGGGACCTCCAAAGGTCATCTAGTCCAACCCCCCTGCAGTCGGCAGGGACACCCCCAACTAGACCAGGTTGCCCAGGGCCTCATTGAGCCTCACTTTGAATGTCTCCAGAGAAGAGGCCTCAACCACCTCCCTGGGAAACCTGTTCCAGTGCTCCACCACCCTCATTGGAAAGAACTTATTCCTAAGATCCAATCTAAATCTGCTTTTCTTCAGTTTAAACCCATTGCCCCTCATCCTGTCCCTGCAGGCCTTTGTAAACAGGCTCTCCCCAGCCTTCCTGTAGCCCCCTCAGGTAGTGAAGGCCGCTATTAGGTCTCCCGAGAGCCTTCTCTTCTCCAGGCTGAACAACCCCAGCTCCCTCAGCCTGTCCTCGGAGCAGAGGTGCTACAACCCCCTGAGCATTTTTGTGGCCCTCCTCTGGACCCACTCCATCAGGTCCATGTCCTTCTTATTTTGAGTGCTTCAGACCTGCACACAGTTCTCCAAGTGAGGTCTCACCAGAGCAAAGTGGCAGAATCACTTCTCTGGACCTGTTGGCAACACTTCTTTTGATGCAGCCCAGGATGCCATTGGCCTTCTGGGCTGCAAGCGCACACTGCCTGCTCTCTGAAACATCAGATTTCTTTCTAGAAGTCCCAGCTATCTCATACCTTAAATTAATTTATTTATTTTTTTTTAAATAATCTATCTGGGGTTAAAGTCTACTCAAGTTGGATTCTTCCCAGCATGTGAACTTCAATACACAAATTTTTGAGCACAGATCCTCTTTTCCTAGAATTTCAGTAAAATTTTAAGCAGCTCAATGGATGCAGCAATGAATTGCAAAAATTTGTATTTACCATGGAAAATTTTCCAAATAAATTAGAATCTATTTCATTTTATTCAATGGATTTTAACTTTTTCATTCATTATGTGTGTGTAGAGAGTTATATTTTTGAGGTCATTCTAGACATATAACTATACTTACAATTACCTCAAAAAATAAATTCACAGATAAGGAAACAGAACTGGATCAGGGACCTGAGGAGATACTTGAAGATCAAGGATCCAGAATAAGTTTAATGGCCAGAACAACAGGAAAAAGTATAATTGAAAAGGCAGCTGGGACTGGGTGGTTGGCACAGACTCACACATCATACTGTCTTACTAAGTAACTTTCACCAAAACTCTTAAATATTCCCTTTTTAAGGATTCTTATCAATACAATGGGATGAAAGTACTTCCACGCTTCAGAACGTTACACACAGGGAAAATCATTTTACCATATGGAAGCATCTAGTAATTCTACTAAAAGTGACAGCAGGCACCATGAATATCTTATCTATTTGAATAAACTGTTTAGTATTATCATCTGCCTTCTATGTTATTTCACATTCTTGAAGCACTGCCTTAACTTTCAGAAATGCAAACTTTTAACTACAGAAAGCAGTAACCCAATTAGAAATGATCTGCACGATCTTTATGGCATTCTCACAGCTTAAGATACTCTATTTTTAAACTAGAAGTATTTCAACAGACTCCTGATAATCAAAGCAGACTTCCTTTTGCACAGAAATATAGCAGTACTGACAAAAAAAAACATTCATGCTGAAAATAATTTTGTATTGCCCTTTAACTTGCATTATTATAATGTAATTAGAATTACTGAAACTGATGTGATGAGTGCACCCCCATCAATGGGTTATTACAGGCTCATTTTTGTCCTCTCGAACACAAATGCAGTGAGACCCATGAGTGCAAAGGTGACTATTTTAAGCACCCTCCATTTTAGATACTTTTGAAAGGTTCTGAATTTGGAACACAGAAAAATGAGCCCACACAAAATTGTCAGTTGGAGACCCAATAATGACCCAAAATAATTATGAGGAAGAGCCATTAAAAACTACTTTCGGACTCAGGTAGATGAGAATATATAGACAGGTTGATAGGTTGTTGGGTTTTTTTTAACAATTTCTAGCATAACAATTTATCCGGTTTCTATTTTTTTTGCGAAAATCACACAAATGCAACAGGAAATATGTCAGAAAGAATGAAGGTAAAATAACATATTTGCTTGTCACTTTCTTTGGTATTTTTATCTGGTTCCTCTCTCAACTAACAGGTGGTTCAGTTCTGCAATTCTGTTCTTGAGAAAGATAAACAGAATTAGAATAAATCCTCTGCACATACACATTTGTGACTGAGAAATCTAAGGCTGCTACCCTGGCTGGAACCCATCCGTGCCTGATCCTGGGACAAGGATGCTGGGACAAGGAATGCCCACTCTAACCTGAAAGCCGGAGGAGACAGAGCATGATCTGATGTAGGTCAACCCCACACAGAGTGGTACAGGGTCTGCTGCTTGAGAATCCACTGTTCTGCTCTATACAGGGACCAGTGCCTTCCCCAGCACCTCCTACGCTGGCCAACAGCACAACCAAGTCCTTCTATTGTCAGTGGGAACACAAAAGAGGAGAGGAGAGCACTAATGCAAAGATTGACAGGTTTTCCTTAACATAATTAAAAAACACACAACCAAAAAAAAAAAAAAACACAAAAAAGCAAACACAAAACTAGAGGCTTCTATTAATTTCTCTATGCATGGCTTTTTCTGAATATGCAAAGAATGGAACATGGTGCATGAAGACAAGACTAGAAGAAATTCACACTCATGACATATAGTCTTAACCGTTTGTGCTCTGAGCATTTTAATGACCTTAGAAATATGAAAACCAGGAAAGGTTTTATCTGAAAAGTTTTGGTCACTGAAAAATAATTATTCATCTTCACAGCCTTTTTCACCATCCCTGTCAATTTCAGAGATAAGACATATATCACGGTACCCCCCATTTTAATTAGGTGGCTAGAGAGCTGCTCCAGAACCAAAACAAGCTGCCAAATACAAGCAGGCTGCCAGAATAGAGTACAATATTACTGAGATTTTCTTTTCACAAACAGATTAAAAATGCAAACCATCTCAGACAAAACTTTAAAACCTGGATGTACATACACATTTCAAAAAAAAAAAAAAAAAGCATTCCAATTTAAAGTTGCTTTTTGGTGTAAAAATGCTTAGATACCTCAGCTGGCTGTGGGAGAGGACATCTGGTCAGACTTCTCCAGCTGGAGACACACAGCCCGTTTTAGCACATAGGATCCTGAAGGGCTGTTCTCAGAGGTGAAGATGAGACACAGAGTGTGTCATGCTAAGGACACCTCTATGTACC
Organism: Gallinago undulata; assembly: GCA_026546715.1. Lineage (NCBI taxonomy): Eukaryota > Metazoa > Chordata > Aves > Charadriiformes > Scolopacidae > Gallinago > Gallinago undulata. The sequence goes on along the minus strand of JAOTQQ010000079.1, from coordinate 7,578,365 downwards.
ACCAGGCAGGAAATAAGCTACTCCATATCCCAATAAATCCTTCCATTTCAAATGGAAGAGTTCTGTTCCTGCCATTTGACTTCTTCAGCTCGTGTAACCCTCACGGGACCATTCCCAAGCGCTAAGAATCCGCACTTTAAAAAATGCAAAATCACTTGCAGTCCCTTTATTGTATGTTCAAAAATTCCTGTATGTGGCATATTGACAAGGCCCTAAAATTCGAACATGGAGTAGTTGTATTGGAATAAAGTAATACTAATTTTGGAACTCAGGGTAAATTGGGAAACCTGTCATAATTTTACACAATAAATTTGGCTAATAAGTTTAAAAACTGCTCAAACAACTATGGTAGTTCTGAATCAGAAAATATTTTCATTATTTATTTCACTGCTGTCCTGTCAATGTTTATTTACATTTACTGTATTGTCAGACAGTTTGTGGCAGTTTGCCACCTGAATTCTTACACCATAAACTCATTTCTATGGTCAGATAACTGGAAACCAAGAGGTGAATGAAAATATTAACTTCTTGTTTATTCAGTGAAACAAAACGGCAGATTTTACCACTTATTTCCGTATATTGTATCATGGGTTCTGATCAAAGTGGCACTTAACTAACATTCCTATCTCTATTAGGGAAGATTATTTTATTTGCCCAAAGTAGTTAAATAGTCCAGGTAGCTGCAAGTAAAATGTATTGATAAAGAAGGCAGAAAACTGCAAGTTTATATATTGCTATTCCCTGTGTGTAAACAAACACAAAATAATTGGAAAAAATAGGATCTACTATGTATAAAGCCATTTTTTTGAGTTCTCTAAGCACAGAGGAAATGACATTTGCTGACTGCTTCTTAAGGAAGGCCATTTTGCAAGCCCAAAAATGAAGACAGGAAGCCATACAAGTATAAATCTTTAAGATAGGCACTCCCTAAAGTTCTTACTCGACAAAAGCTAGCCACTCTAAGTTTGTTTTTTAGCATTGTCTTCAATGGAAGGCATGTTGGTTGTATGACAATTTTCATCTTTTCTATTCCCAAATATACTTTAAAGTATGCAAGTCCAGAAGATTCTTTCTTTGCTGGACCTTCCTTGCATGTGCTTTTTTAACTAAATGATATTTTTCATGTTTTGTTAGCAGGATTTCAGCTCAACAACTAGAAGACAGCAGACCCTTGCTTTACTTATCATATGGCTGCTGAAACCTAAAGAAATCTTAAAGTTTGAACTGGATTATTAACCCTTCTTTAATGCAGAGCACCAAGCAATGAAAATTTACCCTTCTTACGCAAATTTAATTAAACATCCAAGTTCTGAATGCAGACAATTCTGCTACATAAATCAAAAGTCAAGAAGGAAAAAAAAAAAAAAAAAAAAGGAAATCCTCTGTGTTATTTCTTTTTTTAATCTTTCTATCTTGAAATATAAACAAACCTTCTGGGAGAGAAGCAACTGCCTGATGTGTCTCTGTTGAATTTAACTGTAGGAAGGAATTGCAAGCCCTTCAGACAAATCTTTTCCTCACACAATATGCTAATCTTAACAATCTCTTGCTAAGGGCTGCAATAAAGAAGGCTGTCATCAATCCTACTTCAGTGGTGTGATACGGAGAGCAAGGATGACACAGACACGCTGCATGCACAAAACAGCACTGCAGTCAGGCTTAATATACAGCTCCAGAGAAAACTCAGTATATTAAGTTAGTTGTGGGCTCTAACTCATTAAGTAAAAATTACAATGAAATGTGAGTCTTAGTAACAAATTTCCTTCCTTCTGTGGTTTTTAATTAAGCCTTGGCAGTAGAGTTTTAATGCAATAACTCTAAATAAACCTACTCGGAAGCATGTAATGCTGATTTTCTAACAAAAAACATTTTAAAACTGTTACAGTTTTCTTCCAGATGCACAGTCTTGCAACAGTTGGTACCAGACAACAGGTAGCAGCAGGAAATCCTGCTCAGCAATTGTCAAAAGCAGGAAGATTGTAACAGCTTCCCTGAAGGATGCAGAGTAAAAGGAAAGACACAAATTATTGACACACCACACTGCTTTGCCTCTCTCCAATTTTAGAGTAATTGGCGTGACACATCTACTGCTAATTGTGATCAAAGTAACAGAAAACTTCCAATCCTGTGTCTATGAGATGAGCTTAATTGGTTTGGACAAAAAATAATCTGGGTAACATCAGAAAAAATGTAATGATAAGACAGGAGGATCTAACAAAGTTGTACGTTGTTATTTACAACACATAATTATGTCAATAAAGCTTGAACTACATCAATTACGGTGTTCCATGCACAACTACTCCAAGGAGCAAGCTCTTGAAAAGTGCTAGAAACATACTCCCAGGATAAAACCCTTCTTGTCAAGCGGAAGACACCTCTTCTTTTAAATACAAAGGGCTTTTGCTGTTGCTCTTTTGTTGTTTTTTTTTCCTGTTATACAGGCTTATTATTAGCATGAAACAGCATCAAAACTAAGACAAAAATTTCTACATTTCACTATACAGGGAAAGTTTAAAGCAGAGCTAACATGTACCTGACCTGCAATCAAAATGACCCTCAGCACCAACAACCCATGGAGTCATCTAAAATATCCTGACTTAATTTTTCTAAAATGATAAGCATAGTCTCTGAAAATCCAGTCTCAAGTTTTGTGCCAATAGCACTTCTGAAAATGGAGCTAACTTTAAAAGGTTTAACATGTCTTCTATGATGATGGCACCAACAGTTTTAAAAATATTTGTAGGCAATGATGTATTCTTAAAAACATTACTTCATATTATTTAAAGTGAAAAAACACACACACATTTTTATCATTCTTAAACCCTCATCTGCTCTGCTTTTAGAGGGCAACCAGTAAGTAGCCATTCTCTGTCTCTATGCATAAAATAATGATGCCTTTTTTTTTTCCCATTTCTAAATCATGTGGAGAATACTGGCTTATTTATAAAAAGAGAAACCTAGAATTACTAACACCAGGATGCTGCGCTTATACTCAAAAAAGTGGTGTGAATTTGTAGTCACTAATTCTGAACTTTGAGTCCAAGATTAATTTACTAGAACTGGTAGCTTTTGGGATGGCTGAGAATTGTAACGCCATCGTAGCATTTCATATTGGCCAACGAAGCCTTGCTCGCTGTTCCCACTGTGCCAGACTTACTGCTTCCCTTCTTGGCGATGAGAGGCTTTGAACTTTCTTGGCCTGATGCACCGATACGGCTTCAGTCCAATTCCCTCAGTGATGCAAACACCGCTGCCCCTAGTGATTTTAGCTGCCTGATGGAGAAAAGATGTTCCTTTTGCAAAGCCTTCCAAGCCAAAATAGGTATTTCATATTCACTGCTTTTGATGACCCCTCAGTCTCCCTCCCATGTAAGACACCCTGCTAAGTTTACAAGTTACTGCTTTCCCTGCACTGCTCTTTTCTTTCCAGCTGCCCGCTCAGAGCCATACTACAACGTCAAGTGTGCTTCACAGCAAACAGAAAAGAAATTGCAGTAAATTCATTCAGAGAATATCAAGAATAAAATCAGCAGTGTAAAACTGATGTAAATGACCTGAAGTTAACACAGACCAGATTGTGGTCTGTGAATTGGCTGAACGCATCAATCCAGTTTCCCTCTCTAATTCAGGTTCCACCTATGTAAAATACATGGTCTTTATCATTTATTAATACAATTAGTTTGTCCCATTTGGAAAGGATTCTGAATTAGCAGTCAGCAATACACAGATTCTGATTTTTAAGCTTTAAGAAAAGGTTAAATATTTACTGTAACTTTGATTATTTGCAATTTTGGATCTGAGATTAGTCAGACTAGAATAGCTAGGCCTTTTACACTGTGTGATGTTCAGATGAATTCTCAGAAAAGATATCTAATGGTGCTAATTTTTTTTTAATTTCTGTCTTGCAGCTGACCTAAAGTAGATGCACAGCATCTGTTTCCTCTCGGAACCACTATCAATTTATACAGTTCCCTAACAAAAAAATATACTTTCTGCTGAAAAAACCTCACTGTAAAACCACAGATTTAAACATAGAACCTCAAATACTTAATTACCTTCATATGGCTATTGGAAGAAAAAATTTGTATTTCTGTACAATGATATAAGTGCTTTGGGTTGTTTTGAAACATGAAATACTACTCTATCACCTTTTTCTAGGCCCTTTTGAAAGCAAACCCACTGACAATGACAAAGGCTAATGTCTATGCGTGATGAGTCTCCATCTTCTACTCCACAGTACTTTACAAAATATTGTTGACTTGCAATGAGTCACCACACTTTTAGATGGTTCCCGAGTTTGAGAAAGATTTACATAGCATTGCCATTGGATAAACGAGGAGAGAAATGACAATCACAAAACTTAAATGTGGTTACAGACCTGTTAATTCTATCTCATTTTATTAGAATTTGTCATTAAAATCAGGTCTTGTCCAGTGCTCAACAAAATCAATGGAATTCAATGGACTTCAACTGATCTTAGTATACACCAGACCAGACTTACAATTTATTTAGAAATATTATTTTGTTATTCATTTTCCATATAATGAATACATATGCCTACATAAGGGGATTTTTAACCTTTTCTAAAAATGCTTTAAAATCTATTAAAAGTGAAGCAATGGCCTAATTCACTCTTGAAGGTAGCTCACTACGAAGCTTTAGATTTAAAGATCTTCAAAGAAAATGTCTTATTTTTGAAGCTAATCTACCAAAATGAAAGCGCTTATGGTCTTTCAATATTACTTAAGTCCTATGCCTGAATACCAATGTTTCAGTAGTTTTCCCACAACAACTTGAGAACATTTTCGATTCCTCTTAAAATTAACTCTAAGAAGAAATTCTGATCCATAGACCCCAAAAAATGTCAAAGCCTATCAGTAAGGTACTAGTTCATCCTTAAACTTTGAAAGAAATAATTTAGAATCCACCTGAAAGTTTATTACAGCAAGAATACTGAAAATATCTTTTATTTCTTAAAGAAACACTAATGTAGCTTGAAGAACAATAACATAACTACCTTTTATTTTACAAACAGACAGAAATGTTGACTGAATAAAAATATCTGGAAACATCAACAAAGAAAATCCTGTATAATGTTACTACACAAATCTTTATAATTATTTAAAATATTGTAAGAAAAAGAAATGTCTGCATAGCAAGTTCTGCAGAGAAGTTGAGCTGATTTCCATGAGAATTTGGTCAATTAATTATATACCTATTATGCTACTTTAAAGACGCAGGTCCTCTCTTTATTACCGATTTTAGTGTAATGTGTTCCTTTGACACATAATGACATGAGCAGAACGTGAAACTTAAAGAGGCGTGTATTCTTGTTATCCCTTTGCTTTTAGGAACTACTGCAGAACAAGCACCATCTCCAAACCTGGCCAAGTAACAAAAAGCACAGTAGAAGCAACTGGCCAAAATCAATCCCTCAGCCCCTACACATCCCTAAGAACTTGAGAAGCTGTAATGAAGTACCAAAAGCGTAATTCACATCGAATCAAAACAAACGCAAACTAGTTGTTTGTTCACATCTTCCAACTAAAGAAAAGGACCAGCTTAGTACAGCAAAGCGAAATACACTTCCACGTGCTTTCCATGTATAGGGAGGCACAAATACACACACATTGGGAGAGTGGAAGGGAAACCAAACTGAGCTGACAGATGTGTCAGTGTATTACATTTGTAGAAACACGGAATGGTACTAATACCAAGCTACTCTGTGGGATACACTGGAAGGAGCTGGCGTAAAATATCAAAGAGCAAGAAGAAATAGTCACACCTGTCAACGGCCATCACCAGCAGATCCTTCCTCAGATCCCAGCCTTGTGTCATCAGCAGAAAAGGCTTCGAATTAGGGAAAGTGAAGGGAATTGTACACAGTATTAAACAAAGTCTTCAAACTCAACCCCCCCAAGCCAGCTACTCTTTTGCAATCTAACACAATATACGCTGCCAAAGCAAAGCAAGAGATCAACATTCGGCTGGTTAAGTTGCAGGTTCAGAATAACAGACAAGGTGTTGGCTTCAGCCTGGGCAAGCCTAAGACTTCTGCTTCGTCCATTTATGACATATCTTCAGCTGTTGCCATGACAACATTGACATCTCTCCATGCAGTGAAGTGCTCTGAGTTTAAATATTGTATAAATGAACATAAATCTTTCATATATCTCATGCAGCTATTGTTTGTGAAATGGGGACAGTACTCCTTTTATCAGTTTTGTTAGTGGGAGAAATATTATACAAATCAGTCATATTGTTATTCACTGAACACTGAAAAATTTCAATAGCCCAACCCAGCATAACGTTAATATTTTTTATGAAAAGCAGTATAGTAAGGCTCTCTGCAGGAAAGGATTGTTTAACAAATCTTCTGTCCCAAAAAATTCAGGTATGTTGGACAACAAGACCTCCATGCTAACTTATTTTCCATGTAGAACCTTAAGGTAGCTCAAGTAAAACAGTTTTTTAAAATGTTTTCATATTCTAAGTGAGCAGTTTGAAGATATTTCCAATTAATAGATTTTTGATATTTTAATTTTTAATTCCTTTTGGATATTATTCATAAACACTGGATATTTTCCTAGAATAACAACACTCCCATCTGTCTTTAGCTTAGTTTCAAAGCACAAACATGATGCCATGCTTTCTGTCAGGGCATTCCACACTTGAGAATCAGTAAAGACTCTTGTAGACAGGGTAGAGCTTCGATTATCACATACATGTAAACCTCTAGTACTGGTTCCATTATTTTCAATTCTTCAATTCTACATTCATAAAGTATTTGAGATAGATCTAGAAATAAGTTAGATCTTCCTAGTTTTCTATTTGATTCAAGAAATGTTAGAACACATCCACAAACACAGAGAATAAAGAACAGTCAGCCCTTTGAAACAAACAAATAAACAGTACTTTTCTACTGCAAAGGCCTATGAAGAGATCCTTGTAGGTACTGTGATGTATAACTGGCACCTAATTGATCATATGCTGTTATCACTTTACATCACTGCTTTTGATACCTATTGGTTGTTTTAATAGGGTCACCTTCTAGGGGGTGGACCAATGTCTTTGCAGACAGAGCTAATATTTCCACCCGCATTGGTACAAAACAAGGCTGAGGTTTTTTAGGATTCAATGTAGCCCATAGGATTGCATGTACTGCACCAGACACTGTTCACATTAGACACAGTCTGTTTTGACTACCTTAATAAATCCATATCCTTCAGTTCCTTTGCCCACAATGGGAAATCAACCTCTTGTGTGAGCCCTCTATCGTGTACCCGTCTCCAATACAGAAAATATGGAGCTTCCACTAATGTCTCATAACATATATGTAAATTTTCTATTACTTATATACAGATATTCCAGAATAAGATGACACTGGGGAGCAGAATATTTCTGTTTGCAAATACACAGAAATGCTATAATGACCTATAAGAAAAAGCATGAGGTAAGATCAGGCTCATCTTTAACCACTCCCTGTATTTTCTTTATAGACAGGCAGATAGATAGATAGATAGATAGACAGACAGATATTAGATAGATATTTCATCTTTTCATTTTTCTTTTAGGCTCACTTTCGGTGGCTGCTCTAGCATTTGAATAGAGTTAATCAGTTCCCTCTGGAACAAAGGCGAGTACTATAAACAGAGCTGCATGGCTCAAGGGATGTTCAGCAAATGTGTTCAATCAACACTTGCTCCTTCTGGAATAAAGAGGATGTGTCTCTGCATCAGATTTAGCCCTTGTCTACTGTTTGCATGGTGAGGCAGTCTCTCTCTATGCCATAATATGATTTGGATTGAGAGGAAAAGGCCATAGAGTTATTTTAAAACTGTACTGCAACACCCAATTTTCATCTAATGAGGGTTACCTAATTTACATCTGAAAACCTGTATTTACTGCAAACGTGCAAGTTACAACAGAAAGTGTGTGCAGGGCTGGTGCTGCTGATGGGAAGGCAGATTTCAGTTTACTCTGCTAGGACTCTCTTTCCATATAAACATATTAATTATTAACATCAAAATAATGTTTAGATATTTAGAAAATTAATAAATTCTTGAATCACAATATTAGTCTTTTTTTTTCTGATGAATGTACATACCTCAAAGTTAATTATAATTGAAAATTGCAAGCTTATGAGCATACATTTGCTGGCACATGAGGTGATGTGCTGCTTTAAACAGTGATAGTGAAAGATAGGTCATTTAGTCATAATATGCATTAAAGAAAGGATTCTTACGAATGTCATAAATAAGTATCAAATAGTAGCCCTGATTCCGTAAATCCCCACAGGAACCGGCAATTTAGCCATGGTTAATATCTACTTAAACTGGCAAGATTATCCAAATTCTCACAAGTAACTCTCGCTCATTATTCTAGTACATTATAGGTTAATTATGAAAAGATTTGGAGCTTTCCTGACCTATCACTTTACATCCCTGAAGTCCATTAAGGAAAGATAACACAGGGCCATAATTGCATGGAGGCCCATAGGTTCCTTTCATCTCTAGAGCCAAGTCATATGACTCCAATTTCCCATTAATTAGACAATCGTTCCGATGATTATTTGCTAATTATCCTCAGTAGGATTTCACCATATGAAAAAATACACAGAAAAAAAAAAAAAACCAAACACAGAGAGACTTCTCTAAACCTGGTGTGCTATACGGACTACAGTACGGAATACCCTACAGATGCTTGGGGATCCTTCAACTGTGACATTCCAGGTATAACAACCTAATTGTGTTAACTGCTCCTGGGAAACAGAGTGCCCAGGCTCTATTATACTTCAAAACCATCCAACACCAGGCAGGACTTTAAAATGAGATTATTTTTACTAAAATGCACGTTTAAGCAACTATTTGAGAGATCTGGAAACAGGCACAAAAAGTAAGTGTGTTATCTAATAGCTTTGCGTTGTTTATTAGCTATGGGAATTTCCTTCTCTTTCACGCTGCTGGCAGAGCTGAAGACAGACACAGGAGGGATCTTCACACTCATAATGACCAAAGACCAATTCTTAGATGCAGCAAGTTTTCCAAGCAGTCTCTCCCCAAACAGAAACGTTTGCTTGGGTGGGAATCTTCCCTTGTAAATCTCTCTAATAAGAACTCCTTAATTCCTCAGGTTTTCCTGCAATGTTTAATTCTCACAGCAAGTTCAGTCAAGAAATATTTGCGGCTTCCTTGCTATTGAAATACAATTTGTGGCAGCCTTACTTCTAGCTGTACAATGGTGCTTTTGAAACATGCAGCCCCTTCTGCCAGACCTAAAAAGTATTAACATGTGGTTTATTAATCATATTTGGAGGGCATGAGTTTGTATACATTCTTGCTGCCTACATGCTTTTTGCAATACGACATAAATAAAGGTATTAAGTCAAACGGGCTAAATAAGAAATGTTGAACTGTTGCTTCCACTAGAGCTGCACACGTGGTAAACAAAAAGCACTCTCAGACAGTATGTGCTGGAAGAAACATTCTTCTTTTCAGCCTTGCAATTACAACTATGCATGATTTACAGAATTTCTTTCACAGTCCTTCACTTTCCTTCAAAAGTTAAAGCACAGTTGCCTGATACTCACGTGACCAGCTGACAGAAATCTAGTTCTGGGGTTTGAGTTACAGGTTACACCTATAACCAGCAAATCTCTCTGAAACTGCTACTCGGCTGGCAAATTAGACATCTGTAACCAGAAAGGAAGAAACAGGGAGAGAGAGCTGTCAGACTTCTCCCAGCAGTAGCAGAGGTTTATTCTCTCACCTCCTCCCACCTAACAGAGGAGTTTTGGCTGCCGCTGTCCTGGACTGTTCTGACTTGCTGCTGCCGTACCTTCCTCTTCCATTATTTCCAAGACATGGGAATGCCAGTTCTGTTCCAGGATCTCCTACTCCCACAATCTGAGCAGCAATGTGCCATCACATGACTCGACCCAACTGAAATAAGCAAAACCATACCTCAGCCAACTGTCCAGCACCCAGAGAAGCGATGGATCGCTGCTGGCAGCTGCAGACCACACTCTTTGTTTGCTGCTGAGTCAAGCCTTTGCAGCACATTCGACAAGCAGCAGCCACAGCCAAGTGTATGTAAGTTCCAGCAGCATGGAAGCATCCTGCCAGCAGCTCTAGAGCCACAGAAGTCTTAATGAAGTCACCATCTAAGTTCATTAGCCTCTGAGCACTTACCGGATGTGAACTTTGGTCACTAAAGTTAAGAGAGCTATTCAGAGAAGGTCAAGCACCGTTTAAGCAGTTGTACAACTTGAGTGCCTTGGGTCAGAAATTTGAAAATAAAAAACCAAAAATGTTGTGTATACATCTACATGTGAAAAAAAAAGCATCTACTTCTTCTGGTGATTTAAAGGAATGGTAAAAATCCTTACCTATAATAAATTCAGAAATACTTTTTATGCTATATTGCTGGTGCAATGTGCTGATGTCTTGAGTTACTGCAGATCAAGTATAAACAAGAAGATAAATAGTACTGTCCTGTAGCAGTTGTATATAGCCTGAGATATACAAGAATATTTTCATGACAGAAAGAAAAAAAAAAGTACAAACTGCTCAACAAGAGCTGATGGTTTACCAGTACAGATGACTTTCTTAGAGCACTTTAGATACACCTGGATTAAACACACATGTCACAGCACTGCCTTTACTTCCTGGAGGGATTGCTTTTGTAAAGAAGCAAGGCACTTATGTTTTCAAGTTACAATAATGAAATAAAATATACTCCAGCCTTATGTTCTTTTAATTATCAAGGAAGTAATGACTGCCAAAATATGTTACAATTCAAAGTCTTGCTTTTAAAGTTCTATAATACTTTCAAACCCACCACTGAAGAGTCATGTATGTTTCTCAGCACATCAATCCTTATGATAACATATAGAAAACTAAAGGACATTTTATTTTTGTTACAAACTTCATGGCTACAAAGATATTGTAAATAGATTATTCCCACTGTACCCCATCAAAGATCTCTGATACTGTTATTCACATGCATCAAAGGGTAAGGAATTCAGTCTTCAAAAAAAAAAATAATCATATAATCATCACCACATAGATTTAATGCACATCTGATGTGCTCTTTCCTCAGTAATTTATTTTATATTTATCTAACCGTTGATGTCATGCATATGATCTGAAACCAGGACACTAACACAATGTTACTTGTCCAGGTCACCCAACACCTTCCCAAGGAAGGCAAACACATTTTGTTCACAAAAGGAAAAGATAGATTACAGTACATAATATGAAATTGTTACACTATCTGTGGCATATAAGGGAAAGGTCCCTGAGTAAACATGGTGGGTCTGCTGTGGATGTTGCAGATGTGGTCACCATACTGTCACAATCACAGAATTCCCAGAGCAAGCAAAGCAAACAGGGAAACAGATACTCAGAGACATCTAGACAGTACACTTAAGCAAAAACAATGTCCCACATTAATGACTGTGCAACTAAGGGTTCAGCTATTCTTCTCTCTTAGTACAGGTAAGGTTGAGGAGGAGAATCATAGAATCATCAAATGGTTTGGGTTGGAAGGGACTCTAAAGATCCTCTAGTTCCAACCCCCCTGCCATGGGCAGGGACACCTCCCACCAGACCAAGTTGCTCAAAGCCCCATCCAGCCTGGCCTTAAACCCCTCTAGGGATGGGGCAGCCACGATTCCCTGGGCAACCTGTTCCAGTGCCTCACCACCCTCACTGTAAAGAATTTCTTTCTGGTGTCTAATCTAAATCTCCCCTCTTCCAATTTTAAACCATTGCCCCTTGTCCTGTCACTACACTTCCTGACAAAGAGTCCCTCTCCAGCTCTCCTATAGGCTCCCTTCAGATATTGGAAGGCTGCTATAAGGTCTCCCCGCAGCCTGTTCTTCTCCAGGCTGAACAACCCCAACTCTCTCAGCCTGTCCTCATAGGGGAGGTGCTCCATCCCTCTGATCATCTTTGTGGCCCTCCACTGGACCTGTTCCAACAGATCCCTGTCCTTCCTGTGTTGAGGACTCCAAAACTGGACACAGTACTCCAGGTGGGGTCTCACGAGCGCAGAGTAGAGGGGCAGAAAAAATCTCCCATGACCTGCTGGCCACACTTCTCTTGATGCAGCCCAGGATGGGTTTGGTTTCTGGGCTGCCAGCAAGCGTTGGTGGCTCATGTTGAGCTTCTCATCCACCAACACCCCCAAGTCCTTAGGGCTGCTTTCTAGACATTCTCCACCCAACCTGCATTTGTGCCTGGGATTGCCACGTCCCAGGTGCATGACCCTGCACTTGGCTTGGTTAATAGATCCCTAATCTCTGCATTACCATTATGCGAATCACTTCTCATTGAAATTCTCTGGTATACGCATTTGCTGCCAAATTTTTCCCCTTACACTTTTTCCCCAAGAGTACAAATGTAGTGATGCTTCAGACTCACTTCTGGACAGTGTAAAGGGCTGCATCTATTGTGTGCCTATAAATAACTATTACAATTCTATTGGCATCAAACTACAACAAATTTTTGAGTTCCTTGGTTGTACCACACCAACACCACTGGCATTAAAACTTAAAGAGCAGAAGCATTTGCATTTTTATTTCCTCTTTCCAGTTGTCTGTTGTGCAATCTAAAAGGCCTTGCATCGGATCCAACATGCATATTAAAAAAAAAAAATCTGTTTGATTTGTATTTTCAAAATAAATGGAAGAAAACAATGCGTATAATTTTTGTATACATAATGAGCAGCCCTGGAATAGACTTCTTCATTTTCCCTGGCAATCTTCCTATTACAAATGCAGACGTTGAAACAAAAATATTAGCATCAAGAAAAATTTGTAATTATATCTATTTATGGGCAAAAAAAATGCAGTTAATGACACCAGTCACACCACTGTAGTCTACCATAATAATATATTTTAGAAAATTATATAAATATTCACCTTATAAGTAGGGTGTGTTTTTTTTAAAGACTCACTACAATCCCCCCAATAAATATTGGATGTTCTGGTGTTTTTAGAACCACTGTGTTTTCAAACAGATCAGATTTTATTTTACATTAAAAAGAAAAAACACTCGCAAAAGACTGGAGCAAAATTTCCAGATGAGTACAAAACTCATACTGCTCTGGTATAGTCTAATACTGGTTTTGCTGCTGAAAATGCTTCTGCACACACTAAGTTCCTAAAAACGTATCTTTTTCAACTCTTATTGAGGAGTCACATGAAAACTTTTATACAATTAACAACTTGCAGTCTGAAGTCATCCTGGAGATGACTAATACAATTTGGCACAAATTAAGAAATTATTTTAATCATGAATGAATTTCAGTTCAGACTCTAGACATGCACTGAGGCAGTCCCACTGATGTCAAATGATAGCCATATTTAAACAAATTTAAATAAATATATGTAAGTAAACAATATATAAAATATTGCTGCTTATTCTGAAACTTCCTTTTCTCCCAATCTCCTTCTTCCCACCCTTCTGATATAGTATGAATATACTCCAGTAAATCCTGGCTTTATCAAAGAAATATCGAAAAAAGAAAAAAAAAAAAGCTAGAAGAAAACCTGTTATGAATAAAGATCACCATATGAATCTGATGATCTATATTCTTCTTTTCTCAGTTTTTATATGCATTTCCTTTATGATATATCAGAATTGCACAGACTGACAACTGTCATAATAAAGAACTATTCTATGATGAGCCCTAAGTACTTTTGAACTCGATTTTATAGTAAGCCAGCTGTCTGGGATGGCTCACAGTTCAGAATCTACTATGTCTGATTTTCAGCTGCTGAAATTCTGAATTTGACAAGCAGTAGCTGTTGCATCTTATTCTACAGAATGGGGTATTACACAGACACCCTCTCACAAAACACCCAAACCTCGGAGTAAAACCGATTCTCAGTGCTCACAGAATTAACACTTTTTATCGCTACATGGCCAATCCATCAGTATTTCAATTCTTCAGTTAACTATAGCCATGTGCAGTGTGGTTAAACGCAATCCATTAAAATATGTAACAAGCGCAGGAATTTAACACAACAGGCGTTTGCTACTCCTCTGCCAAAACAGAGCCTCAAAGGATTTCTAATATCAAAAATCTGAATAAGAGGTGAGAAAAAATAATTGACTTGGAATCATTAATCTTCAATGAAGGATCTTCACGGGTCAAGACTTACGGCATCTGATGACTGCAGTAGGTACTGTACTACAAACTGAAGATGAAATCCTGGCTCCAAAGCCTGTGCCAAATTCCAACAGTACTTTTGAGCAATTCTTAGCCCTTCTGACTCAGTTTTTGAACTGTCAGTTGAGTGGGAGGTGTGAATTGAGGAAATGTTTTCATGAGTTTCCTCATTTAGCCATTTTTCCATAACATACATTGGCAGAGCTCAGAGAAAAAAAAAAAAAAGAAAAAAAAAGAAAAAGCCACCACTCTGCAGACTGTTCACTGTTTTCTGAGTGAATTACTCAGCTTTTTAGCAAAGCCAACGTTTACACCTCCCAGGGTTTCCAGAAACGCTGAAGGCTGCAGTTCTTATTCCTCAACACAAAGAACCGAAGCCCAGGAACAATTCTCTTTCTACAATCACATAATCATCCAGGTTGAAAGGGACCTTTAAGATCATCAAATCCAATCATTAACCTAACACTGCCAAAACCACCACTAAACCACGTCCCTCAGCACCACATCGTATTTTTGCAGATATCCTTTATCGTATAGATATACACACAAAACCTATTAATTACAAGCTAATACTGAAAGGAAAAAAACGCTCCGAGACTTTACTGCAAAGAAGAAACATGTATTTGTATGTAATATCAATCATTATCATACTTCAATACTTAACCATAGCTTGAACTTCAGAAACACTTTAGCAGGCTGGGGTAGGTAGCAATTCCAGAGCAAGAAGGCAAAGATGTCTCTGACTATCACTTAAGCCAGAGTTTGCACTCTGGTCTCTGGGGTCCCTTTTCCAGCTCTGCTACTGCCTGATTCTGTGACTTGAGTGCCTGTGATAAAAAATGTAAAATGTAGATCCCTGTAGGGCCCAAACAGCTTGGTAAGTTTTAGGCTGCTTTTATGAATTCGTAACAGAGAGAATAAGAAAATTCCATCTCTCTTTTAATGTTTACTTGAAAAGGGATGAACCTTCAGCATTCCTTAGTTTGAGAGAACAAAATGTCAGGATTCAAGTCATCACCCCAGGAACAGCTTTGCTGAGAAGGTAGATAGAAACAAAGGACATAAAGCTGCTGGGTGAACGCACATGGAATAGGTGCACAGGGATTCAATCTTTTTCAGCAAAAGCCTTTTGACGGGTAGGGACATAAATACATGGAGAAGCCCATTACTAAATCTAAACCAGATTCATTTTAGTTCCGATGTTACAGCATCTTTAAACACTGCAATGGTTTCTTGGGCTATGTAGAACAAACAGGTGTTGGGGGAAAAGATCACGTTTGTGATCACCTGAGGAACCTGAACATAAGTCTATAAGACCTGCCCAGAGTCCTGAGGGAACTGGCTGATGTGGTTGTCAGGCCACTCTGTATGGTATTTGAAAAGTTATGGCAGTCATGGCTCCGAGGAGACATTATTGCAGCCATTCAGTACTTCAAGAGGGTCTACAGGAAAGATGGGGACAAACTTTTTAGTAGGGCCTGTTGCAATAGCACAAGGGATAATGGTTTGAAACAAAAAGAGATTTAGACTGGAGATAAGGAAGACATTTTTTACAATGACATCACCCATCCCTGGCAACATTCAAAGTCAGGTTGGATGGGGCTCTGAACAACCTGAACTAGTTGAAGATGTTCTGGCTCACTGCAATGGTGTTGGACTAGATGACCTTTAAAGGCCCCTTCCAACCCAAACTATTCTATGAATGCAGCAATTAGCATTTGCTTATCTTCATGAAGGTCCACGAAAAGGTCAGACCTAGAGTTTTCACCAGTAGGACTCCCCAGGCTTTAACTGCTTCATAGTTTCAGGACCCCAGATATTTTAAGCACTTCCAGAGGTGCCTGCCTGGCCCAACCTTGGCAAAATGGCTTTAAAATCAGCTGTCCAGATACAAGTGTAAAGAGTAAAAACTACGAGTGAATGAAACTCTCAAAAAGCTGTATACAAAGTGTCTGCCCAAAACTGACCATGCTAAAGAAGCTGACATAAGGGGAAGCATGAAGAAATTTTTGAAACAAAGGTAAACAGCAAGGAAGAAGTGGTGGAAACAGCAGTGATCAAAACTAGGTCTGGCACTACCAGAAGTCACCCCACCAGCATTGCCACCTCTGCCCAGGAGCTACAGAGCAGCCTCCTTGTCAGACCCCATGAGGAGCCGGAGCTCTAAGCCGCAGGGAGACAGTCTGGGGTACAACAGGTAGGGACCCTGCGTGCGTATGACCTTGCGGGGTGCCAAAGGATGTGGGTTGGTGGATACATAAAGTAAGAACACACACATCTCCAACTGGAAGGGCGTGCGACAGGCCCAGCACGGGCCCAGAGAAGACGTGTTCTCCTAACCCTTTCTTCCCGTATGACAGAGTGGAGCTACACATATCACCCTGGGGGGAATAGTGCTAGTTATAAAAGAGTATTTAGAGATTTGCTCTTGCATATGTGTCCAATATTGTGGTTTACCCATTGCATTGCTGATGTTGATCCTCAGTGTACGATTTACTGATTGCCAGTTAATTACTTGTCATTAATAAATCAAGAAACCACTTTGATCCTTGTTCAATTTAATCTGTGTTAACTGAGTAGTTTGTCCCTGCAACCAGCATTCAAATCGAGTGCCACCACAGGAAGAAACCCCAAAGTCACTATTGCCTAAATAATTACCTGTCCCCAAGTAAAAAATCCCATTGTGGGCCATAACATACATGGAGACCTCCAGAGCAGACAGCATTTCCAATCCAAACAGCAGTGCTCTCCAGATACTCTATAGCTCCCTACACACTTAAATCCAGGCTATCATTAGATTGCTGTATGCCATTATGCACAGAGTACTTTGCAAGGGTTGGGAGAGAACCCATATTCTAATAAATAAAAACTAAACTTTGTTGCAGTCACAATTGGGAAAAGTGCATTTTAAGGATAAGGTACCACCAAGAATCCTTCTGATCTCCTCAGTTTGAGACAATATTGGCATAGCAACAGCAATTATGCGCAGAGTCTGCAGAGATGTATTTCAATGGATCTGTAAGCCTATTACAGCTGATTTCATTTAAAAGATAACAGCAATTAAATTAGCAGGGAGATAAAAAAAAAATAAAAAAAATAAAATCCAAATACATTTTAAATGTAATCCTTTCCAGTGGGTCAAATTACTTATCTTTCCCATGTCTACCATTATGAGAGCAGTTTTCAGTTACACTGGCTTACTAATTGCCAGTCTCCCCACAAAATATTGACAAAACAAAACCAAAAATAACAAACAGTAGAATACACAGGACTGCTTTCTCAAGGGACCCATATATGTGTTGATGCATGACTGCAACATGAATAATTCAGGATTTTCATATCTGAAAATGTTTTTTTCCGTAACTAAGGTCCAAACCCCCTTACATTCATCAAGAATGAGTAATAGCAATAACTGCAAATTCTGGGATTTCTTATTGTCATTAGACTTAATGGTTAGAATGTGAGTTTTATACAGGCAAGGGACCTGTCCATGCTCTGCATCTTCTGAATAAATCATTCAATAGCTTTTCCTTAAAATGCATTTTAATGATATTGATCGCTTAGGTGTGTCACATTAAAAATGCACTATGTAAAATACTGTTAGGGTAAACAGCTAAATAAAAAGCTAAAAGGAAGCTTCTAATAGCAGCAACACGAAGTCTGTCAACCAGATGAGGATATGCCATTTTGTGTCATGCCACTGATGAATCTGAGCAAATACTACACGGTTCTCACCCTTTGCAAAAGCAAGTCCTTAGCTGAAAGGAAGAAAGGCAGTGGATCCTGCAACAGCCACCTTCTCTTCTGCTAGGGGAAGACACTCCAGTTCTCTGCTTTTTGGAGACATTAGTGGAGGGCGTATGTTAGCAAGTCCTACAGCGATTTTATTTACACCAGGGCACTCACAATTTTCACAAGGCTGCTGAACTTGGGATGGGGAGGGAAGCCAGAGAAAAAAGATGCTCTAGGCTACCATTTTTGCAGTGTCCTAAGTCCAGTTAATTGTGTTGCATAGAGTTCAAATAGACATCAGTGAAGCGTTACAAAACTGTCTGCTATGTTCTGTCACTTGAGTGTTAGCAAAGGATAATGTCCAATTATTGGTTAGCTTTAAACATTTTTTTAAAGAAGAAAATGTGTTTATGCTCTTCCAAGAAAAACAAAGTACCAAACCATAAATGAAATATCTCATAACCTTTTTTGTGTGAGCCCTGTAATATTAAATAAGGTTAAATGAGCCTCACTAAAATGATTCCATTGACGTATTTATGTTTTGTATTTGTGGCTTTTGTGTTCCTCTGCAGAGCCCACTAATGATAATAGGGCAATTCAATATACATGCATTACCCAGTGTTATCCCATTAGCAAAAATATAAAGCGCAGCTATCAAAAAATGTCTGATGGTTGTGACCCTTAAACTGTATACTGACAATCTAATGTCTGCCTATGCAACTCTTATCAGATTTTTAAGGATTTAAATCCATTAGAAGAGCTACTACTGGGAAGTACTCGGGTTCCTCATGCCAGATTGATTGATATCAGGTATCTAAGTCCATAGCCAAAGTTTTAATTCATAAGTACTTCAGAAATGGTGCACACACTGATCAACAACTTGGATAGGCTTCTTTCTTCAAAGCAGAACATTATTCTGTAAAAGATGAGAACTTTCGATATTGTCACTTACTAGTTTCTGGGTTTTGCTGAAGACATGTCTGCAGAACCAGTGTTGTCCTAACAGATCCTTGAAATTAAACTACAGCAAGACTTCTGAAAGATACACAAAATGAGTCAAACACCTCTTTCCATGCAGGACTAGTGAGACCTGCTTGAGCGAATACTTGTCAAAGAGTTGAAATGTGTTTGCTCATAAACCTGAATAAAACGTGACCAATTCAGCAGATCCACTCAGAAAGTTTCTTTTCCCCATGAAACTTTGAACCTTCTCCTTTCTATGTGATGTGATCAGTTCAACTTCTGTGGCTTATACACAAGCCCCAGCTGAGAGAAGGGCCACTGTTTTAATAAGAGCAGCAAATGGGGAATGTCCAAATGGACAAAATAAGCAGGAAACCAGAGAATTTTTCCAAGGTAGCTGAGCAGCAAGAAGCACCACTTCTCATGCCATTTGCTGTTTCATTGCTCTCTTCAGCACTTTTGGTCCAGGTCTGCACAAAGTAAGCCCACAGGCCAAGTACATCTTGCAGCTACCAGTAGGACTATACTGTATTATGTTACAAATGATATTTCAAGAACACTGAATAATTTATATCAAGTATCACTTGTACTTCCAAATGCTAAGACATCAGAAGGCACTATTCCAGCATAGGAAATAATCACTGCATAAGTTGGAAGGAACTGTTCCCCTTAGGCAAAATATTAGCTACCAAAAATATAAGTGAGATTTTCAAGTTCCTTCAAATGTTTTCAGCTTGCAAAATCAGAACCAGAAGAGCTCATGCTGTGAAGTCACTAGTGCGGCAAAGCTCACAGTCCAACCATTCCCTTGGACTTAAAAGACTATATATACGATGATAAGAAGTCAACATTAGGAAACAAACATATGAAAAACTTGAGCTAACTTAAAATTATCCAGAAACTGCATCTGGGAGACAAAACAGACAGAATTCACTACCGAGGGAAACATTCTCATATTGCAGCAGGGGAGATAGGGTCTATTCTTGGATATATAGATTTCACACGTTATCCAACTAGTATCAAGGTTTAAAAATATTCTTCAATAAGGAGGGCTTTCAGCCCTTGCACATTAGATCCTCTGAGTCCAATGTTTCTGCAGGAAAGATGTTTCACATGCTTTATTTGGTATGGAACTCCACAGTAGGCTTTTGATTTAGTTCAAAAAACATTTCCTCTCTAATGCAGATATTTTAAAGAATGGAATTTTTAAATGAAATTTTCTAGCAGAACATCCTATGTCAGATATTTGAACTGCTGATGCCAGCATGACTAAGTTTCTCTATAATCCTCTCATGGTGTTTCATGTCACTTTGGAAATGTCTACAGAGGTTCCTTCAGTGGTTTTTCTTATTCTAGGTCCATTAACTTCTTTTTGTTGATACAGGCCATTTTAAGGATCAAGAAAGCAAACAGTACCCTCAAAAAAGACTCTATTTCTCCATAAGCTCTTAATTTCCAACATTGCCTTAACCAAAATTTTTCATATTAATTGTTCATTGCATAATTACCATTCCATTATCAGATGAAATAGATCAGACACCTCAAAGGCACTTCCTTTGATAGTCCTGCTGTTTTAATAGCCTTGCATCCTATCCAGCTGACATGTGACGCAAGAAAACTGATGGTGTAGAACTCCACAGTGGTAGCACCTTCAGGTTCTGACACAAACATAGCTTTAATCTATTCATTTATACAGCACAGAACTTGTTAAAATAGCTTGGTGTTTTCAGTTGGTATAAATTTAACTCATGGTGTAATTTTTAAAATTACAATTTCCCCCAGTAGACTGCTTCAAAGCAGAGCTGTAAATTTGTAAGATTCCTCCTGAACCCTTGCACTAATAAAATAAGTATTTCATTGGAAATAATTTTGCTTTTTTTTCCACTTTTCAAAAATCAATGCACATGCAGCACTACTATTCAGTGAACTCAATTATATTTACTATTGGAAGTACCCATGAGGACTATTATCATCCCCTGCTTTCTTTCTGATAATTACAGTGTTGTTACACATGGAAAATCAACACACGCCCAAGTATAACAAAAATATTTGTTGGTAATTCATTAATATACTTCTCAGCTACACAACAAGCTTTTCATCTTTGATTCTAATGAAATGTGCTTCAACATTTTATGTTTCCTAAAGTATTTGTTGCAAAAACATGCCTCACAGTTATTAAATACTCTTTTCACTAATGCTTATGGGCATTAATGCTGAAATTCTGAATGCTTACTGAGCATTGACTCGAGCTTCAAAACTTCATAAATTTCAAAAACTTCCTGTTAACACAGGCCACACCATGACAAACACAATGTTAAACTTCACTGTTTCGAAATCCTGAGTTGCCAATCCTGAGCACATAACAGGTTAGACTTTGAAAACAAGGGACCTGATTGTAGATCAGCGTCCTGGCCTATGAGTCCTATGGAATTAATAAACATAAATATGATTTTGAAAACATTAAGACAAATTTCCCTTAAAATGAAGAACATATGGAAAAAAGTTGTGATATTTCTATAACAACTCATCTTAAACAGTTTAAGAAAAACATCATGTAATGCAAAACTATCCACTGGGAGAACATTCAAAGGGATGATCTGAGATATTAAGAGCCAAAATTAGGCCTCTGAAATCAGTATTTAAATGATTCTTCTTCAATATAAACTTCCCAGTGGCATGGAAGAGTAAATATGATCCAATTCACAGACATTTAGCTGCTAGTGATAAATAATAAACCAAAACCATAAAATACCGCAACGTAATACCGATTCAAGGATCTGAAACTGTAGGTTTGAGATGCAATCAAGACAACAGCAGAGTTAGGTCCAGGGAAACCATAGGAACAAAGAGGACTTGGCTAAAACGCCCTTGGAAACTACATGGTTATCAATGTTAATCTTATTTGGAGCCAGGGAACAGTCTAAGAACAGGTACCTGCTCCTGAAGTCAATAATCGCTGTATGTATACCTAGACAGCAGACTTTCACCTAAGAATGACAGAAATGTAATAAACAGTATCAAATTCAATGATCAGAATGGTTTAAAATGTGCTGTTTAAGCACTTGAACAAAAGCATACCTTAAGATCCAAAACAAATGGGCACTTGGGAAAAAAAAACCACAACAAACCACAACACAACAAAACAGGGATAGGGAAAAAAGGGAGGGGAGTGGGACAAAAAGCCAATATGCAGTCCTTTTAAGTTTTATAACTTCTAAAATAGTATCTTAAATTATTAAGCATGTAATTTAATTCTAATGGAATTTTTATTCTAAAGGCTATTTCTTCAGAAGACAAAGATTTTTTTCTCTACTTTGCAGAAGATTTATACCCACAAAACAAAATAAATAAGTAAATCAATTAAAGAATAATGATCAGAGGGGACAAATTATCCATTGATTTGTATCCCAACAACCCACCAGGTCCACTAGACCTGACTGAATTTGTATTCATCTTCCTTTAAGAGTAAGTAGCACCACAACAGAAAACTGGAGTTTGGGCTGCAGCTGCTTCCTCATTCTCTGCAGCTGGGAGAGAAGAGCAGAAACACCTTACTTGTTTACTCCTCCAGAGGTTGAAGTACAGGCAAACACAATTCCTGTCTTTCTTAGGACCATCAATCTCTCACTCAACAAAGAACATTTAACGTTCTTTTCCAGAATGAGATTGCTTCTCCTTCTCCAACCTTTCGTTTTCAATTTCAAACCTCAATTATAAAACAATTGCTTTCTCAAGTACTTCTGGAAAACTTAATTTAATCTTTTAAGATGACAAACTATTCAGTTGCTAGGGAATGAAAACCATTCAAACAAATGTCAGCTGCCTTGAAGTCCACTACTTACAAGGCTGACCTAACTCCAGCTATTAAAGGCAATTAACTGTATGAACTACATCAGCAAAACAGACTTGTATCATGAAATATTAGAAATATTACCTCATTACTTGTACATTGAGCATAGAAGAGAGGAGGTTGCTTAATATTCTTAATCTGCTAGATAAATCATCTATCTTTCCATTAAAAAAAAAAAAAGCTAAGAAACTTTTCTGATTTGAAAAAGGCTTTCATCTGATAAGTAAGAGTTGAAAAGTATAAAGAATTCATGTGTCCGGGTTCTGTTGCTTTCACGCCACCCCTTAAAGCTAAATTCTGTCTTTCTATAATCCAAGCAGATCAGGGGAGAAAGAAAAGAAATTGTCAATTAATTTTGGACTCACAAGCTTGACAGCTGTTCAAAGCAGCTACCCCTGCTATTTTTACTAGTCTCAAAATTCAACATGCGCTATGTGCAGCGTTATGAATCACTATGTTATTTTCTAAACCAGCTCAGATTTAATCATCATTTCACAAAACAGAAAAGTAACACGATGTTCTGGATCCTTCACCAATATCTGCGAAATGGGCATGGCACTAGAGGCAGACACTGCGTATGAGCTTTGAAGTGTGATTCAGGTTCATAGCCTACAGAGCACAGTAGCCCTTGCCAACAAGAAGGTGAACGAAAAATTTCAGAAGGTTAATAACTGTCAAAGATCAAATTTTGTCATCTTTCCATTGGTCAAGTAGAGAAAAGTTTGCATCTGTATGGAGTAAGGAGGACATCAGGCTTGTCACACCTCTGTATGGCCGTCAGCCACTGAAAACAGCATCCAGCGGTATTTTTAGTCTGAGATTTTCAAACAGGCTATTGTACTCTGAAGTAGTTATTATCATACAGGAAACGGAATAAACAATACTAATATAAAAATGCCTATATGGTGTCAGATTTTCTACTACCACAAAACAATAATTAAAGCTTTGAAAGTTATTAAGAAATACCATAGACAGACTTCATTTTTTTAAATCAGAATAATACCATCAGTTTAATAAAAAGAATTTAAATTCCAGAATGGTGTACTTGTTCCAGGATGGAGACACCTTTGAAAACACCAGCCTTAACTTTAATTTTTCAAGAAAAGAAAATTATTGCAAGTGATAAGGCAAGCTGTGTACTGCACAATAAGATATACACAGCAAAACAGACCACCCACTTAATTCTTAGCACAGCTCCCCCCAAACGGAATCCTCAGAGAAAGCCAACACTTTGGAGATGTCATCTGAACAGTCCCTGCAGTGGAGGTTGTGCTGGTCTCTCAGCATTTTACTTTTGCTGATCCACAAGACCTTACACTACTTCAACAGCAATTTGCCTGAACAGCTGAAGTGTGAGGGCAGGAGCAAAGACAAAATGAGCTGTACAGCAATGTAGACTTCTCCCTCAGCCTGTCGCCTGATGCACTCTTCTTACTGGGCAGGGCTAACGGGGTTCAGTAAGTCACTCTTTTTGAAACAGAAATAAAATATTATTATTTCCATCTACCACTGGAAAAAGGCAACAGAGGGTGTAAAAACTTGGCCTAGAAAGCAGAGCATGGCACAGAACTGAAACACGACGCTTCTTCCTGTAGATAAGAAAGTCAGTTGTACCGTGTACAAAAAAGGAAAAGGAACTGTTTTATTATTCTCTATGTGAAAAAAAAAATAAAAAAAAATTGAATAGCCAAATTTTCAACATGGCTACTGCTTCTTTTCTGGTTCCCAATGGTTCCCATTCTGGTTCCCATTATATATCAAAGATTATAAGCCTTTCAAAATGGACCTAAAATTGCCCTTTAAAATCTCAGAACCTAAATTCAAAGGGTGTTTTTCTCATCAGTCCCCTCTGCCTCACAGGCAGCATTCCACATTGTATCACTAGCACTTCAACAAAAAAATAATATAAATTTAATTTTTAGACATTCCATAAAATCTCAGCATGTTATAAACCACAGGAATTCACTTGAATTTCAGAGTCTGAATTTGTTTTTTCCGTTTTTTAAAACCCTGCTTCGAGACAGTATAACACAATAGAACTGCTCCTGTACAATCCTTCTTTGTTCAAACCTTTTGTCCTTCCAAGAAGCACAAAAAGCAATGTTTTTGTAAGTAGCCATTAGATTTCTCCTAAAATAAGAATGGGAACAGAGGAGGCAATATAGACATAAAGCACTTCTAAGCATAAGGGATATGAAGGTTAGGTTTTGTTCTTCCACTGTCATTGAATCCGAACACAGCAAAATTAAAAAACTTTTCATGACCAGAAAACTCTACTCAAGTTATAAATTTCATCATAGCAACCAAAGATGGAAAACACTAAAAAAAGGCCATATGAGCAATGTGGGATGTTTTTAATAGGGAAAAACAAATACTCCTTGCAATTCTTAATGCTATCTGTAAATGACATTCTGGACCTACTGCAGAAAGAAGAAGGATCCTACAAAAGCTTCCCTGGGGCCAGAGTTCTCATCCCTAACTCAAATTCTGGTGGTACATTGGTGACATGGTCTTAACTGGTAACATAGAAGCATGAAGTTTTGATCCCATCCCACCCAACCTCAGTAGGTGGACTGAAGACAATCTAAAAAGACAGAATTGTGAAGGATCTTGATTATTTTTTTTTAATAGACGAAGCTAAAAGGATAACATTCAACAAAACTGTATGCAACTACATTTAAACGTCTTTCAAGATCATATGTACATTCTTCTGTATTCCTGTGATTTCTGTACCTATCCTAACACTGTCATTTTTACCTAAAACTGGTATAATTCTATACCATACTCTACACAACACCAACACTTAGAAAAAGATATTCTTTCCTGAAAATCTCAAAGCCTAAGACCATGATCTTACTAAGGCTTATGAATACAATGTGAATAATCTCAATGAAAACAAAACAAACAATAACACTAGTGATAATTACACAAGTTCTAATTTCTGTTTATTTTCTAATTCTTCATCTTCAATTAGAATGACTAGAACTAAATGCAGCCCTCAAAATCCAAGTGCACATTGGTAACAGAATTAATTGACCTACCAGACCCAAAACTAGAAACTGAATTCAGATTTTCTAGAGCCTATCATTTGCCTAAGATAAAACAATTAACTTACATTAAAGAAAAAAATCTGGACTTTACAAGGTAGCAAATAAAGCACAGGTAGTAAATGAATACACTCCATCCTGCTAACTCCATTGCATTGTATCTAGAGGCACACAGACAGAGAAGACGTTTGAGGACAGTTCACTGATAACTTCCATAATAACTTGCTACCATAGTAGCAAAATCTGCAGAGCTTGATTGCTTCACTGAAATTCCCTCCTATAAAGCATGAACAAGCACTCACTGGAATTATCTTCATAATGGGAATGTCCTTCTTCAAAATAGATTGATTCTTAAGGTCATTAGTCTGCTGTTTCCAAAAAGCTTCAGTGCTGAGGGCATAGTGCTTGGTTTACCCTCCATGCTTACTGGTTTCATCTTATTTTGTGGCACTTATGTAGCAGTGCATTGGAAAACATAACTTAATTAGTTCTCTTTTATATTTTTATTCTTTACAATTCATGCACTTTCTTGCAAAGTCAAATCTTCCTCTTTACTTTGAGGGTGCCAGAGCACTTGAAACAGGCTGCCCAGAGACAGTGTGGAGTCTCCTTCTCTGGAGATACTCAAAACCCTCCTGGATGAGTTCAGCCTGCTCTGGGTGACCCTGCTTTGGTAGGGGGGCTGGACTGGATGATCTCCAAAGGTCCCTTCTAACCCCAACCATCCTGTGATTCTCTGACTCCCAGCTATTGATCTCACCCTATATCAAAGGATTTCTATTGACTGCAGTGAAGATAATGAATACCAACTGTCTCCCAAACAGAACCCCTTTAACACATCTTCTGCTGACCCAGGATGTTGACTTCCCTTATCTTAATTTTTTCAGTATCACAAGACACACACCATAGTTCATGAATGTAAAAATCAATTATGATTGAAGTTACACAGTGAAATCAAGGCTGATACGTTACTGTGAGTAGGAAAGCTATGCATCATCATTAATGGGATAAATGTTATTAATTTCTCTACATCTTACCTAACTCCCTAGTGAAATTATTGTATACACATACAAAAAGTTAGAATGCAGAAAACAGATTGTAAATATTTAAGTCTAAAAGGTGTTCTTGCACCATGTGGTAACTAATACTTTTTGCAGTTCCAGCTCCCTGCAAACATGAAGCCAAGGCCATCAGGAAAGGAAAAGCCCACCATTTGCTTTCATTCCTAACTGGATCCCAGAGATGGACACATTGAAACTGAAGATCAAATCTGCTGCTTTTTTTGGAATAAAACTGCTGTGTAACTGTGAAACTGCTGTAAAGCACAGGTAGCAATATCACTTCTTAAACTACAGTTAACTGTGAAATGTATCACTTGGATGATAGTTAAACAGATTCATTACAAGCAAAGGTCAGGTCTTCATGTGTCCTCTACTTTTGATGAATAACCTATTTATACATGCATGAGAAATTCGGGGGGGGGGGAATAAAGATATAGCTGAACACCACAAGCATCAGCAAATGCTATTCTTTACCTTCAAAAGTGTCTTTCTCCAAAGATTTCTGCATGTTTCAAAAACTGACAGTCTGAGACACTGTCCTTCTGAATAAAATCAGTTTTGTATCATTATTTGCTATAAGCAGCTTTTCTCACTGTGCCAAACAGCAAGGGAATTGACTGTAGTGCACAGGAGTGCAAGCCTGGTTTTATAACCCTTGTCCCTCAGCTACACCAGCTCTCTCTCAAGAGTTTACTTTGTCTGAAACTGAGAATGCATTTTCAGAAACAATGCATCTACAGAATCTGTTTTCATATTGACTTCACTGGATTCCATACCTCCTTTCCAACTAGAAGCATATCTGTTTTCTTAAACTATGTGAAAGTCATGGAAATCCTCAGGTCCACCTACATTTTTAAGGTTGTCATTAAAAGAAAGGCTGATTGTGCTTACCTCTATACAATATCACAGTAAAACCAAGCATACCCAAGGGAAATGCAAAAATCAAAAAAATCCCATCTTTCAAAGCATTCGAGTCTTTTGCCCATATGATGATTAGACAAGCCTTTGGCTTTTCCTCATTCCAAGGAGATTGAGCATTGCGCATGTACAGGAGAACAGCGAAGACACTGGGACCAAAAGCAGCTCTATAAATAAAGTCTGTTTCAAAGACTCCACAACCAGGACTTGTGACACACTAGACACCAAGACTTTCCCAGAACTGACCTGTAGACCCAGCAGATTCACTCTTAGCACATAATCTTCTATCCCTAGGAACTCGTCTCTATGCCTTCCCTAATTTCCATCCACATCATCAAATGCTGACTATGCCATATGAGGCCGCAATAGCCATGAAGACTAGGCAAGACAATAATTCTTTGGTAGCTCTTCCTCAAACCACCTACCCAAAGCTCCTCTCCATGCCAGGCATTGAAATGACTAGTATGTCAGGTTCAAAAAAGAATACATCATCACAGAAACATGTACCTTATACACTCAATAACTGATGTGCTTTTGATCATGAAAAATGGATGTCATCAGTGATAAGCACTGTCTGTCTTAATTCTTAAACAAATTCAACACAGTATTCAGGATGCTTTTTTTGTTTTGTTTAAATCGCTACCATATTTAGCAAACCTCTTCTCCTGTACTACAAAAGTTTGCATATTATTTTGGCTTGCTTTTTCTAAGAGCAAAATTTAGCAAGGTTTTTTTCCGCTCAGCAGAGAGCTGCATTGCAGCAGGAAGGCTATGCAGAAAATGCACACTGTACACAACAAGAGCAACAAATCACCAACTCCATTAAACTCCAGCGTGTCTAACAGTCACTGCAAACCAGCATTTATTTCACAGTGAACTCTAAGCATACCAGGAGGCGATTTATATAAAGCTTTATATGCAGAAAGTTGTTTATTATGGTTCTAAGATAACATGCCAACACTGCCTTCTACATTCTAAAATACATGGATACAAATTTTCAGCCCCTAAGAAAACCATCAGGGACACTGTTGGGGTTGACAGTATCAATGTTCATGATGGTAGACTTCCTTAGCCTTCATAAATGGATTCTTGCTTAGCTTTTCAGCTACAAGGATTAGGGGAACATCCTCCAATGCTATAGCAACCTCCAGGGATATACATGCTGTAACTAGTCTGACCCATTAGATACTCATATCACTTCCCTGTGTCATACCTTGAAAAATATGCACAGCTCAGTTAACGAATTATCAGCAGATTCTTACAGAGTAGTAAATGCAGTGACCAATCTGTCTACGTGTTCTGTGAAAGATGTAACTTACCTAGTTTTAGAAGGCCACACTTGAGCCAGCCAAACCCCAAATGCCCATTCAACTCCTGGCAAAAAAAGAAAGTGAAGAAGAATAAAGGAGAAAACATTTGGTAACCTCACAGAATCCAACTGCACTTTTGATCCAGCTTTCAAACCTTACTTTTGAACCACAGACTGCTGAGTTCCATTACAAAAACCTCCTCTTTTCAAAAGCTCAGACTCAGATTTTTCCAAAAAAGGTAAAAGTACGTGCAAGAAATTTAGCATAGTCCCGCAAAAAATAACATCAGACTTGTGCTGACATGAAAAGTTACACTGAACATCGGGTCAAACATACAGCTAAAAAAAATAGGTTCTTCCTTGAAAATCAAGACCTTGCTAACATGTTCCTGACAACACTCAATGGTTAAAACCATCTTACTTGCTGCTTAAGGACACTAAATTTTTTTTAAACTTCCACCCTCCATAAGGATCTCTTCCTTGATCTCAAAATCTCCGTGCACTTAGTATTCAAGGCAGGTTATTCCCTAGCATTCTCCTGTCTTTTTCTATTTCTCAATGGTACTCATTTGACAGCAGTTTTAAGTTGTAAAAACTCTTTCCGACATCTATCTGACCAATGAAAATGGTTATTCAAAGAAACAGAAGAAACACAAGTTTCCCAGCACTGCAAAACAAATGTTAACAGCATTTACCTTTCCCTGCCATCTATGAAAAGAGGAGAGGGAGATGAAGATCCAAGTCCCTAAGTACTTCACTGCCTGAACCTTGAGAGGCGCTGCACAACATGAAGGTACTTCACCAACAGTCACCACCAAACACAACTGCACAATCCTGTCCTCTTACTCCTCTAGCAGGGCCTCTACTCTGTTCCAGGTCAACAGCAAGTGGACTAACTACATCACCAAAATACAAACAAGAGTAACACCACCTTCCTCAAAACCCACCAACCCAAAGCACATCACTCAACTGTAAAGTTACTACTGTCCAGGCAACAGGAAGTCAAATACATCTAAACACGCTCAATCACAAGCATTAAAGCACTAAAAATTCCATGACTGTGAAAGAGTTTTCACAAGGTGAACCACAACAAATGATGGAGATTATCCCACAAATCACTAGGTCTAGTATTGAGATGAAGCAGCCTGTGATACCTGCCTAGAACTGTACATACAAAATTCAGAGTGTGTTGTCATTATGGAAGACTTAGGATACACATAAATGTGTCAACTACTATACAGTAAAACACTCCAACTTTTTGGCAGAAAATTCAGTCACTTTTTCATGTATCAAAACCTGATGTGTGCAGATGGAGAACATGCTTACGGCAGTAAAATCATTTTCCCAAGGCTACAAAGAAAGCTTGGGCTATGCCCAGGATTAGAATAGTCCCTGGAGCAAATTCTTGGCACCAGCCTCTGTGAACCCAGCAGGATCCGAGTTAGCATTAATTCACCTTTTCTCCTCAGCATTTAAAAAATGCTTGTGAAAGTTTAAACAGGCTGCCTTAAGCAAGCATCATCTCACAAAAATGAAAGACAAAACAAGAGTTACTATCAAAAAATCAAGAGAACGCACATGCAAACACAAGCAGTAACTACTGGTTTCCCACAATCAGAACTCACATGGCAAAAGGCACATAACTATGAATTTTACCTCCTTAACTAACAATCTGTACAAATTAATTTGCTCACTTCTTTTTTTCATGGCTAGAGAGAGAATTGTTAAACAATCTTGCTTTTTCTTGTTACAGCTAATTACACACAGAAATATCAAGTCATGCTAAATAAAAAGGAGGCACAGTCTATTACTAGTTTCTAATGTGCCACAAAGATAAGCAAACGAATTGGGTCTTTTGGGTACTATTAGTTCCACCCAGTTAGACATTATAGTCTGATATATGTTACCCACAAGAGCAAGTCAGAGAATAGTGATGTCTATCAAGCTGGGAGGTAGACAATAATCCTCCAGCCATACATATAGCACTCATTCCCTCTCTTACAGAACAACCGGCTAAGATTGATGCCTTTCATTTGCCTTTCTGTCTTACACACACACAAACTAAGCAACATAAACCAGTGCTAGTCCGGCTGTCTTACTTTTTTTTTTTTGTGCTGTTTAGCAGTTTTCTCGTAACTCCTTAGCCAGGTAGCTAGGCAGTGATCTGCCACCACTGCAATCCCCACCAGTTTTATCACTAATTTCCATGAGGCTAGCCAAATCCGATGCTGGTTACTTGGCTCTGCCCTCTGTTTTCCATGGAAGTGTTAGAAACATTTTTCTAGGATTAAGCCAATTCACACTAAACATGAATTTAATTGTTCCAAATATCACAAATCTGTTATTAAATATCTGAAGCCATTTATTGTTATGAAAGAGCATTCTTATCACGGAAGGATCACATATCATTCTTTTTATCAAGGTAAAGTAAGTTACGTGGTTTCCCCAAAATACTATTTCTAAGAGACTCCTTTATAATTTGGACTTCAGCATTTCTACTATACTTTAACCTGTCTGTCAGTTGTCTATCAGCCCTACCAACATGGGAACGCACGGAGCTACTTTTATTTTCCCCAGCTACACATCCTAGATGATACTGCAGGCTGCATTTCCATTCTATTAAATCCCATTGAACGATAATAAATCTTTCCTCTAAAACTTTAGATTTTTCTTTTCAGAGCCTGGGGAAATCCTGCCATTCTTTGGCCATTGAAATGTTTCATTAGAAAATATGATCTGAGGACAATGCACTTAGAGGCATATTTTCTTCACCTTGATATATTGAAAAGATACATTATACTTAACAGTTCCTTGATGCATAATCTTTAATAGCAGAAGATAAACAGTCTTCATATCTGATGAGAAATCTTCATTTAGGATTCAGCTGTGAATCCTGTTCTGCAGTAGATCTTACTCATGTTCTCAGCATTGCACCTAGCATTAAAATGGCCCTGAGATCTCTCCAGAAAGGCAGAGTTCATGGTGCAAGTACCACAAGCCACTTCTTCTGCAGCAGTTCCTGGAAGGCAGATAACTTTTCTCTAACTATTTTTACATTATTTGTCAGACTATCCCCCTTCCTCTGCAGTTTTTCTGTCTAGCAAAAATACCAGCTGGTTATTTCTGGTCACTCTTCTTTGAGTAAGCACTGACTAAGCTTCAGAGTTAGAAGCAGCAGATAAGTTATCTGAGCCTTTTTCTGCACATCCAGAGAAGAATAGTAACGGGTCATACATGAAAGTCCGAAGAGATACTTAGAAGGTCTTTATGGTTCTTTGCAGAAGGCTGGTTTGCAAACGAAGGTTAGTGTCAATTAAAAGTTATCTTGCCTTCCCCACTATTCAGACTTTTGGTCTCAGTCTTTACCAAAGACTTAGGACAACCTTTATTTGAACAAAATTCATTTGCCCAGGTTGTACTACCCTTTTAATAGAATGTATCAAAGTTTTCCAATCTTTCAATCTGAAAGACTTAACCAACTGTTGCTTGACAGGATTTCAAAATCTCTGAACCCAAAATAGAGATCAAAACAACTGTAGACTCTTATCATTCAAGTACCATCCCTTCAATGAAAAAACAAACAATCCAACCCCACCATATTTTTACATGGTTTTATTTTAGACTAATATTCGTGTAATATTTTCAGTGAAGTATAGTACCAGATTGATTAACTCCCCCACATGCATCATTTTACAATGCACCAGAAATGCCCACGAGTACCATGGACAAGCACAGCTGTTTAGCACAGCACAACATGGGGGTCTAGTACAGTTTATCAACTACAATGATGAATAATATTTTTTTTCTAATTAAATAGTAGATCAATTTATCAAACTGGATTTTTCACAAGATGGGTATTAACTTGTCTTTTCTCAAAAAGTGTCATAGCATTTAACAAATCGGAGTATCTAGGACATGATTTTAATGCCCCTGCTGGTGGTATTTTCATGAAAAAAAGTGTCCTTCAGTTAATACTGGGTTCCTAGCCTCAGAAAGGGCAGTGTCATCTATTCAAATGACATCACCCTCCTTTATTGAACAGATTTTCTCCACTACCACTCTGTATATAGCCACAGAGGCTCAGATGCTCCCATTTCTCATCTAGCGCTACCATTGCTTCACCAGTGTTGGCACGTGTCTCAGCCAACCAAAATTATGTTCTGCTGGAACATGGTATAGACTTGCTGGGAGTTATATTGCGTTGTAAAGCAGGAGGTATTATTTATGTAATTATTTCACTGTTAATAAGTTCCTCCTATAGTATAGGCATACCAAAACAAGATGACTCATCTGCAAATAGAATTCTGTACTGAAAAAGTATTAAAATCTAACAAGCTTTGACTTTCAGTGGAAGGCACTCAAGCACTGCTACTGAAAAATCGCAGAGAGTAAGTGCCAAGACACAAACACCAAGCACTATCAACCTCCCCAGCAAAGCAAAACTTATAAATGTTACTAAAATATTTAAGTCAGGTACAAATTTACATTTTGTTGTTTACATTTTGTTGTCTACTAAGTTAAAACACATTAACAAAATTTCTGGCAGAAGAAAATCTAAGGAAAAGAAAGATGTGTTCTGATTTTCATCACTTTCGCTGCTGCCCAGAGAGTTTGTTTTAATTCTGTAGTGCTTTACATCCTCACAAACTTCTAACAATAAAGTCATGCTGGTACAATGAATATTGAATATCCATCTTCTTTCATTAATCTTTATTTTCAGCTCTAGATGCGAAGAATTACAAGTTCATCTCTGCCAAGAAGCACATTTTTAAATCACGAGGGGGTGGGGAGGCAGGACAGAGAAAAATTATCTCATGAGCTATGAAAATCAAATTTTAGTGTTCTACCAGGCATTCATGAAGAAATCTGTTAATGCGTTCATGACTTCACACAAGAGGTAAGTCTGCAACAGCAGAGGTATTACTTTGTAACTGATACTACAGCCATTGATTGAAAATACATTTAAGACTGCAGTGATGTTCCTTCAAAGGGCAGATGTACAACCACTTACCTATGTGATATATCAATACAGCAAAAGCAGCAATTCAGACTTGTACCAGAGGATAATTTAAATTCAATATTATACAGAAAGAGTCAAATAGTTTTTTTATGGACAACAGTTAATACCAATTACATGCAATAAACCTAATATTCTTTTATTGTCTAACTAATTTTGTCCACTTTTAGCCAAGACACAGGGTAGGGATGGCTGTATGGCACATCCTTCCCACACCACCCAATTACCACCAAGTGGTGCGCCTAAATTAAGCTCTTATTTTCCCATACGCAAAATTCACCCTCTATCTACATCCATCTCTAATGGCACAGCACAACCCTCTCAGGGATATGAGTAGGATCCATGACACCAGCCCAATTACCTAACACTGCCTAGTTATTTATCTTACTTATTTGTACCTTGTATCTTGCAACACAACTGTATTCTCACAGTTGGAACCTCTGAATCATCAAACACAAAGCTGCCTTTAATGGAATCCTAGCAGGGATCTGATGGCAAAACTGAAGACCAAATTTCAAATGTCTAAAATCTCCAGAATAAAATAAATATTTTATATATACTAGATTAAGCATATTATATATATTTTATATGGTATAGATTATGTAATATAATATAGATATTTATTCATTTAAAGGACATTATTGTTCTTACTGGTCTAGACATTGCACAGACTTATTTCGGACTTTTGCACAAAAACCCCAGAATGTCAGAACGGAAAACCAAAACAATATATAAAAGAATTGTGATTATGATTTTTACACTACATAGCCTAGACTGAACACACTTGTGTGTTCTCCATTCTTCCTGAAATGATGTTATAGTGCTAGTTTTCCTTTATTATCAGCATCCTGTTTTAGTGTCAAAATTCTTTGGGATGATCTTCTCTCATGAGAAAGGAATCAGTACTTTGCACAAGGAATGATTAAATTCTGATTTTCTAATGCAAAAATACAAAAGGCTCATATGTGTTAAAGGTTAACATTTAAACACAAACAGATGTTTTAATAAAGTTCTACCAGAGCAACAATTTTTAAAATTGTTTACTGTTCAAATGCATAGGCAGAGATCATTATATAGCCTGTTCTGGGTTTCACAGACTTCTACCATCGTTTTGCCTGCCAACTAAGGAAAAGATTTCATGACGTGTGAAGCACTGCAGATTTTAGACCTACACTTCTGTTCAACAGCTATCAGTCTTGAACTTGTCATCCATATGCTATTTTCTCCTCCCAAGAAAGTCACAAAACCAAGAGTTTTGTATGCCTAAAAAAAGACAAGCCCTTACTGGCCTCTCGTTTCATTTTCAGTGAATGAAAATTGCATTTTGCTGTTGCTAAGTACAGACTGACCTATACAAAAGGCCATCTTCTGCCAGCGCTACTCAGGCAATGGATTTTTTTATCCTTTAGATGTTACATATAATGGATGAAACTCTGTTTTTGACCGTAGTGATGCAACTATAACGAGGACAATAGCATTGCACAAACGTCTCCAATATCAGAACTTTGCCGTGGGAATTTAAGTTCCATATTTCATTAACACTACAGCCCTGAAGCAGCTGTCTTTTTGTAAGTGATGTAATTAAATGCCCTGAGAAATATGCAAAGTGAGGGATCTGCATACTACTATTACACAGCAGTTCTATTCTGTACTTAGCTTTTACTTGTGTTTAGGGTTCTGCATGATATTGTGACTTGAAATGTAACTTTCTGAATAAATGTAATGTGCTCTACTGCAAAAAAAAAAACAAACTCAAACCTCTCAGGTCTTTAGGAGTGAGAAATGCAATTCTGTGTAGCTCCTGGAAAAGAAAACACAAAGACGTGGACTTTTCACGTGGCCAGAGATCCTGGAGAACTCTGTTTAAGTACCCAGCTGAGACACCCTAAAACAGGAAAACAGGCTTGAATTCTTAATGACAATCATTTGTCTGAAATTTACTGACCTTTAAAGAATGTTGAATTGGATATCCAAACTAAAGAGCCTCAGAACCATAAACCTTCACCTGTATTCTTTATTAGTAGTAGCATTATTATACACAGCTGTGCCCAGGGTATCCTAAGTATTGTGCAAACATAAGGGAAAGCTCACATATATTTAATTTTTCAAGCAAGAATAGGAATGAGTCAGTGGGAAAATGATATAGTCAACAATAAATTAATATAGTCATTCCCCAGCTCAGTTGTCCGAGTAAGTATGCCTGAGATGAGACGCGACAGATTGCATCAATACATCCACATCCAAGCATCCAGAGGATAATACCTTCAACTCAATGTTTGTCCCATCTAACTCCATTTGCAGTGCAGCAGAGTAGCGTAACACAGGAGGAGAATCAGCAGCTGTGTCCTATAGCTAACCAAAATGAGATTTTATGGCTCAATGTAGTCATTCCAGTGAAGAAAGTGGACCGGGATCTATACTTTCTAAGGCTTGTTGGCATTTGAATCTGTCTGTTAGAGTCTGAACTGGGATGAAGCTTCAATGTGTAAACAAGCTCTACCCTGAAATTTCTAATCATATGGACCATGCATTTCAAACAAAATACCTCTCTAATCCCAGTATGTAGAAACTCACTTTAAGAAATCATTTTTCAGTAATTCATTTTGAAACACAAATGATTTTGTATGCAAAATAAGAGTGTCAGTTTCTTTGCATTTATTTGTAATGTCTTATCCATGGGCCAATAGCTAATCCTCTAAAATACTGCTGCTTACAGAATTGTATCTATCAAGTTTCCACCTGAGATACTACATGGATGAATAGAATCATAGAATCATTTAGGTTGGAAGAAACCTTTAGGATCATCAAGCCCAACCGTTTACGTAGCACTGCCAGGACCACCACTAAACCATGTCCCTCAGCACCACATCTACCCATCTTTTAAATACCTCCAGGGATGGTGACTCATCCACTTCCCTGGGCAGCCTGTTCCAATGCTTGACAACCCTTTCAGTGAAGAATTTTTTCCTAATATCCAACCTAAACTTCACCTGGCACAACTTGAGGCCATTTTCTCTTGTCCTCTCATTTGTTACTTGGGAGAAGAGACCGACCCTGCCTCTCCATGACCTCCTTTCAGGGAGTTGTAGAGAGCAATAAGGTCTCCCCTTAGCCTCCTTTTCTCCAAGCTGAACAACCCCAGCTCCCTCAGCCTCTCATCATAAGACTTCTGCTTTAGACTCTTCACCAGCTTCATTGCCCTTCTCTGGACACACTTCAGCACCTCAATGTCTTTTTTGTAGTGAATGAAATTCACCTTCACAAAAAAACAGTGCATATTTACTACATCAGACTAAACAGTTGGCAGGATAAGACCTCAATTTATGGTTGCACTCAAGTTTTCAGTTATTTCTATAAAGCTAAACCCTTAAATACATCTGTGGCGATCTAAAAAGAGTGATCTATAAAGCAACCATGTGGACAGACTTCACAACCTGCCTGCTACTTCCCCAGCATTTTGCTAATGGCCCAGCATCAGCTCTTCCCGTGATGAATGAGCAGGCTGGACCTACTCGGGCGTGCTCTGACCACACTGGGACAGCCTGGCTGCAAGTCCCATCTCGACGGCTGCCCCATGAAAGCCCTTCACAAAGCTTACATTTACAGAGGCATAGATTCTAGATCTTTACCCCATCTCTGACTACAAAGAGAGCTTTTAGTGCAGAGTTTGGTCTATACATTGTTTTGGTATATTGATATAACTGCTCCATTCACCATGAAACAATTTTAGCTAAT
Source organism: Gallinago undulata (assembly GCA_026546715.1). Taxonomy (NCBI): domain Eukaryota; kingdom Metazoa; phylum Chordata; class Aves; order Charadriiformes; family Scolopacidae; genus Gallinago; species Gallinago undulata. Next base: position 7,540,555 of record JAOTQQ010000079.1, on the reverse strand, counting down.
CAAACCGGGAAGATGAACGAACAAACTACATTCTGTGAATCACAAGTCTATGCTGGACAACAAATACCAGAGAGAATGAGAGTTTGTTTTCTGCTTTGACAATACTACCAGAGACTAGCTGCTTGAGCAGAAATTAAACTGTAACAGCAAAAGCTGTATTTGCATATTTTTCAAAATTATTGTTTAATAATATGTGTCAAGAAACTAAGAAACTAAGAATAATGGGTTTGAAAACACAGTTCCGTTCCACTGTAATAGTCCCTCCTATTATGATTCTGAAATTAGACTCAGTATGAACCTACAATACTGCAGCTACAGAAAGAAGTTACAGTTGCTATTATGAATTTATTTAGACTGCAGCCTTATACAACACACACATATGTTGCAAAAAAAGATGTTCATATTATGTTATCATTCTTTTTTTATATTATCATAAAGCAGAAACAAGTAATTATATTAAAATGATTATTCCGGTACTTACTTTGGGTGCTGAGGAATAAATTAATGTTCATTTTAGTAATTTATATTGTGCCCAGTCTCCGTTTATTACTATGTATTTCTAAAAATGTAAATCCACTCTTGATAAGAATTCTTGATAAGAATTCTACAAGCATACATATTTCATGAAAATGAAAAGTGAAATGAACTTCTTCCTCAGGCATTGCTCAGTATCTGACCATAAAAGTATTGCACAAAACCATAAATGTCAAAACCATAAATTCATAACTAATTCTAAGCCAGCCTAACTTCCAGGCACTAAAGATGATACCATAATATCACAGGGCTCCACTGACCTCAAGGGTCTTACAAATTTAATTCTATAAAGATCTTACTGGAGCCTTGTGCAACTACATACTGGAAGGCAACACCTTCAACAGCATCCAAGGCCCATGAGACCACAACTGTCACCAGAGTGCAGGAGCTGTATTTAGAGACAGCAGCCAAAGCTTACAAATCGTCTTTTACAAGTACAGCACTTCTGTGGTAAAAATCAGCATGTTAAGTGCCTGATAGTAAGAGATCTGTTCTTTCAGCTGAAGCAAAAAGCTGATTTTATGGTCTGTGTATGTCCTACTTCTCCATATTAGTGAATGAAAGATGACAATTTCATTTTCCCTTAAGCAGCTATCCCGCTCCATATCCAGCCTAGCCTAGTTTAGATTTCCAAACCTGAAGAGACCAAACTCATTTTGATGCATACATCAGCATTTCACCTTCTGCATTCCAATATTTCAGGCCGCAAAATAGCCCATCGAAGAGAGAATACATACTATTCACCTGTTATGCAGCAAATATACAACATATATAATTTGAATGTATACACTTTCAGAAAACACTATACCCAGGTTCTTTTTAAGTCTAGTAAGGAGAGTTCAGATCAGTGGATGTTACACCTCATGTGCCATACATCACTACTTAATAAGGAAACTACTTATGTATTCAGATCAAAGTACGATTTATCGATCTCTTTCAATATTACCGAGCAAAAGTTTGGCTGGAGCATCATCATCATCATCATAGAGAAAACACCTCATACCAGTAAAGATAAACCATTCCAACTTACTCTGATGCTGGAAAAAAACAGCTTTGGAAGAAAAAATACTAGTTTGAAAGGAAGGACAGTGATCAAGCTGCAGCACTCAAGGGAGGGGACAGACCATGAAAAAAAGTGAAGGGGGTCTACTTACAAACACTTGGCTGGAAAAGGAGGCTCCTGAATCACTTCCCCACCCTCCACGCAGACCATGCACACAGGTATCACTCCTCTTAGTATTTTTCTTACCCTCCATGTTACTGATTTCTTCAACTACAGTTATCAAGTCACGTCAGTTCCCTGTCCAAGTATCTTTACTATATCATGTGCTGCTGCAAAAGCAGAACAACGAGATACACTTGCAAGAAAATATTTTGAAGCATATAAGAGGATAGGGCAGAGATTTACAGGAAGAATTTATAGGGGAATCAGAAAGAGTGGTGAGAATACAGTCAGTGTAGCTTGACAATTAGCACAGCAGGTCCCCATTTTTCACTGAAATGGAACATCGGGGCTGTATTGCTAACACTCTACTATTCCAGACAAGGTAAAACAGAGATGGGATGCTTTAAATAGTAGGTGTTTGCAAAGAACTGGCAGTGTCAGACACCTCAAAGTGACAACTAGTCATTTATATCAAACAAGTAGCAAACTCTGGTCACCTGGCATGTCTCCCAACTCATGGGTTTGGCTAGAGGAACCTGCTAAAAGGACAGCACAAAGGAAGAGAGCAGACAACGTGAGACGATAAACTGAACAGAACTGCTGAAACTGCACAGGGGAGCAAAGTGATTCTAGAAGAATGTATTTTCCTCAAAGAATAAAAAGTTTTAGTACTAAGAGTATCAAAAGCCCTGGCAATGCTTTTGTGGTATCTAAGTTATCTGCCAACTGTCTATTAAGAGTCTGTCTATATAGCTTTAGTATGTATCTGTGTGCTGCTTCCTCTTTTGTTCTTTAGGAATTTAGCCCCTTCAAACCACAAGGAAAAACACATTTCAAAGACACGTAACTAGTCCAGTACTAAGAGCTGATTTCAGTAATTCAATGCCCATCCACTCCAGCTAAGTATGCAGTCACAGTATATCCAGGCAGGGACTACCTTCTTTGCCATCTTTTTTGCAGGGTTTCTAAACACTGCCAGAATGCCAAAAGTAAGGATAACAGAAAATAAAAGCTTTCAGGTAGCCTTACTAATCTTAGAATTTTTTTTAAAGACCATGTTAAAAGAAATGGTGTGTTTTAGTTATCCATTTTATACTTATGTCTTGCAACTCTGACAGATGAAACTGTACAATAAAATTAAGCCATTTCTCAGTAGTCCCTGAAATTATATTGTAAAATTTTTCTATAACATAGTACTTACTTTTACGTTGCTTCAGTAGCAAAGACAGACTATTGCATTTTCATGTAGCGCAACAAACTGGAAACTCAAATGTCCTGCTTTCTTGCATACATTCATAGTTAGATTCTGATTTAAATTGTTCCTTCCCTTTTCTCTTCTTTTAAAATCAAGTTGTTGTACCTGTGTTTCTATATAAATCACTCCAAGTAGTGTATGTTGAGTTTTCAAAGACCATTTGGTCAGATTCTAATAATCTCTCCAGGGAGCTGACACCAACTTCAGCACCAGGTCATACACTGCAGATTAGAATAATAAAACACATGCTGCTCCAGCTTCAAAAAGAAAATGCAAGTCTGTCTTCATCAAGCTGAAGAATGATGTTTTGAGACACCTCAGATGTCTTGTCTCCTAGACAGAACTTTCCTTTTGTTTATACAAACGTAAATCCAGTCATTTCTGGTTTGTACTTCTTTTAAACAGAGAATATGCCATTGCAAACATTTTGTTCCAGATTCCACATTCCTTTTTGTCCTTACAGTAATGCAGTGTTACTTAACTGACCAAGACAGAAAGCTGTTATTTTACATATTTGCACTGAACTAAAATAAATCTTTCATTACACAATATAGCATTCTTCCCTGTTTTGAAATAAAAGAAATATATTCCATTTTTTCCATATAAAAGTGGTTTGGGTTTGTGGGGTTTTTTAATTCTTTGTGTTAAAATAAACTGGACAAATGTCTTGAAACTTAAAAGAAAAAGAGTGGCTGAAAAAGAAAATGGTATTTCTCCTTCAGATTAGCATTGTGTTAGGGTATCTGTCTGTGTAATAAAGATAAATTATATATTTCTCCTTTACAACTCACTATTCTTTATTATAGCATTCCCACTACAAATCCCAGGTGGATTAAGACTTGTCATATTTGACCTCTTCGGTTAAAGGCATCCACTGCATAATGATTTTTACACTATTTTGTAAAATGAACAGTTCCACATGCATACATGCTAACAGGAATCAACATCTCCTCTTTCTTTCTCCGACCTTCAACAACCCTATCCTCTGCAGAAAAAACCAACAGTTTTACTAATTTATAAGCACCATGCAGACACAAGCAGTCTAGAGAGAAACCTCTTTAGCAGTTGTGAAGAAAAAAAACATGATAAAGCTTCCACAAAGAGAGACATTCTGAGAGCCCAAAAGAAACAAAAAAAAAAGGAAGAGGTGCGAAGATTTAAAATATTCCCAATACTCACTGAAAGCAGCCACTGCAAGAGCCAGTGTGACAATAATGGAGACCCAGGAAACCCACAATGCCTTCTTTCTGTAGCTTTGAGCTTCATGAGGTTTTAGCCTTGTACTGCTTTCTAGTAAACCTGATAAGCAATAAGCAAAGAAGGTATGAACAATACATTGTTCCTTTTAAAAACAAGGCTCTGTTAGTTCAAACCTACATCACACATTTACATTCTACATTACATAGGGAATCTATACAGAATCAAATCCTGCTCACATTATTACGGTTAAGTGAATGAAGTCACCAGAAACACATGAGGAAGCAAGGAGAGCACACACAAGTTGTTTTGATTTCACATGGAAAGCCCCACACATCGGTCGATTAGAAAGAGCATTGCAATTGTAGGGCAGTTAGGGAAACTCAACATCACTTCAGTTTTCCATGGGTACATCTACACAGAAAAGGGCTCAGTCCTACACTCACTCAGATCAAACCTCTTTTCAGGACTTCAGGATCCTGAACACAATTAACACAGGAGAAAAACTCATGCTCACCAGTCTCTGCAAAATAACCTACCAACGATGCACAGGAATTACTGCACATATTGAGCATCGAAGCAGAAGGAAGCATACTTTAAAAATCAAAGTTATCACAGTTGAAAAAACTCTTGAAGCATAATATACTTCAAGTGAGGTAAGAATACATTCTCATCTAGAACTAACTGGAGAAACAATTCCGTCCTTATTGTGATCAGCACAGCAGTCTGTTGAACACAAGGGAATGGGATTGCTTTCTCCTTTTTGATGCTTTCAATTTGTGGATGTCTTTTTTCCATTCATCTTAAATCACAGCAAAGAATTCAGGTTAAAAATAAAGAAAATAACACTCTTTGGTTCTCATTCTCTCAGTCTGAATCTTAAGCCACTTTTAAAATCCATTCAGGATTCAATATGTTTGCCTTCCATATTTCCCAGCCAGGTTCTTTTGCACTTAATACATTCACTTAACTTGAAACATACGTTCTTCTTCACCAGCAAGCTCCTGCTCAAATCTGCTTAACTGGAGAGAACGCCTGATTGCTTTTAACTTTCTTAAGGAATTACTCCAGAAAGTGTGGGTTGTGCCTCTTAGATGATGATCACATTTCAGAGGGACTTGCCTGCACTGAGTGCACTGAACTGGGGCCCTGGCACAGCCTTTCAGTAGCTGGTCTAATGCCTTAGACAAAGGGTTGGGAGCAGGGGCTCCGGCAGACTCAGGAGCAGATTAAAACAGAACAGCTGAAGATGTTACTGTCCTCACCTTACCCAGCTTTCTCTTTGATGGCTTATTGTCACTATCAATGCGGGGACATTTGATCTGGTTATCGGTGTCCTCCTGAACGCACACCGTGTCTCACCAAGTTACCAAGTTTATTAACGTTAACAGATATTAATTTCAACTGACTGTAATGTACTGGCTGAAAACTGCAATGGTTTTGGAATCAATTCAGAAGTGAATCAGACATCTCTGCCTCAGGGTCAGCAACGTGTCAGCAGAGGGGCAAGCATCCAGGGGTGGCAACAATTCGAGCCACCAGCTTTCATTCTGCCACTTGAAGTCTGTCAAAATTACTGGTTCTAATCCTAGCATAATTGGTGGGATTCACGCTGTCTTGGAAAAATCTTTCATGCTTTTTTCACCCCAATTACAATAAAGCAGAGAGAGTTTCTTTATGGAGTTCAGAAAGCCACTGAGAATTTCACGCTTGTACTGTGTTTTTAGAAAACTTAAAAAATTACCTCACTTTGGTGCTACGCACTCCCCTCTTTATGAATGGAAAAGAATTTGCAAAGTTGCAATGCAGGATAATTACTAGGCCCTACTTTGAAATCATAACTGTTTATTATCATGTCCATTCTTTGTCTGTTTAATACATGGAAACAGATGACAACTCTGAAAGGTTTGAGCCTTTTACTGATAGTACTGCACAGCTATTTCTCACAGAGCCCGCTTTCATTTGTGTAACGAAATACTTCTTTTTGCCCCAATGTTTGGCCTGTCTTCTGCTGCTACATATAATGATGTGCAGTTTAATTGCACGGGTAATTTAACAACACATCTTGAAAGGAGAGATTTCTACTAATATAACCATAGAGAAAACACATCTTCTCACATTTTGCCTGTTCACCCCTCCTGCCCCATCCTCAAACCAAGGATTTTAAATTACAGCCCAAACCTCATTGGAATGTACAGCAAAGTATGTTCTCTTAGTTAATTTTAATTATCAATATTTCAAACCTCAGGCAAACGGGGATCAGAATGACAGACATCATCACCTGCTTCTTTCTTTAACAACATCATGGCTACAGCTCACTATTACCTGGGAACTCCAACATACACAGTTGATGCTTACAAATCAAATATTCTAATTAAATTGAGAAATGAATAATAAGCCCCACAGCCAGTGCAGCACTGCTGATTACTATTCACATGTCAAGCACGTGTCCAGTATGACAGAGACTGCAATCCTTATGAAACTGAACCACTTCTGCCGTGTGTGTGTGTTTTTCTCGCTCCCTCTCAAAATGGCTGGCATATTCTAGCTGTCAGAGATGTGATCCCTTCCTTCCTAAAATATTCAAAATAAATTATTTGTATTTACAATTTTCATCCCTGAGAAAGATTGTATTATTCTTACGAGTGTCCTAGGGGACGGCACATAAAAATACAAACTCGTTCACGTGACTACCAAGCCCATAACATAAAAAAATATTTAGAAGCTCATTAATTTACACGCAACAACACAATTCATAAGGTAAACTTATTTTTTCCACTGACCACAAGAAAACAAGCTTTAAGCATCCATAAGAGGCTGAAAGATAATCTTTCAGTATGACCTGCATTGCTACAAAAATAAAAAGCTAGTATCTACTGATAAAATTCCTCCGCCCTGAAATTAACATTCTGAATAATTTTATTGCCATTAATTTATTTAACACATAGATATCCTTACAGTAAAGAAAAGATGATGAGCTAGTGAAACCCACTGGATTTTTATTTTATCTTTCAGTACCTTCATATATTAACAGATTTTCTTCCCATAAAAAAATCAGAAGGAGAAAAAACCTGCCTAACAGTTGCAGAACACAAGCTTGGCATATTTGTGAAGTGATTCTAGGATATTCTTTACCATATGCTGACTTACCAGAAGTACTTTTCTATTTGGCTAAGGGATCATTTTAAAATGTCAAGCTAGAATTTGTGGAAGAGATAAGGCTAATAGAAGAACTGTTCACCTAAGATGTTAATTTAAGGACCCCATCCACAAAATTATTGCTGATTTTGGATCTGACTCTTAAAGAACAAATATCTTGTTCCAAAATTTAGGGTTAGTTTTTATTTTTAGCAAACACGGAACTATCATCTCTATAACTGGATCTGCTATGATTCATTGGAAAAGATCATAGAAAAAGTACAATCTAAAAGGACAGACTGTAACAATTTCAACAGGGACAACCTGCAAAAAGCATACCAGATTTTCCTCTACAATGACTGGGAATTATCCCAGAAAATGGAATCTGTGACCATAGGAAAGGCTAAAAGAAAGCTACTGCAAGGGCCATGGAAAGAGTGTGAAGGCAAAGAAAGAAATAAAATTAGCAGCTTTAGTCTCATCTCCCTCCTAGAAAGAGATAGGATTAGGTACCACAGACAGTCTCTCATTTGTGAATTGCCCTTAATACCAAACGGTCAGCTTTCACCTTTAGTTCTGTCATACTGGGCACAAATTTAAAATTTCTGTAATCAAACTTCCAAGTTCGAACCATAATCAAAATTCCCCATTACCATTATTTGAAACAGAACCGAAGCCTCCAATTGCCCTCATTCACTGTGTCTGTCCTCTGCCATTGGCAGTGACAGCGAGGGTAACCCCTGGAAACAAGGGGTGTCCCCAGCCCTGACATGACCAAAACCTGTCAGGGACAACAGTGACTGCTCTTCCCCCTTACTTCTCCACTTCATGTCTAGGATTTGTGAGCAGGCACGGGCATTTGGGAAGCTGGGGAAAGAACGGGAGATACAGGGAGATACGTGTAGGATGGGATGAAGACCGAGAACACAAAAGGGACTCCGGGATGATGAAAGCAAAAAGAGAAAGCAAGAAAAGGCAACAGAGAGGCTAAGGAAAGCCTATACGTGAAATAAAAAATGGAGACAAATTATGTGGTAAAGAAGGCTGGCAGCGTTGAGGATAGGGTAATGGGGAGGGTTAAAATGGCAGCTGCCTTTACGGGCAGGAGGTCAGCGAGCGCCTCCTCACAGCTGCCCGACAGAGGTGCGCTTCACATTAAAGAGTAACACTGTTCGAGAGCAGGCAGCTTTCCATCCCTGCTCAGATATTTAAGCAAATAACACAAAACGAGTGATGCGGCAGGGGCAGGGAGACGAGGAGTCGGGGAAGCGCCCTGGCCCCGGGCTGTGGCGGACCCCCGCAGCCCCTGCTCGGATGGCGGCTGCCCCAAGCCTCGCCGGCAGGTAACCCCAGCGGCCTCCCTCCTTCCTTCCCTCCCTTCAGCGGCGAGAAAACCTCCGGCACCGCCTGCCCCTCCGGGGAAGACCCCAGCTGCCCCCCCCCTCCCCGCCGCCACCTGCGCCCCTCGGTCCGGGCTCTCTCCCCCTCTCCTATGGAGCGGGAGCGGCACCCGCTTCTCCCCCGCCCCCCCGAGCCCGGCAAGTTTTCGGGCGAGGTGAGAAAAGCCATGAATAGAGTTTATATTAAAAAAAAATAAATATATATATATACACACATGTATTTTAGAGCTGTCGCGGGGTGCTGGCACAAGAACTAAAACGGGGGAAAGCTTCGAGGGCGGCGCGGGGAGGTGAGTACGGGGGGGGTTGTGTTAAGGCAGTGCCCGCGGCGGGCTGAGGGGAGGCGGCGGGGGGCGCTGAGGCGGCGGCAGGGCGGGAGCGGGGCCTGCAGGCCCTCATGCCGCGGGAGGCTGGGGGGCTCCGAGGGAAGAGCTGAGAGGGTCCGGAGGATCACCGGGCGCTGAGAAGCAGGGCAGGCGGCTGCGGGCAAGGAGCGGCCGGTGGGAGCAGTCAGGAGCCGGTGTGGGGCTGTCGGGGGCTGTCAGAAGAGGGGGCGGGAAGGGCTGCTGTGGCGGAATGAGGAGGAGGACAGGGGTCCGGGAGAGCCAGGGAGGAGGGTGCCGCGGGGAAAGCGGATGAGAAGCCGTCGGGGGGTGGGTGTCCGGCGTGTCGGGCCGGAGGGGAGGTGAGGGGGGAACGCCACAGAGGCGGGCAGCGTGCGGGGTGAGGGACGGGCGGGCGCTCACCTCTGTCCTCCAGCCCCTCGCTGAACTGCCCGCTCTCCCCGATCCGCAGCTGCTCCTGCTGCTGCTCCCGGGGGGGAACCGGCGAGCTGGCCCCGGGGGGCTGCACGATGGCGGGGTCCGGAGTGGTGTCCAGAGGGGCAGCGGACGGCTCCATGGTCTTGCGGGGCGGCGGGAAGCGGCTGGAAACTGTGGGAGCGAAGCGAGGAGGGAACGGAGCATCCAGCCCGGGTGCAAGCCCGGGGAGAAGGAGGAGACTCCGGCTCAGAGCATCAGGGAGACGGGGACAGGCGGCAAACAAACTCCTCCGGCTGCTCGCCGCCAGCCGCTCCCCGCGGCCGCCTCATCACTAAACCTCGCCGGCGGCGGAGGGAGAGAGGGAGGGGGGAGCAGGTGGGAGAGCGGTGCCGCCTCCCCGCGCTGCCCTTCCCCTCCCCGCCCCGGGGAGCACCTACCTCCGGCGGCGGGAGCGGCGCCCGGCCCCTCAGCAGGGCGGGGGCGGCAACCGGGGCCGGGCGGCGGCTCGCCCCTGTGCGGAGAGGCCTGTGAGGGTGAGGAGAGGTGGGCGGGAAGGGCTCCGGTGAGTCGCCCTGGGAAGCCCCTAGGCAACCCGCGAAAGGTGCGGCAGGACCTTGGGCTTAAGGTACGTCCCCGGGGGAAGCCGAGAGAGCTGGAGACCTGTCAGCCTCTCCCGCCATGGTGGGCTCTGCCTTCCTCCTTCTCCCGCTACCAACTCTCTCAGGGGGAAGAGTTGTCCGGTGACTTGGAGCCATTGCACAGCAGAGCGGGAGGCAGATGCCTCACACCACTCCTGAGGGGTGTGGGTGCTCCCCCTGAGGGGCCCGGCCCTGGCCGCCCCAGCTCCCCTCGGCCTGAGGGGCCCGGCCCTGGCCGCCTCACCTCCCCTCACACAGGTAAAACCCAGTGTTCTTCTTCTCCAGGGGATTTGCTCCTTCCCCATCCACCATAGCCCCTTTTCAGGACCATAGCCAAATGACCACACATAGGTACCTTTCCAGCCCCTCAGCACTGACATTTCATTACTAACTGCCAGTTGGTTTTAGCAATATTAGCCCAAAAACTGGCCAAGAACATACAGCAGTCTCATGCTGAAGCATGGGATTAGAGCTGGAGATTTGCTGATGTTCAGGGCCGTTTTTTGGTTCACTCGTGTGCTGGTCATAAGGCTGCAGAAGAACATAAGGAAAAAAACCTAAAACCTTAGGAGAAAAGAAATAAAAAAAAACAAAAAAAAGGAAAATTTTACTCATAGATCTGTGCCACAGGTGTTTTCTTCTCTGGTTTCTAATGACTAGGTAGAGAGGTGCAAATAAACAAAAGTGTTTTCTGTGCTAGCACGGTCTCCCAGTTGCATGCTCAGTAGCATGCAGAATAATTTTGAAACTGCATTGTGTTTTGACTTGAGTCTAGGAAAATATCAGAAAATGATTAGACATTGCAGCCTAGGTGCTCAGCTGATAGTATGAATATAATCCCCATTTAAGTTACATGAAGATCAGGTTACCTTTCTCTTTTGACAAATTAGCAAGTTTGGGGAATCTAGAAAGGCCAACAGGAAATTAATATTTATGCTAGCATGGGGACATGAATTTATAAGCTGTTAGAATCTTGGTGATGTGAGCCTCAAAAATGTTTTGCAGTAGTTTAGCAATACCTATTTGGGAATGGTTGGTGAAAAGCTACTACCAAAATATTTTAATTTTAAATAATGCTTCTCAATGCTGTATGCTTATCTTCAAAATCTTTTCAGCTGTATTTTAAAGCATTAATTATTTGAAAAAGTAAATATAAGTAGATGTTAAGGTAAGTGACATAAAATATTGGTTTGGAAACTGATTGGCAGTCAGTCTTGTGGAAAGGAGATGGCTGTTCTGGTGTGAGGGATTGGTGTTTGCCTTTTACCTAATCTTATCGTTTCTTTGTGTATAGTCTGCTGTACCTGCTATATGAAATTTTTTTGAGTCTTCATGCCTTTTGCCTAAATTTCATCTTCACTCTTGGCTATCCTAGTCTGCTTAGTGATCCCAGAGCTCTCGCTCTTCTAGTTGGATCAGCATTAATACGAATACAAGCAATGCCCAAAGTATTTTTTTCCCTCATGTAATGGATATTAAATTACAAAGTGCCTATTTGATGTTAATGTCAAAAGAGGTTCTCATGTGCATAAGCTAACGCAAGTGAGTTCTTTTGAGGGAAGTGTTATTTTTTGGGTTTAGGCTGAATTGGGAGGAATTGGAAACTAGTAACTCCATAAATCAAATATGGTTATTTTCTTTATGGGCTGTTTATTAAGCTCTGGTGATCTTAAACCTGTGAGATACAAGAGAAGATCTGTATGTACATATGTATGAGAGATAAGCGAAAAGTAAAAAAGACTTAACTTTTGTTACTTGCCATAAATACTAGCTTGCCATGTCTCTCTGTCACTTAAAATGTGTTTGTAAATTGAGAGTCTTTTAATGACTAGAACCAGTTCTGTAACCTGGTCAGAGGCAAGGAACTGGGGCCAAATGACTTTTCAGGACCTGGCAGGGGTACAGAAACCTTTGGTGTCTGGGGAGATGCTGTGCCATTCAGAGTGCATCCAGTATAAGCCAATTGCTGCAACAGATATAACGCTGCCTGCTGCAATCATTGCAGGATCCTTCCTCTTCTCCGGAGATAAGTCCATATCTGATCCATTCCAGCAGGAATTCTCTTATTCCTTGCATAAATGAAAAATTGACTAGTGACTCTCCTTGGACACTACCTCATTTCTGTAAGTCTCTCTAAGCTATTTTGGTGTTCTTACCAAAATTAACCAACTTCCAGAAATTAACCCAAGAGGGAAGTGCCTGGAGATTCCTAATTCCTTTTCTTTAAAAGGAGGTGAAAGGAGTATTTTTCCAAGTGATTTTTTGCTGTTCTGACATAAAACTGTGTCTGGCAGGGATTGCAGCTGTCTTCAGCATGTCCTCATGTGGGAAGGAATATACTCTGCCTTTAGCAAATACAAATTCTAAACATTAGGCAGATCCACAACGAAGGGTCTTTCAGATCAGACCATTATTTATATCAGCTAGCTACTAAAAAGCAGAAAGACTGCCATATCATAGCAACTAGAAGCTGCTTTCCAGAATTGCCTCTTACTTCTTACGATGCCTCTTTCACTCAAAATATATTTCGTTGGATAAAGATGTAGGGCTAGGGTTTTGAAGACATGGATCCTATTTTCCAGCTGTGTTGGACTTCCTGTGTAGGAAGCCTGTAGGCAAAGTCAATGAAGAGAAAAAAGTCTGACCCTGATAGCTATATTATTATATTATTTTTTTCTTAGCCCCTCCAGCCTCCTTGCATATTAATAAGGAGAAGCCAAAATCAATTTTAAAAAAAAAGAAAAGAGCCACATCTATGGATTCAATCTAGATCAACTGACACCATCCCATATTCTATAGCTGCTGCAAGATTAATACACGCTTGCAGGTATTTGTTCCCAGCTGGAACTGCCTGTAATTTCCACAATACTTCGACTTCCGGAGAAAGGTGATTTCAAACAAGATGGAGATCTCTTGCATTACAGCAACCAACAACAAGGAGGAGAACTTCTGTTGTTTATCTTCATCTGGATTGTTTGTGGTCTAGTTTTGTTGTGGTTATTTGTGGTGTCTCCTTTCTTTCTTTCTGCCCTTCCTCCTTCTTTCTATTGAATAAATGAAAAATATCAATCAGATTTGAGATTCTCCCTCTAGGCCCACCTAGCTCTCAGCAATGTCAGAGAAAGAACATTTGACAAAAAATTGGATTACATCCGTCATTTCTTAGTTTTCTAAGGTAGGCATTTTCCTGAGGGAATAAGCAATCTCTTGCCAGTAGGTTGGCCTGCTTTCCTAACTTACAGTCCCTTTGTTTCACTGAAACATTATTCCCATACTACCATCAGCATCCGTTACGGGGTTGTGTGGTGCAAAAAGGCAGAAAGAATGCGGTGCTATGGCATCATGGAGAGTGAAAGTAGAACCAATGGGTGACAATGGCAAAACTGGTCCTGGTCTGTCAGCGAGACTGCGGTCACTATATGAATGCAGAACTCCTCTTCAGTCTATGTGGAGTTGAAATAAATTGGTTTTCATTGTTAGGGCAAGTTAGCATTGTATGTTCCTTTGTCATGCTGAAAATGAGAGCTGCTTCTATTCTGGACTCTGTTTTTCCATTTTAGTGCTACTGACTGGAATGTTTTCACCTGAATTAGCAGAACACAGTGGTGCATTCAGAGGCTCCTGAGCAGGAAGTTTGCTTCATTTCATTGATGTTAACTAGTCAATGTTCCATATTGACCCTCTTTTTAAGTGCAGCACTTAAATTAAGAGCACTCTTGCATATTTGGAAAGAAGTGGTCAGCTGGCCCAGTGGTTATTTTTTAGTATGTTTAAAGGCATAAGAACAAGGTAATGATACTGTCACTGTTCACCATTTTGTTTGCAGGGTGGTGTTTCGTGCACATACTAAACACAAAACTGCCTTTTCTGGCAACAAAATACTATAGTTGTCACTGGCATTGTATTGCAGCATCAGGGAGTGCTAGTGTAAGCCAGGATGGTTTACTGGTTTGGTCTATCAGACATCTGATGTCTGACATTCAAAAGCAAATGCTCGCTTTTAGTTTCATCAGTGTGCCTTTCGTGGAACTACAGAGGGAGGTAATGGCATCCCCATTCCACATCACCGGAGCCATATCTGAAATAAAACCAATTCTAAATGGGCAGGCAGACATCGGCCCTGTAAAGGTCATCACTAGAGATAATCTTCAGTGTTACTCCTCTAGGACCAAAGCCTGAGACTGATTTATCCTGATATTCCTAAAAGAATTTGAGTAAGTGTTTATTCTGTTTAAATGCTCTGATAGTTTGCACTGCAGCTACCGTTTTGTGCCTGGTGTGTGGATAAGATTGTAAGACACTTCAGATCATTCTTTGCCATTTAGACACACGTCCTCTGCTAAATGAATAGATAGAGTAAGACTCTTTAGTGATGAAAACCTCTAGATTCTGTATTTCACAGGCTTTTTTCATGAACCTGATACTTTCTTTTAATAGTCCCTTGACCATCTTGTGCAATATTGGCTACCATAGCTTTCTTTTACAAACAAATATAAATTAGACTGCCTTTGTACATTTTGTAGGATGTTTTTAAACTTCTTTTTTGTTTGCTGGCTTACTTGTTGGCTTACTCTGTAGGCAGAGGCAGATTCATATTTTGCTGTTGTTTTGTAGTCCCTGTAGTCCCACAGCCTGTTCAGTGGTCAACAGGATAAGAAATTCTACACTAGGTTCTTTTAACTTGGTCTAGCTACCTCTCAGCCTAGTACTGGTCATCCTGTTTTTTTAATTTAAAATAAAACAATAATGATAATGGTAGTACAACAATGCTACATTAATTTTGAAACTGCAGAGCATGCTTAAATTATTATCCAATGTGTGTAGGTAATTTACTGTTTTTCTCTTGCACTGGGTTAAGTAGGTTTAAATTGAAATCATTTCTCTTCTTGGCGTTTTTAGACTGAATATTAACTTAGGCCAAAAATAATCAGAATGTTATTTTGAAAAAAGAATATGATAATTCAATATCTTTTCCTTCAGGCTATGAAACAGTGCCTCTAATATGATTCCCAGAGAATACAGCATGTGATGACCTTGGTAAGTAATTGATGACACCTCACATAAGCACCTACTCTTCTTCCTCTGGATTATGTTATTGCAGGATCATATTTGCAAAAAATGCCAAAGGTAGCAAGAGCTACCAGCATTAATAAATTCCATTGTAGCAATGAAGGAGGAATAAAAACATAGAATACAAAATACGTCATCTTAAAGTGAGCAGAAGCTCTTGAAAAGATTCTTCACAGGGATCATTTTCCATCTTGACACTATTTAAAAAGCTGGTTTTAATTTGAGTTAAAATTGCTATTGGTGGGTAACCAAAAGTTTACGTTCTGCAGTCATGCAAGACTACATGCCTCTATTCCAAACAAGGTTATTTCTTTATATCTCTGAAGACTTTTTGTTTCCAGTTTTTACGTAACTGAGTAAAACTGACTTAGTGGCTTTATTTCATTGTTAATATTCACAAGTATTGAGGGAGAATGGAAGGGAAAACGAATTTAATCTAGAAGAGGTGGCAACCTGTTACAGAAGTAGTAATCTTCCTGATTTTTTTCTTTCTTTTTTTTTTTTTTTTCCTATTTCCCATGCTATGTGGAGAGATTTTCTTCTTCCAGTGAGATTCTAACCATAGCCTAATGGATGACATGAGTATAAGCAGCTGAAATTTCATTTGTGCATCAAAGAAAAGAAAAAAAAAAAGAAAGCTAGGAAATTCCTAGGAAGCAAAAGTCAATATAATTTTGTAATAAATTTATCCAATTACTTGATAATTCCAATCCAAAAGCATCTTAACAACTAAGTACTTCCAATGTATTTGCATAACTTTATGTTTTCTCCCTTATCTTTGCAAAAATTATACACAATTTTACATTAAGTTTATATGATTAACCACAAGATGAAGAGGACTACAGAAATCACAAAACATTCTCTTTTTTTGTATGCAGATTGGGTCACTTTTCCTATTTCCAAGGCACTGCCCATTCCTCCTGATGCACCTGTCTACCGAGGCCTTTTCCCACCACGTCAGATCTAAGTTTGTGAAGAAAGCTGTATACAAAGGAAGACATATGTTTGTTTCCAAGTCAGGTTAGACTCATGCATTTATGGAATATTTCTAGTTTATGAATTTAACCTTATTCATTAAAAAAAAAAAAAAAAGAGAGTCATAATCCCAACCTTGAAGGTAAGGATTTAATGAATAAGGTTATTAGTTGAATTTATGTATGGGGTTTACCTGTGTCAGAAAAGAGATGGAGTAGGGTTCATGGGGAATAGCACCCAACTCATATATATTTTCTTTTCCAGTATTTTAAATTCTTAACTTGTGGTTTGGGTTATTATCTTATTACTTGGCAATTAGTGTCATTAGCAAAAGAGTAATTTATTTATTTTTTTTAATCTTGCTGTATGTTTATCTTGTATCAAAAGACTGTGCATAAGTATTTGAGGGAATGACCTTTCTACTAATCTGTAGCAATAATATTTACATTGTTTCTACTCTACTGGTAAGTAAGTACTCCACAGCTCACTTTTACTGAGTTGTTTGATAAACTGTATGATATGATAATATTTATCTGCTGTTTTAAAAAGCTAATCCACATTGTTTAGTGGGTTGGAAAAGAGTATTTTATGCTATTCTTATGGCAAGTGAATTGTAACTAGAGTTCTGCACATTCCCACTTGAGTATTTAGCTAGGATGATTATAGAAAAAGTTTGAAAAGAGAATGATAGCCACAGCCAAAATAAATATTTTGCAAAACATATTCTTCATAACCAGGAAGCCAGTTTTATTGTATGCCATTTTTATTGTATGCCAGTTTTCGAGTTTTTTTTACATCTGCTCAAGCAGATGTTTGACACTTTAAATCATTTAACTCCTATAGGTTTTGATGGGCATCAAATTTCCAAGTACCTAGTGGAATCTGTTACCCTCTTAATATTTTTTGTTTGGTTGGTTTTGTTTCTGCTTTCTTTTGCTGGAGGAAGTAGAATTAGTTTCCTGAGTCCTAGGATAGAATTTGAGTTTGAGTACTTCATTTTATTTGGAGATGCTGTAGGTAAATCATTACGTTCTTCAGGTACTAATTTTTGGAAGAGGCAAAAATAATGTCGATAACGTATAGAGCAGGTTGAATAGGTTTCTGTGTCCTTATTTCTCATCCTTTTAGGTAAAAATTTCAGTTGGCAATGAGAAAAATAGGAGACAGTGACAAGTGAGAGAGACAGTGAGACAGTGATAGGAGACAACGACAGTCCCTTTTGCAATTTTAAGATAGTGGATTTATATAATTCATGGCATTCTTCTTGTATGAAGAAATGGGAGCCATTTCTTTTTTGTGGAATTCAAACCCAAAAGGTTCTGCTGTATTGCAGCCAAGCCTTTCTCCATGTTCAGCAGTAGCAGAAGCAACAGATCTCTATTTGATCTAGCATGACGAAATATGCTGTGTATATTGACATTTATCTCTCCATAGTGAATATTGTGTGATCTGGATTTATATAAGATGGGTAGGGTAGTTGGTTAATAAGCCTACTAAAACATTTATATTACATTTAGCAGTAATATGGAGCTGTGCGTGGCTATTAGCATTTGCTAATTTTACAGGGAGGAGGAGTGTTGGGAAATTGAAGCAGCACTTTTCCCTGTAGAATGAAGAGCACTAAACACAATTCACCTATGACTGTCTTTTTAAGCAACCAGTAAAATTCAAATTTAAAAGCAATTGAGTTAGATATGTCAGTGAAATTTTGAACCTCTGCTGCAAAAAAAGTGTCCTGTAACCAAAAAGGAAGAGGTAGATGTCAGTCAGGTAATTTAATCAGATTATGATAAAATTCAATTTCTTTCATATTTTCCCTAAAGCTGTTGATGGTGCCTAAAAGTAATCAAGGGATAGGCAGTCATATAGTAATGCAGATGGCTTCCTCTCAACCATCAAGATTACATATATTTTCAGTATTGGGTTGCAGGGATGCTTCAATAGCCACGGAATTTTCATTTAATTTTCACAGTTTTATTAGAAAATGTGTATTTTAAGAGGTTTTATTTTATGCTCAAAATATATATACTTGGATTCATTTTACTTTATCCATTGGCTGTCACAGATGTCACTGGACTTTAAAAATTAGGTATAGTTGTACTTATAAATTTAGGCAAACTGAAGCAAGATCTGTAAAAAGTAATATGCTTTATTAAAGCAACTGGTATAATTGATTTCCAACTAATATGCTTAAAAATGTAGCTAGGTGTACAGTCTTCATGACTTCAGGAAGGTTTTGTGTGTCCAAGAGTCCCTGCTTAATTAGAAAATTCAGCTGTTTAATTAGAAAATCTGTCTATAGACTTTGACTTATCTTTGTACCAAAGTGTCTTTGTTTCATATGTCTGGGTTTTGTCCTATTCAGGATCAGGAACAGTGCATAATACGTTAGCAGGACATGAGTCATAAAATGACTGTTTGGATTGCATCAACTATGATCCATATTTGGGGCAGATAGGATTTTGGTGTGTGTGTGTCTCAAGGAAAATAATTTCTTTCTATAAAGTTTGAAATTCTGCATCAGTCAACCAGCAGAAGGAAATAAAGCAAGAGCACTCAACTTTGATTTTTCAGTTCCTAGAACCACTGCAGTTTCACTTTAGTAAGTTCTAAACAAATGTAGTCCTTCATTTGAGACTCAACTGATTTCTAAGGAGACATTTAATTGCTGTCTTGATAATTCTATGTACCAGCACTGTATCTTGCCCTGCAAGAATTTAGTAGCCAAATTTAGTAGGTGGGGCTCCCAAATAAGCAGTTAGCCATTTCCTGGAAGTACAAGAAATACAGACTTGGCTGTTGGGCAGTACTACTTTCTGCCTGCCACTGCATGTGGTTTGTTGATCTTCTACATCACTCATGGTCATCATTATTAGTCGTTTATTTGAACTGCAAGGACTGATGCAGCTGATGGTGGGGCTTAGTTATGGGTTTTGGTAGTTCAAGTCTGGAATTGTAGTAGAATGTCTGTGCCTAGTCCACATCTGTACTCCATGCCATCCACGTCAGCAGCTGTTCAGATGAAGGTGAGATAAAGATACAACAGAGTAAGGTGACATGTTTTTTTTAATCAGTTGGGCTTTTAACAAGTAGACTAATATTAAAGCATAGACATGTGAAGAAGATAAAGGCCTCACTGTGTTAGTTCTAGCCCCAAAATATTCTTACAGACCTGCTGCACATTTCATGTACAAGAGAAGGCCCAGTTTCTGCTTTTGGAGCAGCCAAAAGCACTTCTTATATCCGGCAATACTTGTCAGAGGTTACTAGTGCTTGAGTATAATTGTTATTTAGGTATAAACTAGATCTGGCTTTTTGCTTCTTGGATCTTAAATTATACTTTTCCAACTTTGCTATGCATCAGCACTACCTTGGCTCATTTATTTGAGCTTTGCATGGAGACTGAGACACAGACTATCAGTTCATGCCCATAAGATACATTTTTATCATTATTCTTCTGTCCAAAATCTGTTTAACCTCTTCAATAAAGTAGCTTTTTTTTTCTCCAAAATTAAAAATGAAAAATAAACAGCATCATGAGAAGAGATAGCCTGAGCCAGTGGTCACAAACTATGTCTTGAGAAGTTCAGATATGATATTAGGAAAATATTCTTCACTATGATGTTATGCAGCACTAGAAGAGGCTACTGAGAGAGGTGATGGAATCTTCCCTCTTGGAGGGTTTCTAAATTTAGCTAGCAAACAAGCCACAGATAACCACAGCTGACCTGGTAGAGTGATGCTTATAGTCCTTCTCAGAGAAGAGAGTTGAACTTAATGATCTCCACAGGGTCCTTCAGGTACACACTTACATGATTTAATCAATACAAACATCAGGGGCTACATAACTGTAAGGTTTTACCTAGCAAATGACAAATTAAGTAATATGTAGGTTGACACAAAGTGTGCAGACGTTTAGAGACAGTGCTAATTGAGGCCTAAGAGCAGGTTAATTCATGAATAAAGGGCAAGTGCTATGTTTTTATGAAGGATAAAATTCTGATGACTTACTTCTCTTGGATTGTTCTTTTCCTGTTGATTTTAGAAGGGCTGTTAATGGAGTATATTTCTTATCTGATACAGATAGGCTTGTCATAAAAAGATTAGAGTAGAATAAAAGGCCTAGAGAGGCTATTTCCTTTACCTTATAAACTTTGATTTTTAGACTTCTTTTTTCACTGTTTCCTTTTTCATCTTTGGGCATAGAAAAGTGACCTCATAGTTATAAAGATGAAGATCATTAATTCTGAAACTCTCCAGAATTACAGGTTGTTCTGGCTGATGTATCAGTAAACTTCTTTGAATTGTCTCCTTTATCAGCTAGAAGTGTGCGTAGTTCCGTTGACCAAAAAATTCAATCTCTAAATAAAATAAAATTAGGAAAGAAAATCAAGAGCCTTCCAAGTCTGTTTCATATCCTACAATCGTTACAAATACAAGTACCCTAAGATTGTTTTGCATATCTTAACTTTGAGGATAAAATATATTTGGAAGATATTTAAATTTTGTGAAGATCTTTTTTCATGGAGGTTTTGAAAGTGAAGTTATAGTTCTTTGCTTTAAATTTAATTCAGAATTAAAACTGTCAAGTGGTTGCAACACTAATTCGATTCAGATGGAGAGACTTGTTGCATCTCTACCTGTTGATTTTTCCACTAGATGGCATTATGCATTAACCGCAAGTTAATTTATGAGCTTAACTATAATTGCACGTGCTAAAGATGTAAAAAAATAAGAAATGATCTATTGTGCTTGCTCTTATTCTATGCAAGAGTGAAAGAACTGTGGCTTAAAAAATCACTTGACCTACTTCGGCCTAACAGTAACCCAATCCATCCCTAATGCATCAAATATAGATTTACTCAAAGCAATAAAGGAAGTCAGTCATGGCAACAATATCTGATTCTGTGTGCAGTGTGCCTTTTAGAATAAGACTCTTCCAACTTTTTCTGCATTTAATGTTTAAAGAGTGACTTCAGTGTTGCAAATTGCTTCCTTTCTGGGTACGTGGCCTCGAAGTGATAGGAAATGTCCTAAGTAAAGCTGCAAAACTGAAGATTGCTTTTAAATAAAGAACCCCTGATGAGCATTTTTTTATTTAGTAGCTAATTCAGGACAGATTGTCAGAATAATTTATCACTGCAGTTTTAAATATAGATATGCAGTTGTTTCCTCCACCCAGATGAAATGAACTATTAGCGATCCCTTACAAAATAGTGCTTAAGAGTGAGGTTTCTAGAACTTAAGGTCCTGACCAGTGAAGCAACATCTGATGTGGAGCAAAGGTCTAATACCGTCAAAATAATTGATTAGTGGGACGTTTGCTTTAATCACAAAATTTGTGGTGACTAGACAAAGAGAAATCACCAGTCCTGGCAGCAAGAAGGATTTGGTATGTGAGAAGCAAGGAAGCAGCACTAGCAGTGTGAGAGTTTAAGAGGGAGGCAATGAAATGAGCAAAGAGCAAAGCCAGCGGTGGAGGAAAAGAGGAACCATAGAGGGAGAAGAATTTGGTGACAGGAAGGTCCAGATTTTTCATGCCAAGCTTGCTAAGTTTTTATGCATGCTAGTGGGTGTAGGTACATGAGTATTAATTTTAAATTTGTATTCTGGGGGAAAAGAGAAGAGGTGGTGCTTTGTTTTAAACTTGTCTTCCAGAACTAGAGATAGTATTCACAAAAGGGGGCTCATCAAGTTGCTGATCAGATATGTATTATGTAGGGTACACTTTTCTATTCTGAGCTGGCTTGTTTCTTGATTCTTTATGTAGAATGTAAGACGCTCCAGGCTGGAAAGGGGTAATCAAATATCATAACGTTTAATTCTAAGAAGGGGTGTGGAATACAAGCTGGATGAGTCAATTCAGTTAGCCTGGGCCAATAATGGAAAAGCATCCAAGGCCAAGGAAATACATAAATATTACCTTAGATTAAACAGGTCTTTTCAATTCTTGTGGTGGTCAAACACATAATAGAAAAGTAGTTAAACTTCTGCTTAAGGTTGTCTCTGAATTGGGCTTTTGTGAAGAGGACATATCAATGCCATTTGTAAAAACTTATCAAAAACATTGCTATAAATTCAGGCTGTTAAACTATTTGTGTTTTCTGTTTAAAACTTTATTTCACTTATGCAACCCCCTGGGCTTTAATTTTAATTGTCCTATGTAACGCATGGCTCTAGATAATGCAATATATGATTCTTTGACGTAGAAGTGTTTATGGTTTGTGTTTGCCTCTGATGGTCAATATGATTCAGGTCTTCTGTAACACTGATACAAAAAAATATGACATGATACCTGCCTTCTACCAACAATGCTGTTAAGCTTTTTGGAAGCCTAGGTCAGTAGTGTGGGTATTGGGAAATTTTGGACAGGAATCTTATCTTTTTCCCAACACTAATCTCTCCTGTCTCAATCCCCCAGGTCATGTTGCAGAGGCCAGAATCTGCTCACAGGTAAATTGCTGTACGATGGAGACTGTAACACAAGTTGACGCTGGTAGTAAAGTCCGTCACCTCCTGTCATGATGAGGTATGGGCCCATTTACTTACTCCAACCAATTCAGGCTCTTGCTCTGCTTTTGTGAGATACTGTGTTTACTGGGAGGCTTTGCTCTTCTGCAGGGTTTTTGCTATGAACAGAGGGAAGCACCACCAACTAGGGAGGAGAGATGCATAGTTTGGGAATTGCAGTAGCATCCTGCAACAGTATCTGTACTTCTAGGCAGTGACCAACAGCCAGGCTGGGAAGGAAAGAGAAGGAAGGAGCAAATACTTGGCAGCTGGCTCAGTAAGTAATCCCGTTTCATTCCTGGCAGCACAGGTCTTCATAAACTTGTGATTCCTCTGGACCTAACTATAGGCAGCCCGACATTGATGTCTGAACATTATTATTTCTGGTTCCCAAAGGGCAAAATACACTTGCAGTGTACATGGGGTTTGTGTTAGGAAAAAAATTAAAACCCGCACAAAACCCACCCAAACAAACCAATAAAAGAATTAAATATGAAATCTCCATGGGAACATAGCAGAGGGTCCACCTTGCTGTGGTGGCCCAGCCCTCCTTTGCTATTTCCTGGCCAGCAGGTGAGTGTGTGGAAGAGGCAGTATGTATAAAGTATAGTAATACAGTGAGAATGGAAAAAATTCTGAGATTTTTAGTGAACAACAGACAACCACATAAACCAGACTAATTTAAGAAGTCATTTAACTATATATTTCGGTTGTATTGTTGAAGCGCCTACAAACTGCAAGTATGGGCTAGCATATAGTTCCACTGAATTGGAGCAACTGGCTTCCTTATGTCACTTGAAATAAAGAGATTGAATGTAGGTTTTAGTTGTTAGTAATATTAGAAATTAATTATTGTTGATTGTACTATTGGTTAATTTCTATAAGCACATGTATTGCGTTACTAGGATCCAAAACTTGAGAGCTTCACAAATGATACCAAATCTTATTACTAATTAGCAGATTTTCATATGAAAAAAGTTAGTAACAAGGATTTCCTTTATTATTTGATGAGCATTTACTGAAAATCAACAAACAAACCCTGGTATTTGAAGGGTGTACTCTACATTGTGATTCAAATGGTAGTGCTCCAAGCCTCCAGATTTAATATATCCAGTTGTTTAGGAACACACAGTGGAGATGAGCAAGCGTGTTTAAAAAATGGATATTTGGAAGTATGTATAGTCTTTCTGTTCCTAAAAATGCTGTATTACTAGATACAAAGGAATTTTTAAAAACCCATATGAATGTGTAGAACATTCATTACAAATCCAGCTTACTTAGTAGCAGTTCAACCCAGTTGTACTTTAACATTGCAGCATCAGCCACAAAATTGGACAGCACAAGCTTGCGTCACTTACCACAGGCAAAATCCATTTCAATCAATATTAAATAAGTGCTCTATGTGTATATTGCAATCACTGTTTGGTGCTCCACTTAATGCACTACAAATTGCAACCTGTAGTATTGACAATGAGCTGCACAAATGTTATTAACAAATTTATGATTTATAATGCAGTTCTCTTTTTTGAGGCTCCATAATGACATGGGCAATCAGATATAATCCAAAACCAGCACTCTAAACTTCCATTTAATTACCGAACTTGGGGGAAAATTTACCTGTAATTCCTCGTTTATATTGGTCTGTCTTTCCAGTGGCTCAAAACTACTTTTTAAACCATTGCTTGATAGATCTCTTCTGAAACAACTGGATTTCATGGTGACTTCGGTGGGCTTTCTGTTGGGCTCAAAAGGATTAATTAGACTAGAGTACTTCTAAAACACCTGCAATATTTTTAGATCATAATAATCATAAACTCAGAAGTGAACATAGATGGTTTGATGTATCTGCAGTACAGTCCTGGCTGTGGCTGTGACCAAGAAAGTGGAAAATTCTTATTTTCAGCAAATGAAGAAAAATAATCAAGCAAACTAATAGAACACACTTAAACACAGCCAGGGAGTCATGGATCTTTTTTAGTAATTGTGAAGAAGGTTGTTCATCCTCCAAGGATGTTGTTATATTCGAAATATTGGAATTAAAAAAAGAAAAAGACGGTACCTGTCTTTTCCCAAGAGGAAAATTAAGGTGACGGTTGAGAAAAGAATTCAAGTTTCAATGTTAGTTCTAAGTGTATCAGCAGTTGCATTGGGTCTTTTATCTGGATTTTATATGACATAAATTGTAAATCAAAGTGCACTTTAAAGGCTTTTCAGTGAGAAGTTTGGTTTTTTAAGTGGATAACATGATTGTTTAGCTGTAACTATATTATAAATTTACTGAATCATTTTTGAAGACACACTTTAAGACTGTGATTTGGTGGAGCTTTTATGCTTGCTAGAATCAAAATGACTCCTCAGTGGAGTCCCGGAGTTAGTGGTCTGGACTCACTCAACAGTGCTTTCAGTATAAATCTTGAAGCCATGCTTTCTGTGCTTTCTTTGTGTGCATAGAATTGTTAATAGAGGTTGTTGCATGAAAATATAAGCAGGACTTAGGTAAACAATCAGATACTCATCCATATCCTGGGCTGTGGCAAAAGAAGCATGGCCAGCAGGTCAAGGGAGGTGATGCTGCCCCTCTGCTCTGGTGAGACCCCACCTGGAGTAATGTGTCCAGCTCTGGGGCCCTTAGCAGAGGAAGGACATGGACCTGTTGGAGCAGGTCCAGTGGACAGTCACAACAACGATCAGAGGGCTGGAGCACCTCTCCTGTGCTGACAGGCTGAGAGAGTTTGGGTTGTTCAACACAGAAAAAAGAAGACTCTGGACAGGCCTTATTGTGGCCTTTCAGTACTTAAAGGGGCCTTATAGGAAAGATGGGAACAAACTACTTAGCAGCAGCTGTTGTAATAGGACAACGGGTAATGGCTTTAAACAGAACGAGGGAAGATTCAGACTAGGTATAAGGAAGAAATTTTTTACAATGAGGGTGGTGAAACACTGGCCCAGGTTGCCCAGAGAGGTTGTCGATGCCTCATCCCTGGAAAGACTGAAGGTCAGGTTGGACAGGGTTCTGAGCAACCTGATCTAGTTGAAGGTGTCCCCACTCATTGTAGGAGAGGTTGGAGTAGATGACCTTTAAAGGTCCCTTCCAACCCAGATTCTATGAATGCAGCAATTAGCATTCGCTTAATTTTGTAATGCTACTAATTCCAGTGGTCCTACTGTATTTTAAAGTTAAGCATCCATTTAAATATTTATTAGTGGACATGAATGACAGCAGATGTTTCCATTTAGAATGGAACCCTTCCCAGGAAAGGCAAACTGAAGATACCTTATTGGGGAAACAAAAAATATCTTTTAAAAGCCGTAGTAAACATGTTAATGAGTAGCCCTCTAAAG
Organism: Gallinago undulata; assembly: GCA_026546715.1. Taxonomy (NCBI): domain Eukaryota; kingdom Metazoa; phylum Chordata; class Aves; order Charadriiformes; family Scolopacidae; genus Gallinago; species Gallinago undulata. Next base: position 7,514,570 of record JAOTQQ010000079.1, on the reverse strand, counting down.
CAGAATAGTCAATACAACAGGTAATACTCTTTCCTGTTCCACCTGTAGAACTCACAGACTAAAAGAAAATGATCAGAGCTGGTTGACTGAATTCAGTCATGGTGTAAGCCCTCCAGTTCATTGAGTTTTCTACTCAGTGATGGATTTGGCTTTAGGATATAGTTATTTGTAAGAGTAGCTGGGATTTGCAGAACTTTTCTTTTAGCTTAAGCATTATTTCTAGAGGTGTTCTGTGTTATTAATACACCGTCTTATGTTGTTTGGCATTGGTTGGTCTACTAAAGTAATCCAAGCCCCAGCCACTGTCATGTTAGGACTTGAAATAAGTGGGCACATCAACCATGTATGTTGTTGTAACTATGCTTATTTACCTGTTATATAAATGTCTTTCTGCAGATTTCTAAATGAGTTGTTAGCCAAGTGCAGATTGAAATGCATCATCCCACTGTATATTTTCACATTTCAAAATCTAAGCATTTAGCTGAAGAGTAAAGAAATTAGCAAATAATTTAGAAGGAAACTAGGTACCAATTTTGCTGCCTGGTTAACACTTATTAGTAGGAAATTTACAGTTTGGATATCACTTTTCAATCAAATTGCTGGGGGACTTGTGCCTAGAAATACTTTCCTTGGGTTGAAAAGTTATTCATTAAGTTATCTTAATACAATGAACTGCTAATAGGATATTCTGTAAACCTTTACTGAATTACAATTCTGAGCCTGTAGAGCAGCATTGTGTCATCTTCTGTGTTACAGAAATGTAGTCTGACCTGTAGCATCACCTTCTGATTCAACTGTAAATTCACTTGTGACCAGACAACACTGCACCACTTTCAGCAGTACTTATACTAGATTTGCTTGAAGTAATGCTAACCATCACATAACCTACCGTGGTGTTGGTCTGCATTCAGGGACAACACCAGTGGGAGAGCATGAGTGTCATGACTCTCTCCTTATATTCCCTCAGCAACAACCAGTGTTTTTTCCAAGTGACAGTATTTTCTGTGAGAGGTTTGCCTGAAGGTGGTGATCATTAGGCCAAAAGTTTGATTGGTGTTACGGCTTCTGTGGAAGAAGTGGAATGAGTCAAAGCTTCAATATTTTGATCTTTCTTAATTCCTATGATAATCTGAACTGGATTCTTACTCTGGTTCATAATTTTTATAATTTGTGGATTTCAAAAGAAACAATTTTGAGGCATAAATCCTATTTTTGAATTGATGTATGTGAAAGACAGAAAAGTGTTTGTGTCTGAACTCAGCAAGTGAAAGCAGGATCCAGGAATCCTCTGTGGAGGCATTCCTCTGCCAAGCTCCCTCCTCCAGATGAATGAACAAATGCAGCTGCAATACTAAACCCTAAACATTTACATCGTAAACATAGGCAGAGATGGAAAGGTCTTTGCTTTGGCACTCACTGCTGTAATCTACAGATATCAATATTCCTGCCTCTCGGAAAATCAATAAATGCATCACCAGTGTAAAGCGATGGCTAACCATTGGCACAACACTTACTGGGAGCCAGGGTTTCATCTTGGTCCTTGGTAGAAGATCTCTTTGGTGACAGGGATTCACAGCTGCTTAGAAATGGTGGAACATAAAACTTCATGCTCAAGCAGACCTTGAGGACCCAGGAAGAAGCCTGTTTCATTAACCCAGGCCTAGTAGAACAGAAGAGGCATAAAACAGGCTTCTGCTGAGTTCTAGAGGCAGGTGGAGAAATTTGAATTTGTTCAGCTGCTTCAACAGATACTCAGAACATCTTGGTTCCTTGGCTTCCTTTCCAAAGCAGTAAAAGCTCTGAGAAGAGCAGTGGCACAGAGAAGCCTCTGCAAGGAGAGAAAGGTGGGGATTTGAGTATCTAGCACGCATGAAAAAAAGGTTGTTAAGATAACATTTGGCAACGGTTACTATTTATTTATTTTACACACCAACCTTCTAAATAATTGCACCAATCTCAGATGTTAGCACAGGGTATTAACTTGAAAATTAGGATTTTTTAATACCAGTATCTGTAAGTTTCATTCCATCTGTTCTTTCTGGCCCACGTTTATGCTAGTGGTATCTATCTGGTTGCTCCTGCTGCACAAGGGTGATACTTGGCCTAATATGTGCTTAAATGGAGTCTTTTTTATTTGTTTGTGTCTACGCATGGAAAAAAAAATTAAAATTCTATTTTACTTGTACTCACACTTTGGAAAATATCTATTTAATTATCATTTTTGATAGAACATTTTTATGCAAGATAAATGCATAGTGATTGGAAAGTGCGGAATGGCAATTGTAATGTATTAAGAAAATAATTATATTATTTGAAAGATAGCCATATATTTTTCTTTTGATTTAGAATACTAATTGAGTTTCAACAATGTAATATTTTCTAGAAACCTGAAAATAAATGAGGATTTATTACAGCTCAACTTCCACAGCAGAGAAGGCAGTAATGGTCAGGAATTTGGCAGAGGACACGTTGTTTGCTTTCACCACTGTGTGACTCATCAGGACTCTTTCTAGGCCGGTAGTCACAAAGCAGTGCAGTGTGCTGCCAAAGGCGTCAGCAGTCTTGGCCACCTTCACACTCTAAATTTTAGTGACACAACTGTGGTGGCTGTGTCAGGTCCAATAGAGAAACCGCCTGGTGAGCGTCATCCTGAGCTTTTACAACCAGGAAGCTTCACTGTGCAGATTTAATAGTTTAGATCTTGGAAGCATCAGAGATGCATCACAGCAGCACATCTGAGCTAAAAAGCCCAACTTCTCTGCAAGGCTAAACCGCCTCAGATACAGACAGGCATCAGCTCTGATGTTTGTCCTGAACTGAGGCTCTTCCAGTTGTTTCTTTCTGCAAATGCTTTTGAATAACAAAATGAAAAATCTTTACTTGTCTTCAGTATTTATTGATGAATATACCTGCGCTGCTGCCATCTTGAGCTGATTTAGTTGGCTGTAGATTGGAGATGTGTGTACCTTTTCTATTGCATTCTGTAAATGTGCCTAAAGGAAACACAGACATTGCAATCCAGCTAGCCATGCAAGCCATCCAGGGTTTAGACAGTCAGACTGGAATGTTTGGTACATGGCCTTTAAGAATAGGGAACCTTAATGCCACCTGCTCTTTGGGATACATCCTCGTTAAGGAGTTTACTGGTGTAACTGTAGCTGGACACTTCCTCCTGGTGTAGCTATGCGAGGTGTACTAATGTCTTCCTATCAAAACTAGCATCCACTGTAAAGCACTTGAGATCTGTGTACAGAAAGTGCTCCATGGAAACAGCATAATGTTATTCCTTATTAGAAGGAAAACCATAACCATTGTTATTATTCCCCAAAGAAGGGAAACCATACCTCTTCCACTAAAGCCTGTGTTCAGTGGAGTCCCAGAAGAGGATTAAGTTCTGTGATTAGGCTAATTTAATAGGAGGGGTTTAATTATTTGATACCACACAAAAAATAGAATTACTGACTTTTGCATCCTTTCCAAATGTGACATTTCCAAGCAGGTCTGTAATGGCAGTCTCAAAGGACCTGTGCAGTCCCAGCACAGCCGAAGGACAACCTGTTGCTAAGCAACCAATATAAGTGTGCTGCTCAACATTTTTTTCATTTGGAAAAGGACATATTCTTTAAGTACTTCATCTTAGCTACTGAGCACAAAGAGTTTTCCAGTTGTTTTTCCAGACCTGTGTCCCTATGTAAAACAGCCAGTTTTCACAAACAAATGTGCAATTTAAAGAGCAGGTGCTAGAGAAAAATGTGCAAAACTGAAGGTTGAAAAACCAGCACAAGGATTTTAGCGCTTTCTAACATCAGCATCCTCAATTTGCTTCCTTGTTTCTGCATTCATCCTACTTGAAAATGGGCTGCCTTGACAGCATGTATGTGGCAGAGCTGTCTGCAGAGTTTACCAATGTTTGATGATGTGCTCTTTTGAAGAGTGCTGTGTTGTGGCTTTCCCACAGGTATGAGGAAATGCTTTCTCCTCGATAAACAAAGGCCAGAACTGGACACCTAATTTCCAGCCTGAAGACTCCAAATCTCAGATTCTCTAGTTGTTTCACACAAGCAGCTAAATAGATGTGCAAAAGAGCATTTAATGCCCCACATCTAACACCGCTTTCACTTTAGTACTTGTCCCTGTAGTGAAATAAATGCCTATAGTTCTGCTAGACTTGTGTCTGCATATATGAAATCAGCTCTGGCCTGAATAGTCTCTAGCTAAATTGTCCTGAAGGAGTTGTTCATCATGTTTCCTGTTTCCCAGTCTAAACCCACACAAACAGAAATCAGATAATGCACCAAAAAAAAAAAATACGGGAAGTTGATCAAAATCAAGAGTACAGTTTGTTTGCTGATGGCTGTAATAAATGCATTTTTAATTACATGCATATACTATGCATCAGTGTAATGAGGCAGGTGGGGCATGCCATCTTAATGTATGTCCCATCTTAAAATATGGCTGGGAAGAAATCTGTACATTTTACTTCTGCTCTCTAGAAGATGTAGCAGGTACCTTCAATGACTGATTTTGTATTTTTTTTCCAACCAGCTTTGTTTCTCATCCAAATGCTCTAGGATGTCAATTATTTGTGGGTAGCCCTAGAATGAGTGCAGTTCAGCTCTTATATGGGCCCACAAATGGTAAAATATAATTTTCTGTTGCCCCAGATGTTGTGGATGTGAGAATTTCCATCTGATCACAGCCTCCAGCCTGACAGATAGCACAGTGAATTTAAGCTCAGCTCTGTATATGGCCATCTGACACAGCTGCAGGTTTCCCTGGCTACTGTTGGCAATTCCTGCACCTCTGTGTCACACTCCAGAAATTTACAACCACGTGGAGACAGGTAGCAAGGGCCATGCTAAAAGCCAACGTGTTGCACTAGGAGACAAACTCAACACAGAGACTGAGAGGCGTAAGTCACTCACTGTTACCAGGCAGATTGTCTGAAATATCAGTGACAGTGTCCTGCTTTTCAAACCCATGAACTCCAAGTAGGCAAGGTGCCTGGGTAGCTGGAGATGCTTTTGTGTGTAGCCAGTGATGGTCTTTCTGCTGCTGATCCAATGGATCATATCAGATATAGAGAGATGTCTTACTGTCCTTTTGATCAAGTGAAATGGGAACAAATTTTGCCTTTGACTGGCATGGTTTTGAAGTGATGTGTTTTGTTAAATGAAATGCAGTGTGGGAGTGCTGCACTGTTAGCAAGCTAGCTGTGTCTTGGGAGCAGCAACTAGCAACTACTTTTTTTAGAGCTGAGAAAAGTAAAGTATGGTGTTGAAGAAAGGCTGCTGATCTCTGCATGGTAGCTTGCAGCTATGGTGACTTAACAGAAGAAACTAGGTGCCAGACTATTCAGATCCACAAATCTCTTCCTGCCCCCGTTCTTCGTTCTTCGTTAGTACCTCTGCTTTCTGTGCTTAAGTAGGCAATTGTCTTCAAAGACATCTCTTTATTGAAAGACTCACCTTAAATCTTTGCCTTGTGTCCACAGATTCATAGGGTTCATGGGATTCATGACACAGAGCTCCCACAGCTGAATCAATACTTCTTTCTGATCTCTGCTGTTGTATATGCAGGATCATATATGTATATGCTTGCCAACAGGCTAACACTATAGTGCTAGATCCTATAATGTAGCTGCCACATTTGGACACAAGAGCAAATTTGCCACTTAATGTGGTGGCAGCCTGGTCATGAACAAATACGTTCTGATTTTGAGATGGAAATAATTGCTATTTTCAATCCCGGGATTTTGATCTGCTAAAGTGAATTATTGGCTGTGCTATGTTATTTAGTGAATACTCTCAAAAGCAAGCAAACAACCAACCCTGTCATAAGGGATTGACTTGAAGAATAGCTCTAAGAGGGTTAACTGACCAAATCAAAAGCAGACTTGCTTAATGAGTGAACAAGCAGGGAAATACAAGAGTCCATTTTTTTTTTTATGAAGTCTAAACAAAATAACAAAGTCAGAAAAAGGATGAAACAAAACGGGCCACGTTTTTCAAGTTGCTTGATTTCAAGTTGCAAGATTCACAATAGTTTTTAAATTTAGTTTTGAAAAAATCAGCATTTTTCAGTAGAAAAAAATTAATTGAGAAATTGTTAACCAGCTTTTTTAAGAAGACTAGCATACATTGAGAATAAAACTATAGAGGGAATAAATTACAGCACATATGAAAGGCAAGGGTATCTTGAGGAAAGAAGTGTAATACTAAATTGAGTAAAGGGAAAACATGAGATGTAATTTCACAGAAAATCTGAGCTAGCTCCAGTTAAACTTAATTCAGGATGCAGGAACTGTTTCCCACATTAGCTGGTGGAACTCCGCTAGCATTAATTACTAAGGTAATCTGAACCATTCTCCTGCCAGCTCTGGAGCCAGTTTGAGAGGCTGTGAGCACCAGGGTACAGTAGCATGTCTAAATATCCCAAGTGAACCAATAATCAGGAGGAAATAAAGTGCAGAGCATAGATTTGGCTGCAGTTCAATATTTCTGTGATTTTTTAAATGTAGCTTTAAAGAAAATGCAAGGGAAGGAAAAGAGACTAGATGAAGAGATATGACTGTCTACCAAGGATATGTTGTATGCTCTCTACAAATTATTTCGGAATCTAAGAGAGAGAAAGGAGGAAATTGAAGTCAGCATGTTTTAATACATTTATTCTAATTCCATTTTATTGAATGATTTTCAACTGTAAACAAGGTTGTATTTTAGATTCTGTGTAAAATAAATCCCTTCGTATTGCCAATATAAACATACATCTTCCCTTTGCCCTCAGTCCACTGTAGTTTATGCATTAACAGGGACTTTCTACTGGAAGCCTTTGTTCTTTTAGAGTGCCACTCCTCTGGGATTTAGGCTCCCTGGTTGGCCACTGTGCCAAGCTCTCCTGATAAAACAGCAGGTGGATCTGAACAGCCACCAAAGTTAATAACCTGCTAAACTAGGGACAGGAAGGACAGTAGCAATTATACAGAAAACACTTCCATTGAAAGAGTATTCCTCCTTTGATACTTCAAAAATGAAAATTGATATTCATAGCCACATTCTACCTAAGGAATGGCCTGACCTAAAAAAGGTAATAAGAGTTTGAATATTCAGTGCCTTATGTTGTCAGCAACCATTTCTACCAATGTAATTTTTGAAAGAACAATGAATGAAGCGTTCTGTTATAAATATCTCTAGTTTTTGTCTAATTTGATTTTTTTTCAGCTTTACGAAATTTGTATTGCATTACTTTGCAAAGCTCTGTTCCCCACTCTTTATTTAGTCTGAAGCAATTCTTACATTTTCGCTTGCGTTTTTGTGAGAACTAAAATTGTCAAATGATGAGGTGTAAATTCCACTCTCTTAAAAAGACCAGAGCTGTCAGGTTCCCAAATGGTATTTTCTTTTAAATAAGAGAGATAAGCAAATATTAGACAAGATTAATGTTACCCAAGACAAAATTCATTCACATCTTATACCCACAGGCATGAAAGTCATGAACTTCAACAGGAGAGGGGTCAATCTAAGTATGGTTAATTAATGAAGATGATCATTTTACTAATATCTGTTATTTTTTTCAGTTGCGGGAAAGTAGTAGCATATTGTATTAAAAATACAGAATCTCAGTTGTCATAACATCAAAGCTGTAAGTTTTCTTAACTTTGAATCTTTGCATGGTATTATTATTATCATTCAGTGACATAAATTTATTCTTGTCAGTAATAATTTTCATGATCCTGTGAAAAATATTTGAGAATGGAAAGTGTCATTTAGGTTTTTATGTAATGAATCTAATCCTTAGTTCAAATTATCAAAAGCCATCTAGTCATTTCATTCTGAATTAGGTTTTAGAGTTACTGCCTAAATAATTAAAATCACAATTCAGTATAGAGGTCTGATCATTTTTTTGACTCATAAGGGATCACATCTCCCACACTTCAAAGGGTACAGTAAAAGATCACATGAAACTGTATTTATATATAGTTTATACACACATATGTATAAAATTATTTGCACTTAAAAATTGCGTTCAGATTTCCAGGATAGCTATTTTTCATAATTCTTTAATGTTTCCATTTATGATGAAAAAGCAGAGTAGAAAAGAGCAGACCCACATTGTTGCTTCTTTCCTTATTGTAATTCTGTGTTGGTTGTAGTTTGAATGAACATTCCTTGTGTCTGACAGTAGCATGGAACCACTTGGATTTCATTGTGCCTGTCTGACAACAAAAGAATACCATTATTTCAGCCATTCTCTTAGGCATCTGACACACTATCTGAAACTTTTACACTTTACATTTATTCTACTTAATTGTTTTGAGGTTGATGTTGGCAAACTCTCACATCAGCATTTCATATGCATTAGCTCTGTGTTTTGCTGGATTTAAGCATGACAGTCCAGTGTCGGTTCACTATTAACCAGAGAGCTGCTGGAAAATGTAAACAGCATATTAGGAAAAAAGCCAGGATGAAACCTGGCATTAAGAATATATTACTTCTTGAGTATTAGTGAAAAACAATATGGTTATGCACAAAATGTTTGTTTCCTCATTTAACTGGGCAGATCTCTTTAAATGTCTATTTGAACTTCCTATTTGTAATTATAAGAGCTCCTCAATGAAAAACACATGTACACTGGATATTGTAGGTAAGATGGCATATTTTTTAGAACTATTATCTCTATTTTAAATGGATAGGAGTTTAAATATCCAGACTACAAAGAGTCTCGCTTATTTCAGATTTTGTTGTCCTTGTTTATGTAATATTCCTAAAAAAACCCTATAAAAGTCCTTCATTCTGATTTTACATGATTTTTAAAGGTTGGGGTTTTTTTGTCTGTGTATACTTTAAAAGGGCAATACATTCATGGAGATAAATCACCCCAAGAATCCCTTGATATTCAAGGACACACGTCAAGGCTGAATTCACTAGTTAGACACCATAGGTCCGTGTGGCATTTATTTAAACACTGATAAAGAGGCAAATTTTCAAAAGTTAATTTCCAGCTGCTAGTTTTTGTTTCCTGTGTTCTACAGATTGAGTGATTCAATGGTTTATTAATGGGCCTAGAATAGAAAACAACTCTCAGAATTCCCTAGAGTCCTCTGAAAATTCAAGCTATTAACATAGTTCTCTACATCTCATGCATGGAAAACCAATCAGGCAATCCAGACATGCACACATAGTGCTAAACTTTTCTTTCTTTTTTCCAGCCTTATAAATACTGAACCTTGAACGTATGAGTAGAAAAATTCCATTGTCAAGATACTCATTTAAGACGTTAGGAACCTTACAAAGATTAAAAATTCATAGAAATAAATTAAATAAGGACTGTCCATACATCCAACTAATAGCTATGGGGAATAAAGAAGAAAATAACTTCAAAAACAGACCAGTGATATTCTCTGTTGCCTAAACTCTCCTTGAGTGCCTTTAAGGTAATTATTTTCTGCACAGCTTACAATTGCAATTAGCAGAGCAAGTAAAAACTTAAAGTTCTCATTAGATGTTACTCGCAACATTTTCTCTAAATTTAAATACTATATATATAAAGCCCTATAAATCTATAAATTAAAATAATATGCATATAGCTAAACATAGCTAAATAAAACACACATAGCCTCAGTCATTAGCGTGTCTGATTGGCGGAAGTCTGGAGGCTTGGCTCTGCACACCTACTTTAGGAAAGCTCACAGTGGCATTAAGTAATGATTTGTTATCTCAGAAAATTCAGGACTATATTGAAATTGTTTACACTTCAGTGAAAGAAATGCCTGCTTTTACCCAGTTTCCTTTGAAATGTTTCTTTACAGAAAATTCGGAATTCTGAGGACTGTTTTGAGTCTATTATAATATTTCAAGATTTCATTTATTTCTAATCTGATAATTTATGAAAATAAAAGGAAATCAGCATCTTTTGTAGGTTTGGGGTTTTTTTGCATAAACAATTTTGAATCTCTCTGGAAGAATCAATGAGCAACTAAGCTTCTCCTTTTTAGCTTTTCTTGGCTGTTTAAATATTAATAGGCAAGAGACTGACCTTCAGTCCTGCTGCTGAATCATGGAAGCAGAAAGTGGAATCGATACATCTTTGTGCTAATGATTAACTGATCACAGATTGGAAAATTGTCAGCTCAATTTTCATATTGCCAAATGCCTGATTTAATTTTTTCTGTGTTAAAATTATTCCAGTTAGAATGTCAATATAATAAGCAACTTTAAGCACTTGGAAATCAGTTGAACTGAGCTGGAAGTTCAGGTCTACAAACACCATTAGTCCAGTCCAATTAAACTTCAGTGCTTCTGAAGGCAGTGGGGCTACTCATAGGCTCAAAGCTGAGCATATGCGCAAGCGTTTCTCCTAAATAAGGTGCTGCTGGATTGCAAGAACTGATATTTTTATTATTATTGCAGAGCACTAACTAGCACTGTCTTTTTCTTCTTTCTTTCACAGAGATACGGATACGGTGGATGGGTACAGCTGGATCATCACTGCAAGGTTTGGGCTGTTTGGTGCTCTAAGATGATCTCATGTTGTCATCAGGAACACAAACTCATTCAGTAAATCTATTTAAAAGCAAATTGGCAATAAGATTAGTTATGTCTGATACAGATTTCTCTAGAGGTCTATCTTCTGTGAAGTAATATCACTCTAAGTTCTTATATACCTCAGTAAAATTTTTTGCTTGAGAGGTGAAACTCACATTCTTTTTTATGAACCAATATCCATTTTTCATCATCATCATCTCATATTAGCACTTGGAATGGATAGCTCTAAGGATTTCTTTTTAATAAGACAGATCAACCTAAAGCAGATTACATGTAGATTATTTTTTTGTTGTTGCCGTTAAATGCAGCCATCTGTATGAGAAGCAAAACCTAAAGGAACTGGTACTCTAATAAAAGTTAAAGAACTCATCTGAAAATTTCTTCACATCTGAGAAATGGAAAGAGTAATTTCTGTAACTTCATGACAAGGAAAACAAGTAACAGAACAATAAGGACAATCTATAGGTTTGGGGACCATTATGTAGGAGAGTAGGAGCCAGAGGTTTATCGGCAAGTGAAAGGCAGTTGGGGTCTGATATTACTTCACCTTTTCATCCCTATCCACTCTATTAACTTCATAAAGGCACTTCTGAGCTACATTAGGACAACTGGAACAGCTTGTCTCCAGATGCCGTGAGTCTATGCTAACAGTCCATCTGCATTCAAAATCCATCCTGCTGGTACTGAAGTTGGCAGAGTACATGGATTTAGACTGATGGAGACAGAACTAGTTCCTTAAAGGCTTGATTCTGATCTCACTCAGAGCAAAGCGGCAGTAATTTCAGTGACATTCACTGTGACACAAAGACCTAAGAGAAGTAAGGCTGATATAGCAAAATAATTCCCTTTATACATTCCTATGTAGGTTAAGTGTACCAGCTGCTTTTAAGATGTTATGCCTGTTATCATATAATAACTTTGGCAGTTGGATATCCATGCCTGTTTTAAACACTGTGACAGGAAGCCAGCAGCCTCCTGTGATCTGTCAGCCCCCACACCTAGGAATCTTTTGGAATGCCTGTCACTGCAGATGGCATTGGCCTCTGGAAGGAGGGATATTAGAAAGATGGCAATAAAAAGAGGTCTCAGAAGACCTCAGGTGACTTTCCGCTTCACTTCATATGTACTTGTCCCAACTTGAAAAACTTCATCTGTAATTGCCTCCTACAGGAAAGTTGAGTGTTGGGTGTTACAGGCTTGTTACAGGTCTGATGCTAAAATTCCTGGCTAAAAATAGTTTGCAGAGGAATTTTGTGGCAAGTTGGTAATGGCCTTCCACGGTCTGCAGAGGATTCTGTCTAGCCTACTTCTGTCTGAAAATGTTGCATGAAAAAAGTGCATGGCAAAATAAAATCCCGTTCAGATATGTGGAGCTGGGAAAGTTAACTCTTAAGCTTAAGAAAAAAAAGGGAAAGCTTTTCATATCATTCTGTGGAGAAGCATCGGGGTCAAACTGGAGGAAAATAGTTACATGTATTTTTAAAGAAGTGCTATTTGGGACATGACTGAGTAGATTAGAGATGGGATAATTTTAAATGTAGCTTGCTGAACCCAATCAGCCTGCTGGACTTAACCTTTTAATATTTCTCTCTTAATTTCCACATAGATTAATTAAAACCTTAAATATCAGGTGATGTTTAGGATGGAATGGAATAGACTAGACTAGACTAGACTAGACTAGACTAGAATAGAATAATAGAACTGTTCTGCTGTGCACTTAAGGAAATGTGCTAACTTTGCAAATAAAAATCTCTTGTCTTTTATGAGATTTTCAGCACTGCATCTGTTGCTTTGGAACATGAAAATTTCTTTTCTGATCCTTGTTTTGTTCTTACTACTGCAAAAAACTCTGTAAATTGTTTCCTGCTTGAGGGGTCTCATTTTAAAAATATCAGGTGCAGGATAGTGGCAGTGTCTAGAGACTATAGCAGTATGACTCATTTTCCAGTCACAGCGTTGCTGGACCAGAGCTTTCTATCCTTACGTACATGAGCATGAATCTATTCAAATGGTCATATTTTGCTTTCCTCCATAATCAAGCTTGTTGCTGCCAGCATACAATGACGTGGGCTTAGCCTTGACCTGTAGTGTGTTCACAAAGAGTCGGTTAATTCAAGTGAAAATAGCAGTGTGCCCAACTAATTCTTCAGTGAGAACAGCACTTGGCTTAATGGAAACCTTTCCTGTATTGCAAACTCTGTTACAGCATTCAGAGAACAGCTATTTATCTCAGCATTTAGGTACAAGCACTGTCAAAGCTGCTAGTAAAATGACAATCTTTCTAACGTTGTTTTCAATTTTAGCAGAAGAAAATACATGTGAGCGGGTCAGCTGCTATGCCTTAGCTGTGTCTGAGGAAAGAATTTAAAGTCACCTGTGTTCACAGAAATTCTCCCAGTGGTGATCCAGTAAAGGCTACATGATCTATTTTTATGGGATGCAATGCTCAGCTCTACTCTTTTTCTCTACTCACACCCTGAATATTTTGCCAATATTAGGCAATCTGCAGCAATGCGCTAATATTTTTTTAATGTATTGGAATGTTTGGCTGGAGTAAACCTTTCTGTCAGGTTGGAAAATCAATTTTACAAGAACCTGAAGTATTTTACCAGGGGATCAGGACTATGTTAGTTGTTATTACTCACTGTAATATTTCAAGTGATTTTCACAACCTATGATATAGCTAACATGTAACTGGACAGTTTGCCAAGGCAGCACAGCTAGATTTGTTGAAGAGAGCTTTAAAATATTCATTAGGGCAGTATATTTGTGAATGATGTATGAAGTTAATAACAAATTCAAGGTTAAGAACAGCCTGACTTCTCAGGAGAGGACAGAAACCCAGCTCTGTGAGTAGTAGTGAAATTTTATTAGCTGTTTCTGTTTTAGCATACTGATAGGGAATATTCTGATTTAACAAAAAAATAGACAGGATCATAAATAAATAAATTTTATGAGGAAAAATAAAGTGGCTTTTGGAGACAGAGAATTCCTTTTCCAGAAGGGTCAGAAGACTGCCCTGCGCTTAGCTTCTGTTTACAATGAAGGTGCAGGAATAGCTGCTGTGCTTTCTCATGCGATTTTCAATTTTCAGCTGCAGATGCAATATGTTCCCTGTCCCATACAGCTGCTGCGTGACCGCGCTTACCCATCCCAAATACATAGCATCTTGGGGGGCTTCTGACTTTCCCCCATTTCCATTTATCCCTAGAGTAGCTTCAGACAACCAAGAAAACCTCTGGCCTTTCAAGTGTTGCTGAATTTTATCTTATCAACTTGTGCAAGCCTAGGCAAACAGAAAGACTGTTTTGTTTCTCTTTACACGTCCATAGAAGCATGTAGATACATACAGCAGTAACAGAGAATTTACTTTGCTTTATGTGATGATGCTGTTGCCTCTCAACCTCTTTAGACAATTGACAAATCAACCACAAATTAAGTTTTAAAAGTTTAAAGGAACAGTATTAAATTTCATGACCTTGATAATATTATGAACTTCGTAAGTTTGGGAATTGTTGGCATATGGGGAAGGTATTATACTAATTCAGGTAATGGTTTTTATGTGCGTTTAGGTTTTGTTTGGTGGGTTTTTTTCCCAAGTACAAATTGTTCAATAATTCCTTTCTTTTTTTTTTTTTCCCCAAGGACAAAATGTAATCTGAAAACAACATAATAGGTCTCCTTTTGTCTCACTATCACTGGTGATATGAAACAACTGGACTGAAATTAACAGGGTTGCACAATTATTTCTGTAGTTACTGGAATCATTGTGATGCTATTGACTTTAAAAGAACACACAGATGCCCAAGGGGAAAATTTAACACAGTTTTAATTAGAGCATTGTTTTGAGGTCAAAATTTGGTTTCAGGATAAACTGCGGTTAAGGTACCTGGTACCTTTTCCAAGCAAATATACTGTGATAGACATTGCAAAAGAAAGGGAATTTTTTTTTTATTTTAGAGAATTAAAACTGAACTATAAATTGCTGGTTTATTAATTACTATTTTAAAATAATCTTTGGTTAAAAATACCTAGTGAATAAAAATAAAAGAACAAAATTCTGTCACTGGATTTCTGTAGCGAGCAGAACACACTCAAGCGACTATAAATTAACATGTACTACTTTGTCACATTTATAATATATGAAAATGTCATTCTGCAGGGACAGGCAAAGATGATGAAGGATGGAAAGGTTTTTAGAGTTATTCAAGAGAACTGCTGGGATCCAGAAGTACGGATTAAAGAGATGGACCTATCAGGTACTTCCATAAAAGAATGGAAATCATTGCATCTCATTTAGAGTAACAGCAACATCTCTGTTAGTGCATCTGAAAGTGCTCAATAACAATATCAAAATCAAAAGGTTTAGCATACTGATTAATTAGTTTAAATTTGTTGGAAGTCAGTGAAAATGTGTATGCTTTATATTCAGAATCAAATAGGGTATGTTCCCAAAACTTACCTCATTTTCAGTAGCAATTTCTTCCCAATATGGGCTCACTGATTTTGTTAGGATTGTTAATACAGAATGTTAATACAGTTGATGCAAGTAAAGATAACTTGACTGTGACCCTGAAAAGGCAACATGCATTCCAGATATAAAAGTAGTTTATGCAAAAGAGGAAGGCCTTCCATTTTTGTTCCAAATGTTAAAAAGATTCTGTTTCCTCATAGGATTTTTTATATGTTTGTTTCTTTTTCAAATATTTTTTTCCTGTTTACATGTTGCATCTTCATTCTGTATTTTTGCTAGAGAACCCTGAGTCTGGAGAAGTGGTACAATTACTTTCTTAGAAAAGAATTTTTCTGAATTAGAAAGTCAACCAGATGCCAAATTTGCAAATTTATTTTCCATCAAGTTACTTACATGCCACTAAATGAGGTTTGTAAGATGGGAGACAGAATGGGAGAAGAAAATTTTAGTCTGATCAATTGTTTTTATTAGTCCTTATTAACACTAATTCCCAGTTAGTTTTGAGAGAAATATTATATTAGTATAGATTATTTTTGTCTTAGATTGATGCTTGAATAATTCCCTACATCAGTTTCTCAGTAGACACAACCTGAATATCTTCTCAAAATTTTTGTAAGGAATAAATATCAGAATTACTTCAAAGAGTGAGTATTTTATAAGTAGCATTTTTATGATTGTTTTTTCCTTCTCTTATGGGACAGTATGTCAGGAGGTACTTTGGGTGATTCTCCTATGTAGGTTTACTGCAACACATAACACAGGCCAATTTAGGAACTCAAGGGCTGGTGGGAAATTTATGTAAACACAACTTAGATAATTTTCAGCTACATCATTTTTACCCGGGAGCAGTATTTCAGACTCCAACCACTGAACTACTAATGGGAATACTGGAATGTCTTTGCAACCTCTCCGAAATATGCTTCCTTGACTAGACTGTAATCATTCCCTGAGTTAGCTCAGGGATTTGGGGGGATTTCCACATTGTTCAACCACAGTGCGGATGATAAATAGCCTTTGGGCATCTTTCCCTTTGAGGTATTTCCCCCAACACTAATGGCAAGTTTCTATAAAGCAATTCTGCTCCATCTATTTGCTGTAGACAAAGGGAAGACACAGGAACAATTCTGTCAAATTTTTGCAACAGCTCTTCAGAAAAGAAAATGTGTCATAAAGCCAACAGCACAGCATTTCTCTACAAACTAAATGTTGCTCACTTGGTTAAAAAAAAAATAGATCTAAAAGTGTGTGTTACAGCACCATCTGGTGACTTGTGCCATAAAAATGTCCCCTTTTATTACAGCACTCCAGAGATACAGGCATCAGCCAATTAAGTGTAAAAAAAAAAAAAAGTCTTAGTGTTTTTCATTCTTACTGGTCTTCTAACGATAAAGACTATGGGCCACATTTACTCTTTTTCAGTTTACAAAGGGGTAGCTATAGTTCAAAGACCATTTTCTGTAACACAGGCTGTGATAGATTGCATCCAAGAGTTTAACCTCCAAATATGGCATACTTTTGGAACAAAGGTGCAAGGAGTCTCCCAGCTGAACAAAACTATTACCAGCCACTATAAGATATGTCGTGGTTTAGTCTAACTAAGTGCCACACAGCTGCTCGCTCACTCCCCTTCCCAGTGGGTGGGATGCAAGCAGACCAAAACAAGGAATTCATCCACAACTTCCCAACGGCAGGCAGGTGTTCAGCCATCTCCAGGAAAGCAGGGATCCACCATGTGTAAATGTTGCTTGGAAAAACAAGTCACCATAATTCCGAATGTGTCCCTCCGCTTCCTTCTTCTTCCCCCAGCTTTATATAGTGAGCAGGATGTCACATGGTATGGAATATTCCTTTGGTCAGTTGTGGTCAGCTGTCCTGGCTGTGTCCCCTCCCAACTTCTTGTGCCCCTCTGGGCTGCTCGCTGTCAGAATGGTGTGAGGAGCAGAAAAGGCCTTGACTCTGTGCAAGCCCTGCTCAGCATTAATGAAAACATCCCTGTGTGATCAAACACTATGTCCAGCACAGACCCAAGACATAGACCCATACTGTGAAGAAAATTATTAACTCAGAGAGATAACTTACACCTTGGTTGCTAAAAGGCTTTGTGCAATGCCCAAGAAGTCTTGCCGTAATAAGAAATGGTAGTTACTATACCAAAGAGACTAAACTACTTCTCATAGTCATATGTCCTGTGTCTATTTGGTATAACAAGCTTGTGTCTTGATCCTCTCGATACAACAAGCTATCAACATAATTCAATAAAACAAGCTGTAAAGGTAATGAATATCACAATTCTGTTACACAGATCATTACAATTTTGTTGGAGAAAATGTTTCAGTTAATCCTAACTGCTTTTTCTTACTATTTTCTCCTTGTAAAACCCTATGAAGAGGGTACAAAGTGGAGGTTTTTCTGTGCTGATTCTTCTTCTTCTTCCTAAAGCTAGCGTCTAGGAATGTTCAGCTTGGAAATCTTCCCCTAAGGTTCATGTTAAATTTGCTCAGAAGTATAAAAATGGATTGAAACCAGATACAGCGCTTATTGTGGGAAACATGGTGAATGTTCTCAAACATACTTATGAAGTGTCCTGTAGCATATTGGCAGCTATTATGACTTACTTAGGCTGTACTAGGTACATATGTAATTTTGTAATCCTTAACACAAAACCATTGCTGCTGCATATAATATTGATCAGGTCTTGTAAAAGAGAGTCAACTTCCCCTCTATGTTTCCTACTTAAGACCCTGAGAAGGAGAATATATAATTTTGTTAAACTTTAGAGCGCTTTGGCAAGGTCATTGTCTTAGAAAAAAATCTCTTTTCTGCTATCTTTTGCAGTACAAGTTTCTTTACTAACAACAAAGTTACATTTTCTAAAACGTGACCAAATATGTGCATAAATATTACAATTAGATCTAAAATTAAAAAAAAAACCCCACGGTTTGCATGTAACTATATAGTGAATTCCTAATTATCATTGATTGTTTCTTCTGTTGTTAATCTGCTAGGTTTGTTGTGTTCATTCCTGTAGCCTGTCATACACAAATTTATGGTATAGACTTGCCTATGAACAGAAATGAAACTAAAGAGACTTAATTCTCTTTATCGCTAACATCAAAGTTATTTCTAGAACCAGACAGAATTTCTTATATTTACAACCTCAGTAGTCCAGACACAGGATGAATGAAACCTAACACAAGGGGCTTTGGGAAACATGTTAACAATGATTGTTGGCATAACATTGTTTATCTTTGAGCTAATTTACCTATTTATTTATTCAATATATATGATAAACATAAGTAAACTGAAGATACTGTATTCTTTTGGTTTGATGTCACATTCATTTATGTGAATAACATTAAATTGCTATTTCAATTAATTGTACACATGCATACTAAATACTTCTAAAACCGAAATACTTAGTTTCACAAAATAATCTAGTATGAGTAGGAAAGTATTATTTTTCTTCCTACTTAGCAGAAATATTCCAATTCTAATAAACTGATGCACTACAGGATTTATTACCATTATCCCCAGTTAGTAAAAAAGAAGATTCCATCTGTATCAATGTTAAATTAAGTCTTTCTTACCGTTAAAGTTTTTACCTTCTGCCTTTCAACCCAAAATCTTAATTTTTAAAATTTTACCACAAAAAGAGGCAAGATTAATAACTGCTTTTTCTTACCCAGGAGTCACAGTCCAAGTCCTTTCCACAGTCCCTGTTATGTTCAGCTACTGGGTAGGTTCCTACTAGCATATTTTCTAATTCATATTAATGTTTAAAATGTTTAAAAAATAAATGCATCCTCCTGTAAATTATGTGGTTGAAGTAGTCAGTAGAGCACTGAAGTAAATGGGGAACATTTTGCTGTGAAAAACAAAAGACAAAAAAATTGTCGAGGTGTCAAAAGAGCCAGCAGGGTGGGTGTCCTGGCAAAACTCCACTCTGTGGTACACTCAGTAAGAAAGAATGAGACGACAGAATTTCTTGTGGAGACCTTATGGGGGGAGCTGGAAAGAGAGAGAGAAAATTTACACAGCGTGAATCCATGGTTAACAGGTAGACATATATGTACAGATTCTATGAAAGCTAGACATCAGTCAGTATTTCCTCATGAAAAAAAGAAGTGAAATATATATTTGTGGTCTTGTCCCACTTTCTTTTAAGTGTGGTATGGGACTCATTGACCTAGAATGCTTTGAATCTTAAAATTCAGTAGCAAATTTAAATTAATATGTTCCCTGCATGGTAGTTTTGAATACATCAAAGAAATAAAAACAGTCTCAGAAGATAAATCATAGCAAAATGCTGTTCTAAATACATTCTCAATTTCACTATTCAGCTATGTGCACAAGTCAAATTGTTGTATGGAAACAGAAAAGCTCATAATATAGTGGTACTACTACATATAAGTAGTACCACTGATCTTCAGAATTTCTTGTTGGGTGACATATCTTTAAAATTTTAATCTGGTATTTATGGGAATGTTTTCCATTTAATATGTATTAGAGAAAAACAGGGAATGTTGTATAGATATTGCAGTTCCCTTATTAAATTATGACTGTTACCTCCTTCTAAATGTTAGAGAGGTTTGCTCAAGTTTTTTCTGTAGAATTCTCATGCTCCAGCATCTCACATTTCTTGGTGTCATCTCTTCAGCTTCAATAATAGGAGAGTAAATATTCATTGCTATGTTTAAAAATTATATGCTGAGGTTTTTGCATTGGGATAAACAAAAGAAGAGGTCTGGTTTACACAAAAGGTCAGGTACTTAAGTGATTCAGCAACTTGGGCTTTATTACGCTCATCCTGAGCAGTAAAGGCAACAGCAGTTGATAAAATGTTCAAGACAAGAAGCAGAACTGCACCCATAGGTTTTAAAATGAGTCAGAATTTAGCCTTGCTGGTTTGCAGCCGTTCAGAACTGTAAAGTAAATTTTAGGTTCAAACTTTCTCTCTGAATTGTTTTCTGTGACATTTATTCAATATCTTCCAAAGGTGGTAACATTTGAGAACTATATTTTAATATACTATTCTGCTTAATATCTTACCAGGCCAAACCTCAGGATACTTTAGATCTAGCCCAGATATTAAATAATGACTTAGCTGCTACAGTGAAAAAGTACCCCAAGAGGTTTGTTGGCTTGGGAACATTACCTTTGCAAGCTCCAGACCTGGCTGTGAAGGAAATGCATCGCTGTGTGAATGAACTTGGATTTCCTGGAGTACAAATAGGATCTCATGTTAATGAATGGGACCTGAATGCACCAGAACTGTACGATATTTATGCTGTGAGTAAACGTTTCTCTCCTTATTTGGGGGAATTCTATGATAGGGAATTCTGATTAAAAATATCTTGGGACACACTCAGTCATCAACTAAAATTATAGGTACATTAAAACAATTGAGCCTTCTAATCTCCTTAGTGATCAAAACTTTAATTATATATGATAATTCATTATAAATTATAATTATATAGGATATAATGACAATAGTACAGTAGAAGACATTCTGAAACATACTTTATAATAATTAATAACAAAATCTTTTTATGATACGGTTGTCACGGTAGAGTTGCCTTCTTGGTTTGTGAGGATAAGTGAAGTATCGAATAAAGCATTTCTGCACTGTTTGCTTTTGGGATCAAGTTACTGTATCCAGTCCTATTGAGATAATTGATACAATTCCCTGAGATTTTCGGAGATTCTGGTAGAGCTAAGGAACCATACAAAATTATGCAAATGGGTCCAAAAGTTCCAAACTGAATGTATTGATTGTAAAATTAATTTGATTGCATTACTTACATAACCCGAGGTCCAGATGAGGATGGTCATTTGTCGAAATTACAGGGTTTAATTATTGTACATTCTGTATCTGTTTCAGGTTATTATAGCTGTCAGCCTGAAATTGATTTATAGAGGTTATTTTTCAGAATGACAAATTTATTCAAGAATTCTGTTAGTGCAGCATCTGGACCACTTGCTTTTATGGTAAAATACAGTCAGTTATCAGCTTTCACTCTTGGAGATGCGCACATTCACAGAATCACAGCATGGCTGAGGTTGGACTCTGGAGGTCATCTGGTCCAATGCCCTGCTTAAGCAGGGCCACCTAGAGCTGGGTGCCCAGGTGCTCCAGACCATGCCCAGATGGCTTTTGACTATCTCCAAGGATGGAAATTATCTCTGGGCAACCTGTGCCAGCACTCAATCACCCTCACAGTAATAAAGTGTTTTCTGATGTTCAGAGGGAACCTCCTGTGTTTCCGTCTGTGCCCATTGCTTCTGGTCCTGTCACAGGGCAACACAAAAGGAGCCTGGCTCCACCTTCTTTACACCCTCCTTTTGAGTATTGGTATACATTGATAAGATCCCCACTGAACCTTCTCTTCTCGGGCCCAAACAATCCCAGCTCCCTCAGCATTTCCTTATAGGAGAGGTGCTCCAGTCCTTTCATCATCATACTGGGATCTCTCTCTCATACTCTGTATTCTTCAGCTTATGTTTAACACATGTAGGAAGTAACCTCTATCAGTTTTAGAAACATGCCTGGATAATAAAGATTGTGAAATAAAGCCATATTTGATAATGAACTTTATCAATCTACCAAGCCAGTTATTGAGTTGCTATTTTTAGTTTACAAATGTAGATGGCAATTGGTCCCTACAATCCAAAAGCTGCAGCTTTATTTATGCATGTATGGATAAATAAACCCAAATTTTTCAAATGTGTGATAATCTCCTTAGCAACAAGAGGAGGTCCAGAAATACATCTGACAAAACGAAGCTGTTACATCCTGGTTAAGCATATGAATGACTCTGATGACTATATATTTAAATTTAAGCACATAGTTAACTTACTCAGTCATATCAGCATCCTATATTTTTCTCCCACTTTCCTTTCCAAAGATGTCAGTAGTTTGTGAAAAATTAATATACTTGAGTGGAGATGGATTATTGATCAGAATACAGCTAGATTTCAGACTTTCAGGGTGGATTAGGAATGTTTTTGTAACCCAGGCAGAGGGCCAAAGGGGACAAATGTAGTGCAATAGCAATGAAAATTCCTGAATGCAGCTGGAACAATTCTGCAAAACCATCCTAAAATGGTTCTATAAAAGATTATGAGAATTCATCCTTATATGTGTAATGAAACCAAAAGAATGCTAGGTGGAACTGAGTTTTATACTGCAGGATGGCTGACAAATACAGCTAAAAAGCATTTTGTACCACATTAATCTGAGGAACACTTGGCTTGCTAAAAAAGGTATTATCATCAGTGTTTCTAATCCTGTAGTCTAAAAAGAACTTTTAAAACTGAGTGAGGACATCAGGATATGGCCCAGAGGAGTAAATATAACCAACTATTGCTTATAGTTCTTACTTCTGGGCCTATTTTCATTACTAGCACTAATGCTCAGTACAATTTTGCAGGTAATCTTTAAAGCATGGCTAAGAATTAAGATGCATTTTGGTATGATTGAGATGATTAATATGATTATGCATTTGGTATGATAATTGGTATGCTTAGGTATGATTAGCATGATTCAGTATGATAACTAAAAAGATTTTTTCTTTTTGCTGCAGGCTGCTGAAAAATTAAATTGCTGCCTCTTTGTGCATCCCTGGGACATGCAGATAGATGGAAGGATGTCCAAATACTGGTTTCCGTGGCTAATAGGTGAGCGTATACTTACTTTGCTTAACCTAAATTTATGAACTGTTGCTGGATTATGTCCAGAAGATTGTTGCAAAGGTACAGAGAAAAATCACTCAATTTTTTTATCAATCTTTTTATTTTAAATCAAGTACTACAATTAAATCTGTTCTGTAAATTCAGCAGTCATTTGGTTTTAAGCTTGTGTAGTTTGTCTAACTTAAATACCTAGAATTAAAATTATTCAGACTAGCAACAGAATTTAGTGTTCTCTTTTGTCCTAAATACAAAGAGCAAGTGACTTGGGAAAAGTCTCTGAAATGAGCTCCTCAAAAATAATGTGAGTTGAAGGAGTAGGCAAAACCAAATATTACCTTTTATTATTTCTTGGATTATTTCCTAGAAATAGATTGGTCAGAGGAAATAAATCTGACTTCACATCAACTGAAGTAACTGAAACAACACATACTTTGAAAGCTCCCCATAGATGTAGCAAATGATCCAGTTTCTGATTTTTTTCCCATCTACTAGGGAAATCAGAACAACATTGAATAATAGGAGGTAGGTTATACTGCTACCTAGAAATGCTTGGAGCTGATTCTACCCTCAATAGAATCATTTAGGTTGGAGAAGCCCCTCAAGATCATCAAGTCCAACACATCTGAATGTATGGTAAAACATTAATTAAAGACAACCTTTTGAGCTGGATAGGTATTGTTTCCCCTATAGATGAGGGGAACTGAGTTACTAATTTCAATCATAGAAGCACAGAATCATAGAATGGTCCAGGCTGGAAGGGACCTCCAAAGGTCATCTAGTCCGGCTTCCCCACAGTCAGCAGGGACACTCCCAACTAGACCAGGTTGCCTAGGGCCTCGTCGAGCCTCACCTTGAATATCTCCAAGGAAGGGCCCTCAACTACCTCCCTGGACAACCTGTTCCAGTGCTCCACCTCCCTCATAGTAAAGAATTTTTTCCTAATATCCAATCTAAATCTGCCCTTTCCCAACTTAAACCCATTGCCCCTCGTCCTGTCACTGCAGGCTTTTGTAAACAGACTCTCACTTTTCAAGCTGGATGTCTGAAGTTAGGTGCCTAAAGGTGATGATATTCTACATGTTAGGTGTGCTTAGAAACTGTGGCCAGATGTTGCTGACATGTTCCTAACACTGAGCATCCAAGTTACCCAGAGGCAAAAAGAGAGATAGGTTATTTCTAAACTGCAGGAACTGGCACCATGTCATAACTAACCCCCAAATCTGTGCTGGAATATCCACCAGCATATCTGCCCCATTTTCCACACAAAAGAAACCCAGAAACACAAGTGAGAAGAGAACCTGGCATGTTCTATACTTGTCTTTGAGCTCGGAGAGCTGGGGAATCAAGGCTGTACTGCACAGTTCAGGACATACCCAACCCACCTGTCAGCTGTCCTAGTGAGGTAGGATAAAAGCTGGGCTTAGAATTCAGAAAATCATAGCTTCCAGTCCTGTGTCCTCATTTCAGTTAATTAATGTTCAACTTAGTGTTTCTCTAATAGAAATAATATGTAACCTTTGGCAGCTGCTCTGTGACTACTAGTTTTTCAGTAGGCTCAAGGTTAATTGATGAAAATCAAGATACCATTTAAAACTCAAATGGGAAAATAAAAAATAAAGCTCTTTTTGTTCTTAGGCATGCCAACAGAAACAACCATGGCCATTTGCTCCATGATTATGGGAGGAATTTTTGAAAAATTTCCTAAGCTGAAAGTTTGCTTTGCACATGGAGGTAAGTAATATACCATATTGAAACACCTGCTCCTTACTTCCTGTTTTTTGACATGTCAGCTAATAGGGTTACCACTCTAAGTCTGCCATCAGCTGAGCATTATTTACCCCAAAGAAGATAATCAATCTGCCAGATCAGCTGCTTGTATGAACACTCTCTAACTGGTTTCAGCCAGTGTTTGGACTGTTACAACAGCCTTTAAGGGAAATGAGAAGGCGGGGGAGACAAGAGATTGTTTGGGGGAAGGGACAAGGAAGCAGCAAGGGGGGCAGTAGTGAAGAAGTGGGGAAAACAGAGAAAAACTAATAAAGGGGAAGGAGTAAAAAATTGCTTGTGCAGAGCACTTTCTTCTTAAATAGCTGACAGTAAAACTTCTGGATCTCTATTGATAATGTGGCTTTTTTTTACACTTGCGTATTTACAGCTTCTGTTACTGAAAATTTCTTCTTGCAGGTGGAGCTTTCCCATACACAGTGGGGCGAATCTCCCATGGATTCAACGTGCGTCCTGATTTGTGTGCGATGGATAATAAGGTGGATCCAAGAAAATACCTTGGTTCATTTTACACAGACTCTCTTGTCCACGATCGTGGTGCACTAAGGCTGCTGACAAGTGTAATAGGAGAGGTGAGTTTCAGTGCTTCCAGAAGCAGGTGAATCCTTCTTTATTTACTTCTCTATGAAATAGGAAAAGGAGAAGAGAAGAAGAAAGAAGAAAGACAAGAGCAGATTCACCCAGTAAAATCATAATCTCAGCTATCACAAACTGATGTGCTTCTGCCATATTGATAATATTTCTAATATATGGATGTATTGAAATGGTGGTTTTAATCCAGGAAATCATGCACGGTGAACGTTAGTTCAGTGAGGCTACTTCCTTGTGTAAGGCTGTTCAGGATAGGAGTACGAGCAAAGACTTCTTCATTTGGGGCCTTGTTTTCAAATGGCTTAATTTTCAAACTCAGGTGTGTACTTGCAGAAACCAAATTGCATTTCCATTTGGGAAATTATAGGGAGAAAAAAGTCAATCATAAAGTTTTGTGAGGATCCTGGAGAGAAAATTAAACGTCATGGGTTTGCAAAAATATTTTAAATTTTTTAAATTTCATAAATTTCTTATTTAGAGAGTAAAGAAATCTTTATGGTTTAGCAGCCTATTTCATTTGGGTACAGCATGTGAGAGAAAAGTGCAAAAACATTCAAATAATTCCTTCTCATTAGTAAATGTTCAGGAAGGGCTTGAAGATGGCATCACTCATGCCAACTTCCAACAGATCCCTCCAAATCAACAAGGGGCCTGTATTTGTGTCTTGATCTCTGGACCTTATGGAGTTTGTGCAGCCGGCAGGCAGACACCTACCAGATGTCAAAAACAGATATGCAAGCTCTGATGTTGGCTTTCTTGTCTCGGCAACTGTATTCCCAATTCCTGTACATTAGTTTCTAGGCTTACATAGTACTTTCTCACAAATGGGGCTGTTGCTGTCATTAGAGCCCCTCCAAAGACTGCTAAGATGAATGTTTTCTTTCTCTCTACAGAAAAGATACTTGATTTCCCATTTTCATCTCTAGCAGTCTGAACAGGTTGCTGCAATAAATCTGTACTAGAAAAGGTACTTGCCTAGGCCAGCCAGAAATAATAATGCAGAAGGAACTATTGCTCTTCTTTACCGTGGTACTCTAAGCCCAGGTCTCAACCCTTTGAAATCCATGGGGTTTCAGTCTGTCCTGCACGGGAAATCTGGAATTCTGCCTGCAGCTCCCCTGCTTGTGCCTTTTAGGAAAACTTTATATTTGAGATTATGAAAAAATGAACTATGTGACAGCACAACTACAGCTTGAAACAATATTGTAGAAAGGTTTTGTAAAGTGTGTATGTACCTATATGTACCTATGTTACTGCATACAGTAACACTACACCTCTAAGGACAGAAGAGACAATACCTTTGTTAAATCCACCATGAACCAAAAATTGATTTATGGCAGGAGCCCTATAAAATATGCAAAAGAACTACCACACAACCTAGTTCCATTAAAAACAAATAAGATAAAATGCAGGTCAGTTTATTTGTCAAAAGATCTGCTAATAAGCTGTTAATATTGGAAAGTTCTTATAACATCAGTGGGTATTAACTTGGGTGGCATTTGTTAAGTTCTTTCCATACATACAGATGTGTTATAGCATTCTTTTTGGCAGTGCTAGTCCTAGTGAACACTGCTGGAGAGACCTCTGTGCCAGATGAAGTTTAACCAGATGGATTATTAGCAAAATACTAGGGCTCCAGCCCAATTTTGATTTCTGTTAATTTCTGTGACCAAGTTCTAAATAGTAAATATATCACAGTCAACAGCCCAGAACTTTTTACTATGCATTACCTTTTGAATCTAACTGTAGCTTGAATCTAACCTGTGAATCTAATTGAATCTAACAGTAATTAAGTGGATTTAAGTACTTTTTACGATAGATTTAAAAATTTTACTGGACGTGCACTTCCATTTTACAAGATACCCAAAGGCTTATGAAGTAACAGTTCGGCAGCACTTGCCTTCAGTTATCACCTTTTCTGAGAAGTCTCCCCAAATCTAGGCCATGTTCATGCTAAGTATATATATGTGCAGTTATAGTATAGAAGGATGAGTCTAGCTCTTCAATTTTAAATCGCCTTGTTTAGGTGGTCAGATTCATATTTTTTTTAATGCCAAGGAGACAAGGTCACTTGCTTGTTTCTTTTCCATTTTAAAATGTTGGGAGACATGTTCTGCCGCTGTTAGAAAGACCTTGGTAAATTAGAAGCTGCGTGACTCAGCATGGCCAAGACCCACAGATTCGTTTCCTACTCTGATTCTATTAGAAGCTGAACCGTAGATGTCAAGAGCAAAGCAGGAAAGAACGTACAACAGGATGTGTAATCCATTAATGCTGAACTTAATTCTTTTTCTGTTTTAATTTGTACAGAAGGCAAGTCACGGAGCAGTTCTGCTTTCAAGTAACGAGTTAGCTTCGCTTCTCAAGGCTGCTCTGAGCTGTGGCTGTTTTGGGAAAGCTGCTCTCTTCACACCATTCTTAAGATGTAACTTCTCTACCTTTCTGCCTAAGAAGCGACACATAGGCTCTGGCCCCTTAGTCATGATCAGTCTTTGCTACTCAAATTTAGTTGTTTGAGGAGAGAGAGGTTATGGATTCCAATTTGATAATCTCAGAGTCACTCAGCCTCTCTGCTGTCTCATTTATTTTGTCAACAGACTTCTGAAATTCGGTTTCTTAATGCAAAGAAAATTGGACCACTGTACTACATGGGATGTTGCTGTCTTCTATAGTTCTCCTCTGACTATTTTGAGTTCAAGCAATGTGACTTCAGGTGGAACCCCAACGTTGAAAAGTCTTGAGTCAGATCCCAAAAACCTAAATGCTTTTAACACTCCAGAGAACTTGAAAAAAAAAAAAAAAAAGTGTAGCTTTTTTTTCTCTTTTTCGTAGCCTAAGGCATCTTAACCTTGAAAAAAACATTCACTTCAAATTTTCAGGCTTTATTTTATAACCATGAAGATTAAAAAGTTCTCTCTTTTTTTTTTCTGACGAAAGTGTGAAATGCTTAAAAAAATGCCAACTATCTCAGCATTTTCCAGTGCAGCCATGTGTTGGCAGAATAAGACATATAAGATGAATAAATGCTGGGCTGAAAACAATGTGGATGTGTCTTGAGGGCGACACTGTAACTTTAGGAGCTGAAGGTTTGAAATAGGGCAGGTCTCTGGAGTGTAGGCAGGAGCTGCGCTGGAAGGGCATCCGTGTGTGTGAAGATGTGCGTAGACATGGCTTCGGGGCCTCGGGGAACAGCCATTACCTGGCACCAGAATGTGAAGTGTTGGCTTTGGGCTTATGAATATTAAAACCCAGTGACAGCTGTGATGAGTCATGTACATTTAACTTCATCCTTTCTTAGTTTTGGGGGCAGGTTAATTGGAGCCTACCCCACTTAAAGTGTACGTTTCTGAGAGAGAATTTTGCAAGACCGCAAAATTGCTGCGGTCCTTCGCTCCCCCCACGATGAGGTAGCCTGAAGTGAATATAAATAAACACAAAATCCCCGATGATGCTCGCTCTAAAAAGTGAAGAACTGAGTTGACAGGGGATTAAATGATTCAGTTTTCAGATTCAGTGAAACTTCAGATTTCATTCTGCAAAAGCTTCCCCATGGTGATTCCTCAAGAGCCATCACCCAAAGGTAGAAAATTGTCTGGCCAGAAGCTGGAGCTGAACGGGCTATAGCAACCTGGCCTCCTATTGAGAGGTATCTTGAGAGTAGGAAAGAAAGTGAGACTCAAGGCAAATAGAGTTTCTTACTAATATAAGAGGACAAACTCATGCTTGATGCTCTTTGAGATTCATCTTAAGATTCAGGTCCCTATTACTGCGGAAGAAATTCAGCTGAGTAGAAGGGTCCACAGAGGTTAATCATATGTACCTTTTTAAAAGGAGAGATGCACTAATTAAGGTATTGAACTGAAAGGCCTCTAGGGAAAACTGACGTTGTTGATATACTTTGGAATAAGATATTAATACATCGGTTGTGCTAGAAGTATTGCTTATCTGCACAGACTTCACAGGACTTCTCTGAGGCTGGCTGCTAAAGACAGGTCTTGCAATCACCATTTTATGGGTACAAAGCTGAAGCTCAAAGAGTATAAATGAATAACTTAATATCACTAGTAGCAGAGCAATAATGCTGCTTCTAGATTTTTCTTACTAATTTAAAGCTCTTAATTTTACTGCTAATGAATAGATCACAACCAGCTGTGAAACACAACATTCAGGAAAAGAAAAGTGCAATTGAAATAATATATATATATTATTCCAATAAGGACATGGGATTTCTTTCTGCTTTGGTATACAGGAGATGTAAACAAGAATGTACAAACCTCCCTGGCTGATTTAACCTTGACTAATAAACAGCTGGGCGAATACTGAGTTTACTTCTCCTTTACATAGAAATCCTTTTTCTTATATAAATCTAGGATGTTTATTGGTTGTTTTGGGTTTGTTGGGTTTTTTTATATGGCATACATTTGTTTTGCATATATAAAGAAAATATCTTGGTATCAGGTTGAATATTATAAACAAAGGAATGTATTCAGCTGCTTAAACATATATACATCCAAATATACTTTGTTTAATCTGCACTCGAAACTTGATTTAGTAGACAGAGGGTATAAATTCTTCTAATCTTATGGCAAGGCTTCTAAAATAAATTGTAACACAGCAATATAGGACAGAACAATAGAATGTGTATCTTCTGTTTGGATTTCTTATAAGCTTTTTGTATAGGTGCTTTCAGAGACTCTCGGGTGACATCTCCTGGAGGGGAAAAATAAAAATATTTAAAAAAAAAAAAAAGCACTGACAAATAAGAAAAACGAATCATTTCATAAAATAACTGAATTATGTTTTCTTCATCCTATTTCAGCACTGGTAGCAGAGTTCAAATAGTATAACAAGTGCCCCAAATTCATGAGCTTGACTTCAAATTCCTGAGACATTTAAAAACATATATTTTTAATGAAAACTGTGGTTTTCAAATATTCATGTCTCCAGGAGATGAAGCTTAAAGGAAAATAGACTTTTGATAAAATCAAGAGAGTTGGCAGCAGGCAATCTCCAAGGTAGATAAAATGGGGAAATATCATTCCAGTGTGAAAATGAACCAATAACGATGTGGACCTATTGAGGATCTGCCTATTTCTTTTCATCTCTGATAATAGGAATGATGCATACAGGTTTTTATTGAATTTTCTTTTCACTGATTTGCTTTCAGAAACAAATCACATCATGTCACTCACATTTTCAGATACAAGTTTAAAGCACACAGTTAATATCCAGTCCCCAGCTAAAGACAATGAGATTTTTAAAAAATTACAGACTTCCAAAAATAGGTGAAATTCTGTAAATGAGATTTTGGGTTAGTTATCTGAAGCTGAATACTAGTTAAGTTAAATTAAACTTTTTTTTTTTTTTTTTAATTTAAGTGTTTGTGGTAATTCTACACTGTACCATGCTTTAAGTAGTATCACATTGCAATTATTACAGCTTTTCAAGTATCACACAGAAGATAATTTCAATTTCTTTGTATTTTTTATTACATGTTTTATACATGTAATACATGTTGAATTCTTTATTACATGTTTTATTGCATTACAAATTACCATTTATGTAGTATTCACCTGAGCAATATACATTCATTCCCAGGGGACAGGGATTTGCATTTTGAACTTCCTGTGTATCAGAATGAAAATACACCAAACTTTAGTGAGACACCACAAAAGCCATAAATAATTTGTACTTTTTCAAACTTAAATTCCCCCAATAAACTGGAGTCATACTTTTTGAGCTTTGTTTTTTTCCTAATGAAAGTTAGAACCCAAAGATTATCTTCATATTCACTTCTGCAATTAATCAGCCTGATACATGCATGTAATTTCCTGTGGCTTTCTATAAATTCCAGAAAGCACATGGAACTATACTGTTTAATGTTACTGCAAAATGTACATTTTTTTTTTATTACTAGGACAAAGTTATTTTGGGGACAGATTACCCTTTTCCACTTGGGGAACTGGAACCTGGAAAACTGATTGATTCAATGGAAGATTTTGACAGTAAACTGAAGGTATGATCTTTACATTTGGGGTTTTTTTCCCTTCTTTTTAAGCCTCTAGTTTTAGACCTGAGATAAAACACTGAAAAATCAGCGTGGTACATTGACTTCTGCAAAGACTGGTAGAGGCCCTTTGGTCTCTTTGCAGCAGTTCATTTTAAAGCATAAGTAAAAATAGTTGAGTAAAATATGAGTTAAGCACACACAAACATATATGTGTTTTGTTTTTACAGGATAAACTCAAGGCTGGAAATGCTCTGGAATTTTTGGGTCTTAGCAGAAAACAATTTGAATAATTATGATGACAGTAAAGAGACCAAACTTCAGGAATAGTGCTGAATGTTTAGGGAAACTTCTATTTGTACCTGCAATTATACAGGTGAAAAATAAATGTGACAAGTATATTACAGTCAACTGTTATTTCCAAAAGCAAGGATACTGGAAATGAGCATGCACCAATATTTCTGTGCATTTGAGGATTTATGGTGTCTTTAACCAATTCTGAAATCCCTGCTTTCATAAAAAATGAAAGATTTAATCTTTTGCACCTCTAGTAAGGTTCCCTGAATGATAATTAATGTCATGTTATTAGGACTTGATTCCCAGGAATAAAAGAACTGAGAAAATTATGCCTTGTATCCACTACATTTCAGTCTTTGTTATGCCAAATAAGAGAATTTACAAGAACCTTGAAAAAAGAATTTAAACAGAATTTTGTTGATGCCTGATAAAAGGCAACATTTGGCGTTGCAGCTTAGTACAGCAGCTCAGCACTGCCACCTTGTCAATGTTGTGAGAGGATGAAAAAGGTCTGTGTGGGGACTTGTGCTCTTTAGCTGCCTCCCACAGCGCCGGCAACTTATCACAAACAGTTTGAACAATGTGGTTGTAGGTGCAGAAATAATGTATTTGTGTGGGTAATGCTTTGTGTGTCCCTCTCAAAATAAATAATAGTGTTTAGCAACAGTATGGTTTAACGTTCTGTTCCTTAAAAAATACTTCCTACGAGTAAGGTTGGATACTGTAAGTGTTGAAATGTTAATGCTCTGTCTAGTTTGAGTCCCACTATAGGAATGGAAAGATGGTTTACTGTACAGACTCTTGACTGAAATGGGGTTTCATGATTATCCGGTGAGTGCACAGGCATCCCCCTCCTGAGAGGCCTTTATACCAGCCAGAAAAATGCAGATGAGCACTTGCAGTCTCTTTTCTTATGGGATGCTTTGCTGGCTACGTGTGGTGTCACCATTCTTCTCTTTAGTCCTAGATCACTCCAGGAACACAGTATTGGACAGAATTTGTTTTGTAGCTGTGTCCGTAACTGTCCTTACGTCACAGACTGAACCTGAAGGATGTTGAACCTCAGCAGTTCCTGCTGATACCAGCCTCTGTTGGACTACAGAGAAGGCTTTGTCCTTCTTCACAGTGACAAAAACCAAAACAAGAGGTGGTTTGTGCAGATTAATTGTTTCTTAGCTATTGCATTTGGCTATTGACTATATTGCTTCTCCAAATATATTCCATAAATAAAAGACTACTGGCCATCAGAAGCTGCAGTAGACAGCAGTTCACAGGTTTAGGCCCTGGGAACGTCAGGCTCTCATGGAAAAGAGGATCTGGACAAAATAGCTTGAACGATATCTGTTGTCCTGAGGTTCGCAAGACTTCTGTTGACCTTTTTTATTTAAATATCTACATGCAAACATTGAGCTACTTATATGTATGATTTTTTAATTAAATTTCAGAGTAGAAGAAAGGCAACTTCCTTCTCACGTAATATTCTTTTCCTTAAGCATATTTGATTTTCATAGATGTTTAAATGGATTTAAGAAGAAAATACGTTCTGATTCCTCCAATACATTTTAATTGGATTAATTCTTTAATCTTTTTATGAACGAAACTTGTTAAGTTAGTGAGAATGCAATGTTACATCTTTGGGGACCAAGGTCTGGAACCTCTCCAATAGCAAGAACAGTATTTAATTACCTTAACCTGTGACTGAATGGATGATTGCAGCACTCTGCATGGCAATTAATTAATGTGCATACCCTGCATAAATCATAGTCATTATGCACTGACATTATTTAATGATATTCTGCTTATTCTCAATGTGTTAAGATTTTTGAAACATGGATATATATAATCTTCCTCTTTTTTTCCATTAACAAAGCTAATGTAAAATTCCAATTATGGGCAGATGAGAACATTCTCAGTAGTCTTCCACCATTACTGAAGGAATAAAAAAAAATAGAATGTTAAGTTGAACACCCAAAATCCAGGACTTTTACGCAGTGATATAAAAAAATGAGATAAAACATTGCACTTTGAAAATTGTTAAAGGCACAAAAATATGAAGGCAAAGATCAGCTCCGAATTACAACAGAAGTTTCTGTAGTTAAATTTCCTGTGCACATGCAAAATCTTACAGATGGTTTAGATTTGGGAAGGTCAGGCAAGTGATGCACGGCTGTCCATGCTGCATTATCTCTCTGTATTTAATTGGTGTTCTGCTGGAGCCAGTTATAAAATTACAACTATAACATTACAATTGCTTATAGAAAATCTGCACTGAAGTTGTAAAAGAACTAGCTGTAACATAATTTTAGGTGAACAAAATTGCTGTAGAGTCCTAGTGGTGTACAGATAAACACGAGAAGAGCGCTGGGAGGTCTCATTTTGACCCATGATGATCAGAACTTTTAAAACAAGTACCTTTTCCTACCTTTTAAACTCTGATTCCAGTAATCTCAAGCTACTGCTGAAAATCAGTAACTGAACACACAAAGCATTTAAGTTTTCCCTGTCCTCTGTATCTGAGCACCCTGGGAGAACTATCTACGCACTGCATTACGGCAGGTGTTTAGATAGATTTAAATGGAGTTGCGGAGTAGACTGTGCTTGAGACGTAAAGAAATTTAGGAGGACTACGTGTTTTCCCGAAGGGAAGGCACGAGGCTGCATCTCTTCACCCCAAAGCAGTAAGAGACAGGATGTTTCATCCCAGCACTTTCCCATGCAGGCTGTGTCGCTACTCGGGCACCTGAGTTCACCTGGGAACAAGTTGGAGGCTTAATGATAAAGTAACATATGGTAGCATATTATTATTTCAGTGATCTTAATTCTTACAGATAGCTGAAGCGGTGGAGGTTTGGACAAGTTCCTGTTCAATACAGCATGAGCATATGCATCTTCTCTGTGCACTAGAGAGTAGTTGACTTGCTGGAGCTATCAATCTGGAAGGCTACCAGCTATCACTGGACAGCTTTAATTCTGCCTTTTTGACACCAAATTCCTGAGAAATACTACCTGTAGAGGTTAGTTATTGCTTATATAGGTGCGATTATCATATGTATCATACACTGGAGAGGCAGGAATTGCTGTGGGATTCTTAGGTCTTCCTGCCACTTAAGAGAGGAACGCTTTGCCTGGATGTTTGTTACTACCAGGAACAGGAACAGGCTTAGAGGCACAGCACACAGCTCACAATCTTGCCATTTTCTCACAGAATGATTACTGAAACTTCAAACATGTTAAAGACCTTTCCACCTTCTCCCCACAGTCTCTATTCCCAGCTCTTTTCTCTGTCCAGCACAACAATCAATTAGGATTTCCAAACATTTTAGCCCATAAGACAGATGTTCTTTTATTCTGGTGCCCCTGGGCAACTTATTTCAAATCTACAAGAATCATAAAGGTAAATTTAAGTTATCCTCTCCCACTATGGCTGCATATCCCTTTCTCCCTACAGCAGCTTCTGCCACCTTCTTCATGCCACTGGGCGCTGTCTGTGAGGCAATACATGGGATTCTTCAAAATAACTTGATTGCCTGAAACACTGTTTTTAAAGAACAGATACGTAATCCATTTGGATACATGCATAACCACACTACAATGGTCAGACACACCACGCTAGCACCACCACTGATTTAAGAAAAAATGTGTGCTCCTACAAATCAGCCTTTCAAACTACAGCACATAAGCACCAGCCACATTCCAAACATCTAAATGTGTTCTTCATACATCTGAAATGGGTCTGCTGGTGGTATGTCCTGGTTTGAGGTAAAACAGACCTAGTTTACTGTTCAGTAATTTTACTTTTTTAGCTGGACCTCTTGTAACTAACTGAACTCTGAAATTAAGAGCATATTGTTCAGAAACTGTTCACTCTCACAGTGATAAGACCTGATTATACCAAGGAATGGTATGTAGAGAGGCCCTTGCTTATACTTATTGCTGTAACAACCAAGGGCAGGCAAAGTTGCTATTTGTCCCACTGGAGGGTTGGAAGCGGAAAAGCATAGAGGGGTCCCAGGGAGCAACAGACAGGACAGGTGACCCAGAACCGACCAACAGGGTGTTCCATCCCATCTGCCCCGTGCTCAGTATAAAAGCTGAGGGATCAAAGGGTCAACTCTCTTCCTTCAATGGCCGATGTCCAAGGAGGACCCTGTCTGTTCATCTCCCTTGGATCCCAATCCAAGAGTTCCTCACTCCTGATCTGGTCTCCAGCTCCAGTCCATCGCTGAGTCCAGCCTGGGACTTTCCCCTGTGCCTGCTGGTGATGTGATCAGCATCCTGGGAGCTTGATATGGTTTTGTATATACTGTATACTTTTTATTCTTTTCTTCTTATTATTTATTATTCCATTATTTATTTATGTTTTCATTAAAGTCATTTAGTTTTTTTCTAAACTCGTAAATCTCTTTCATGTGTTCCTCTCCTCTCTTTTCCCTAGGGGAGGGAGGGGTCATCTGTCCTTCTGGTTGGTCAATCCAGTCAAAACCATGACATGGTGCCAGGTGTTTTGTTTTTTTTTACTTCAACAGCAGAAGATAAAACCTAATTGCCACTAGTTAAAAAAAAAAATCAGAGTTGGAAAGAAGTATCATTATGGCTTCTAACTCACTGGTGAGAAGCTAGAATTCCTGTAAACAGACCAAAATTTATGATCCAGCAAAGGAAGAAAACAAACTTTGGCTTTTCACGATAAAATGAAGAGATTGAGAGCATGCCAGGCGTTACTCTCTAGCCCAGAGCAGACCTTGGCCTGCCAAGGGGCAGAATCGTGAAAACCTTGCACTGTGATATTTAGGCAGGAGCACAGCGCCAGCCCGCTCTCTGGCCTGCCACGAAGAGGCCATTTTACCCAACCAGCGTTCCCTACCGACCGCCCTTCGGCCTGGGGAGGCCTGACTGGAGCCGGCACAGCCCGGCGAGAGACGGCCGCCGCTTCCCCGCCTCTCCGGCAGGACACAGCCACACGGAGCCGGGAGGTAGACACGCACCCCAACTCCGCTCCCCGCCGCTGCTGGGCGGAGCCTCGCCTCGCAGCCGAAGAAAACCTCTTCAGCTCACCGCCCGAGGGGCTGCTCCCCTCCCCAGCCCGCTGCGCTGAGGGGGCGCCGCCACCTCAGAAAACCCGCACCCACCAACAGCCGCCGCACCGCGCGCCACGGGAGGGCTTATCCGCGCCGTGCCACCCCCAGCCAATCAGCGCCCCGCGGCCAGCCAGTCAAGAGGAAGGCGGCGGAGACGTCACTTCCGTAATTCCAGACGTACCTTCTGAGGTGCGGCTATTCCCTTCCCTCTCTATGGCCGCCTGCGGCCGGCCACGTGACCCTTCCCGCACCCTCCTTGGGCAGCCGCTCTCGCTGTGTGGAGGCCGGACTCTATGGTTCGGAGCGTATAGGCAGGAGGCCGGGGAGTTCTCGCGAGAGCTGGAATGGAGGGCGGGGGGGCGGTGGCGGCGGCGGCGGCAGAGGAGGAGGGAAGGGGAGGAAGTGTCATGGCGGCGGCGGGCTCAGGCGCGGGTACCTCAGCGCGGGGCGGCGGCGGCGGAGGCGGCTCCTCGACGGCGTCGCGCTGGTTCTTCAGCCGCGACCAGCTGGAGAACACCCCATCCCGTCGCTGCGGCGTGGAGGCCGACAAAGAGCTCTCCTACCGGCAGCAGGCCGCCAACCTCATTCAAGATATGGGCCAGCGCCTCAACGTGTATCCCTGGCGGGGTGGCCTTGTGGGGTGGCGGGGACGGGGCTGAGGGGAGGTGAGGCGGCGGGGGCCGCGGGATCGCCTTCTTTTTCCCCGCCTCACCCTTCTCCCCGGTGTGTGAAGCCTCCCCGGGACTCTTCCCGCTCCCTCTCCGGGGGATAGAGCCTTGGCCTTGAGGCACAAAATGGGAGGAGGAGCCTGGCCAAGCCCCCGCTTCGCCGCCTTTGTCGGCGTGTGAGGGAGAGAGGGGTTCTTGGGGGCTGGAGGTAGAGTCGCCTCAGGTCTCCTCAGGGGCTCTCGGGCTGGAGGTAAAGCCACCTCAGGTCTCCGACTAGATCAGAGACCTGAGGCGACTCTACCTCCAGCCGCCTTTGTATCCATAGTTGCGCATTTAGATACTTTCAAAGTGATCCCAATCGCTTACAGACCTGTTTTCCTTGAAACGGGCATCTCCTCATTACCCATGACTTGGTTATTTTTAAGAGTAAGACCAAAAACCTCAAATCCCCTACCGAAGACAGTATACGTCCCTTTTTGGTTCTTGCAAGCAATTTTCTCAATATGCGGCCTTTCCTTAATTTAATTCTCCAGGTCTCAGCTTACGATAAATACAGCAATTGTTTACATGCACAGGTTTTATATGCATCATTCCTTCACAAAATTTAATCGAAATGTAAGTATGTTTTTATATGGCGTAATAATATGCTCATAATTTTGGCACTCTAACTGAAATGTGTTATATTCCTTTGCTGGATCATAAATTTTGGTCTGTTTACAGGAATTCTAGCTCCTTACTAGTGGCTTAGAAGCAATAATGGTACTTCTTCTCAATTTTTAATTATTTTAACTAGTGGCAATTAGTTTTTATCTTCTGCCTTCAAAATTGAAAAAAAAAAAAAAACAAAAAACAGGCACCATGAGCAGACACATGTGTGAAGAATGCATTTAGATGTTTGGAATGTGGCTGGTGCTTATGTGCTGTAGTTTGAAAGGCTGATGTGTAGGAGCACACGTTTTTCTTAATGAAGTCAGTGGTGGTGCTAGCGTGGTGTGTCTGACAACTATAGTGTGGTTATGCATGTATCCATATGGATTATGTATCTGGTCTTTAAAAACAGTGTAAATTCATTTAGCTAGTTTAGTCTTAAGCAGTTTGATAAGTCATATTAGACAAGAAAAATTTTTAAATCTGGTGAGAAAGTGCTAGGCTCTTGTGTTTCAAGTAATGAACAAATCTGCTACGCTGAATCTGA
The DNA here is from genome assembly GCA_026546715.1 of Gallinago undulata. Taxonomy (NCBI): domain Eukaryota; kingdom Metazoa; phylum Chordata; class Aves; order Charadriiformes; family Scolopacidae; genus Gallinago; species Gallinago undulata. The sequence continues at coordinate 7,476,239 of JAOTQQ010000079.1, read as the reverse complement.
GAACATAACATGTTATAAAGAACTGAATTCTGTAAAAATACTGTCTGTAACTGAGGGATTTTCTAGTAGGTGTGGAACTGGAGATCCCATCCTGAAAATTGTAATCCTTTTTTATGTCCAGTATCGGATGCAATACTCACTATAACTAACTATAGAAAACCAGTAATATTCTAGGTACATCTATGATTAAAGAAAAAAAAAGTACTTTACATCAATATTTTATACTGGCTTTACAAGAACAGTTAATGATGGTGGTGATATGCTACTAATTGGTGAGGTGATTTTTCTCAGATCTTGGCTTTTCATGACAAAAAGCAGATTTGAGGGTGTTACAGATGTTATGGTCTAGACCAGAGCAGGCTTTGGCCTGCCAAGGGGCACAATCTTGCAGACCTTGCAGTGGCTGAAATTTGGGCAGGTACATGTGGGCTACAGCATCAGCCAACTCTTTTCCCTGGCGTGAATTTGTTTATCATTGCTGGCAGAGCGAATCAGTGTCTTATTTGGGGTTTATTCAGCAGGAGTTACAGGTACCTAGTTTGTAGGTACATTTCAGAAGTGTATTTAATTAACTAAATTCAAACTTCTAGCAAAGTTGTTACCAAAACTGCAGTGTTACAGCTGTTTATATAATAAAAGCCAAGCGTTTAAATATAACCTGAGCTAAGTGTGCGTAAGCCTGAAACACTATAATGGGAAGAAATATATAATGTAGGTTTTGTTTGTGTAGTGATAGAGAGCTGTGTACTGAATGGATATACATATAAATCAAAATGTTCTGCCCTAAAACAGTTTTCTAATTATAGAGCAAGAATAGCACGCGTGAGAATCAAGTTCCAGCAGGCTTTGTGGTGGATTATGCCCTTTGAAAATGTTTCTGTAATATATCAAGTGAAGGCAGTAAAACGGTTGTTCCATCTTTGTCCTGTTCTGGGCCTCCTTAGTTTAAGAAGGACAGGGAACTACTGGAAAGAGTCCAGTAGAAGGCTACGAAGATGATTGGGGGATTGGAGCACCTCTCTTGTGAGGAGAGATTGAGAGACCTGGGTCTGATTAGCCTGGATAAGAGAGGACTGAGAGGGGATCTCATCAGTTCTTATGAATATCTAAAGGGTGGGTGCCAAGAGGATAGTGTCAGGCTCTTCTCAGTGGTGCCTGGTGACAGGACAAGGGGCAATAGACACAAGCTGGAACACAGGAAGTTCCATCTCAATTTACTTTGAGGGTAGCACTGGAACAGGCTGCCCTGAGGGGTGGTAGAGTCTCCTTCTCTGGAGATACTCGGCCTGGATGCATTCCTGTCCAGCCTCCTCGGGGCAAACCTGCTTTGGCATGGGGGTTGGACTAGATGATCTCCAAAGGTCCCATCCAGCCCCTACCATTCTGTGATCTTTCTTCCCACCATGCAGCTGCCCATGTAGCAGTAACTGGTAGCCAGTGGAAGAGGAGCTGGTGAGGCATCCAGAGTTTTCTGGGACTGTGGATGGTTTGCAGACTTGATAAACTTGGCAGAGCTGCTTGGAATGGAGAGGTCACTCTGCTGTACCTGGGGTTGGTGTTATCTACATCACCAGCTAGATTATTGTGTACTGTCACCTGGTAATCTAGGATAGATTTAGGTAGCAAGAAGCTTTAGCAGCTGTGTTCAGGTTTTCACCAGACACTGGAAAATGCTGGTCACTTGGAACTGGAAGCACAGTAGTGTTTGTCTACATAGTGCCCTTGTTATGAAACCCACACCTTAAGTCATATTTATTAATCTTAAGATTCAGAAATAAGCTATGTAGGGGCTGAATGCCCTGCAAACTGCAACTATTTCAGGAGGGGCAAAGTGTGTTGTTAAATTAGTTCTCAGGTAATAGTATTCAAATAAAAGGCAAGTGCACTGCAAGTGAGCAGTCAGTAAAACTGATTCGTGCAGAAGTATTTTCTGTAATTCTCAATGAGTGTAAGGTCAGACAGAAGCTTTGGGTGTGTACTGATGGGCAAATGCATTTTCTTAATTATTTTCCTATAGGGTAAAGAGGGTGGTCTCAAAGTAAATACGAGTCCCTTTTAAAATACTCCCAAACCATCTGGCAGGTTCTCTGTAGGGGAAAACAAAAGCTGAGGACTGTAATAAATACTTAATATCAAATCTCCAGAGTACTTGGCAAGCTGAAAAATGTAACTATTCATCCACTGCAAGAAGAAACTAGCCCTGAGAAATTAAACAGTAAGGTACTGGCAGTCTTGAAACAGCTAAAACCTAGCTAAAATTTTCTACACTATATGGCGAATATCTCTAATGTTTCATTGTTGTGTATGTGGAGTGATGTTTACCCATGGCAAGAAGGAATCTGAAGGCTGGGGTTAGAAAATTAGATGGCCATTAGTCAGGATGCCTTATGGTCTCCAGCTGAAGAAAATAGTAGTCTTTGTTTTCTTGTTTTATTGGTAGGTTAATGTTTTTAGTCAAGTAAGAAACACATAAGTGTGCTGGGTTATACAAATATGGATGTATGTCTTACATATAAGTCACAGGTCTTCTTATGGAAGCTTGTTTACTGAATAGCTGCTGTCCTAATTCTTGTTTCTTTCAATAGAAGTTTCTGCTAAACAATTTTACAGACTTTCAGGATTTTGAGTCAACTGTGAATAGGGAACAGAATTTTCAACAGTATCTTCCACCTGTAGAGCTACAGGTGTGGCATGTACCAGTTAATGTTGTCTTGGTTCATTTTGAATGCGTTACACTTACTGCTCTAATGACCAAATATCCCTGGTTTTAGGAAGTTACAGTGGGCTAGCAAGTCATTTCTGAATTGCTGTGGATTATCTGCAAAATACATGTGTTTAGGTGCAAAGAAGACTGTATTGAAGTCTTACGGTTGCAATCCAAGAGAGTTAAGACCTTGCAAAGTTGCTGTGCTCCAGTAACAGGCAGGAAATTTGCTTTACCAATTCTGGTAAGCAGAATTGCATGCCCTGACTACTAATTTTCCCTAATTATGCAAATGACATTTCAGGAACTACTATGAACCTCCTCAGCAGTAGTACAAATTATTCTTTCTACATTACTGTTACCAGGGCATGGTAACTTCGGTTTGCTGGGTGTATAGTTCGTGCTAATATGAGGTCAAAGAGGAAACTTGCTGGCTTTTTGTAGGAAATACTACCCTGTCTGTTAGACTTTAAAATATCTTGAAAATTAAAATTCTTCTGGAAATACTGTTTCTCTAGTACTTGGTATGTTTGATATTATATAGCAAATACCTCTCTTAGAGGCTTATTCTTCAGTACACTGTGATTTGAAGAACAGAGAAGGGGGAAAAATCCTTGGCATGCTGGAAATGAGAGGTAAGGCATCCAAATGGTTGCTGTATTTTAAAATGTATCCTCAGAAATGCCATGTGGAATACCAGACAACCAACTGAAAATATACTTGATGTCAAGTTGGGTTTTTTTTTGTGTTTGACATGCAGTGGAACTTAGTATAAGTGCCTAAAGAAGGCTGCAAGAGGAATTTTTTCCCTAAAGTGCAAGGTAGGCGAGTTAGATGGAGCAGTTGTTTTGTTTCCCATCTCGATTCCCTTCCTGTCTCTTGTGCCCTGCCTACATTGCAGTATTAAACAGTTGACTTTGCAGTTATACAAAGTTCTTAAAACTTTTATAGTACACCACAAGCTTTAGTGAGGCTGTTTTGGGCACTTCAGGTCTGTTTTTAATCTTGCAATTTAATATATTTGCTGTCTTTATGCAATGTGAGCTCCTGGACATAATAAAAAAAAATTGCAACTCTTTGTGTTCACATTTGAAAAACCTCTATCGTAGACTGGGACCACTTAACATCTTAAGCTAATTTGTATCAAGTCTGAAAACATACTAATATTGGTATTAAAAGGGAGAGGGAGTTCTCAGAAAACTGTGTGCAAGATGCAGATTATTCCAAATGCCTTTGTAAAACCAGTGTTGTTACATCAATGTGTCTTCTGCTTTTTAAGTGAAAAAGGACTTGTACCACATTTACCAATAAAACTTGCTGTATAAGGCTCTTGGACTGTTGTAATAAGGCTCTTGGTTTTTCTATTTCAGTGAGACTTGGTTTCTGAGATTCTCAGCTGGTACAAAAATGGGGCTTAATTTCATAAATCATGTGTGTTCTTCTAAAGATATTTCTCAAAGTCTTAAAGACTCTATTTTGGGTGCATGGTAGATAACGCCTTAAAAATTATTTCATTTATCTTGTGTCAAATGAAGATGTTTATATATAGGCAGCTCACAGCTGTGTCTAGTCTGCATCTTTAATTTTGCCTTTTTGTTTTACTTTGCTTTTTCTGTCATTTTTGAGAATTGGAAATGAATGAAAGCATTTGAGTAACTTTGCCGCTTGTATGCTTAGTGGGGTGTGTTGTCTTCACTGGGGACTCCTGGCATGCCAAGGCTGAAATTTTATTAGGATGTCTGTTTTGCTGAATAAATACCAAAGGAGACAAAAATACTGACCTACTCTAAACTGGGAATGAGAACCAAGACAAAGACATGAAGTTCTTTGGCCAGAAGACAACACTTTTCTAAGGAAATAAATAATTGGAGTGGACATAGATTTTTATTATTATTATTATTATATTTTAGTTTTTAAGCAGAGTTAAAAGTCAGTTAATCAATTTCCAGAACTGTGTTCTATGGAACGTCTTGGAGATCAGGAATTGTGTGAAGATTTCTTGGCCAGAACTGATCTGTTTCAGTAAATTAGAAAATATCCTGAAGTCAGCCTGATAAAGGAGGCACTTTTTTGGAATGAAATAAAACTTCAGTGCAGCCAAATATAGAATAACAGTGAATGAGAATTTTCTGATGGTTTAATTATGTGGTTATTGGTGACTTGGTTCAAAGAATGTCTCTGTGAAATGTAAGTATTTTCAGCTAGGGGAATTGTTGGAAATTGATTATTATTTTTTTTCAGAAAGGTAAATTGAGAAAACTCTCTGTATGTCTTAACTACCCACAAACTGTGCGGAAACAGAGCTTGTTTTAGGATATTTTTTGATAAAACTTGCACGCAAAGCTAGCAAAACTGTAAGGCCTGAGTGCAGGTTCTTGGGGGTAAGTGTGATGCTCGGTGGGGATGGTAGGGCTAGAGAGAGGAGGAGAAGAGCAGGAAGCAACAGTTCATTGCTCACAGGGCAGTTGCTTTTGTTCTTCTTCAGCCCACTATCTGCTTGGCTTGTTTTAAATTTAAAAAAAAAAAAAAGAGGGGGGGGAATTGTGTGATCCTGAGGAGATGGAAAGGATCTTCTACTTACTTTCTCTATTAAAGCTTCTTCCCATCATCCGTTCTATTTCTGATTCCATACATGTCATGACTCAACACAGTGATGTCACTGAGCGAGGAAAGTTGAGTTTTATTTTTCAATCCATCGTGGTCTACCTTGTCATATCCTTTTTTTCTGAGTGAAAAATAAGGCAGTTCTAGTCTCTGGTGTCCTCATGTCCTTGGTGGTTGGACTAGATGATCTTAAAGGTTCATTCCAACCTAGACGGTTCTATGATAGTATTAATACCTCCTTGTTTCTGTCAAATGTCTTGTCTAACATGCTTCTTCATAACCCTGTTGATTCCTCAACATTCCCTATTTCCTTTTTTCTCTGTTGTTTGTTTCTCTGGATTCCACTTCCCTGCTAATCTTAACTTTTCCCAGAAGCTCAGGATTAGGTCTGAGAATGGTGGTCCTGGTGTAGAAGGTACAAGCCTCAGACACCTTCCTCAGTTCTGCCAGCCCTAAATCATTGAAACACCCTGGGAAGAGATTACCACAGGGGTTATATGGATGAAACAACTGTAGATGAGAGATATTTGCCCGAGTTCCTGCATTACTGGGCTGGAGCACAGTTTGTCTGCGGTATAAAATACCTTTATACAGCACGTGTGCGTTGGGTTATACGTGTGCGTGCTACCGTACGTCTTCTGGCACCATCTTTCTGAACTTTCTGAACTCCAGAGTGTCCTTCCTTCGTATTTAGTGTTTAAAAGTTTATCTCCCAGCTTAAGTGAGACGTGTTTCAAGCAGTGTGTCCCTAGTAAAGGGAATTTATTCTGGAATTTTAAATCATTACTTCAAGCCAAATGAGTAGGAATTTCTCAAAAATCATCATGGGTCTTAAATGACAGTGTTAATATGGCCTTGTTCAGCAACACCTGACTTCAGGTTTTTATTTCAGTCATTTGTAAGGCTTAAGTTACAAGGTTCTTAAGAAGAAAGTAGTTCTTTTGTCTCCACTGGAGAAGAATTTGCTCCCTGTGCCTTGTTTTGGATGGTTTGGGCTTTTTTTTAAAATAGATTTCTTCACGGCACATTTCCATTTGTCAAAGGGTATCACCTTCCCAGGGTGTCAGTTTTCCTCAAGTCTGCCCACTTCTAAGTTCTACTTCAAGATCCAAGTGGACATTTCAAAGTGATTTAATGGGGGCAAAAAGAGCTCCTTTGAAGCTCCTGAAATGTAATGGCTGATCGCTTAAATGTTCCTGTCTAATTAGCTTGTTGCAGTTTTTCATATATTGCAACTATTTATACCAAATGTTTCCTTGTGACACAACAAAGGGCTGCTTGCTGACAAAAAGGAAAGGCAAACCTCACTTTTGGGGGGGAAGTAGGGCTGCTATTCAGTTCAGTGGGTCTACTTCTACTTGGGCATTGAATGAGAAATCCGATAGCTGCACCGCTTGCACCATGCATTAATTAAATACTCGATCAGCAACTATTTCAGTCTCTGAATAAAGGCTTTATACTGGCTTAATCTTAGCCAATTTAATCTGCCCATGTCTACATGAAAATCTCTACTGTCATTTTAATTCCTGTTTTACGCGGGCGACTTTTGCATACAAAGAGGACCCTGCTAAGTCATTTATGTTTAGCCACGTTCTGTAATACAGATATATCAGTCCTTCTAGCTGACAACTAGGCATAAAAACTCTACTTCGTAGCTAACTCCTGGGTGATACTGAACTGTGAATGGGTGCTTTGCTGCCAGCTTATGACACCAGGAGTTTTATTAAAATTTTCATCTTTAAATGTAATTTATAGTCTTTACTAACATTTGATGTTACTGCTGTGTTGTAAATCCTTGTGCTTTGTTCACTGTTGGGTGTATAATGAAGTTTCTAAGAGTAGACTTTCATTTATGCAACCTATATTTATAAAACAAGCTGTTTTCCTTAAAGTTCTCTGCAAAGTTTCTTGCTTTTTAGGAGAGCCAAATGTTAGCAGAGCTGTTTTGACTTTTACTGAAAAGATGGTGTAATGGCTCACTGCTGGGCAAGAGATGGGATGAACTTTCTCACGAAGTATATTTAACTTGAAACAGCCTGTTCTACTATGACTAAATCTTCTGGACCAAATCTAGTCTTTTTATGTTGAACTAGGATTAGTTTGACCTCAGACATCTTACTCACAAATGTAATTTAGCATTTGTGCTACTCCTTCCTGGTGCTGCTGAGAGGATTACATCAGTTATAATATAAAACATGACTGGTTATTTTTGTTGATTTGCATGATTTCAGAACTGTTTAAAAACAAAAAACAAAAGCAAAAAAAATCCCAACCCCCCAAACAAATCTGATGTCTTAAACCTTTCCTAATTAACAGTTTAGATTCTCCATAAAAATTCAAGTCCTATTTGTAAAAAAGTTAAACATATATATGTTTTTCTTCTTCAGATAATATCTCCTACGGCATTGTTTTTGGCTGCAAAAGTGGAAGAACAACCACGGAAACTTGAACATGTTATTAAAGTAGCACATGCCTGTCTTCATCCTCAAGAGCCACAACTGGATACAAAGAGTGACGTAGGTGGAAGTCATGGTTTTAAAGATAATCAGATGACACTTCATCTAATGATGTGTTCAGTTTTCTTGACTGGATTATTGCTGTCTGTATACTAGGAAAAAAATACCTTTTGTTTTTACAGCATTTAAGTCTTTTGTACTATTTAATATAACTTATTAAAAGGCTTGAATATTTGTGTTATAAAACTTGAAGAGGTTGCACCATCTTCAACTTGCATTATTTTTAAGGCTTCTGTATGTACAGTAGAAGACTATATGTTAAATAAGAGGTTTCAGGCATGGTTCCATAAGTGACACAGTTTGCACAGAGAGGACTTCAGGACACTGTGTGTGTCTTTCTCAGCCAGCAGCTCCCCGGGTACCGGTGTCCAGGTTCTGTTTGAAAGGACACGATAAAGTTGTCAGCTGCTGCCTCTGCTATACGTTGGTTTTCCTTTCGTTTCCCAAAATTTGTACAGCTTCCACTTACTTTGTAGTTCACATTTTCTTTCCTGAGATGAGTCTTCCTGAAACCAAACATAGGAGGAATTATGGTGGAAATGCCCCGGAGTTGTTCAGCTTGAAGGTCAGGCTGAGCTAGTTATACCCTGCTGGACCTCAGCTGGCGTATAAAACTATTTGAGCACCTTTGCTATGCTCCTGGCTCTTGGAATGACCCATGGAGGGGTGTGTATGTATATGTGTATATATATATGTGTGTGTGTATTTGAGCCCACAAGCTTAAGATAGTTTAACAGAGGCCAGCTGAGTATCCCCAGCTGTATTTTAAAGTACTTGTAAAATTAGTAACCTGTCTTGAGATATTTTGAGTTGATTTTTCACTGGCAAGCCTTTGTAGTTCTTAAAGCATACCCTCCTTTTCCCTAAAATGCTTTGCTGGAGTAGGTTATATAAGATCCAGACTAAGTAAATCTTCCTGGGAAAGATGGTTTAGGCTGGTATAACTAAATTTATAGCAACGCTTATACTGGTAGAAGAAAGTAGTACTGGAGTGTTCTGGGTTGTCAGTTCTAACTGGCTTGGGTAGTGGGTACCAGTGGGTTTCTTGGGTAGAAACCTTTTTTTCTAGTACCAGGGTTCAAATAGGCAGTTTATGATTAAAATTTTGAGGCAATAGCTAACTACGTCTTGACCTGTTCACTTATTTGTTTCAGGCATACCTTCAGCAAGCCCAAGAGCTGGTTATACTTGAAACAATAATGCTTCAAACTTTAGGTATGTCTTTCTAAATATCTCCTGTGTGGGCATCTTGCCATGAAGAAGTAATGGGGCCCAAGGAACTGGATTTTTGATGTGCTATTGGTACACTAGAATTTTACTGGTTTTGTGTACAACTTCTGACCTGTGAGTGTAATTTCGTATTAGCAGTTCTGTTGTGTTCACTTTGGAGGGAAAAAACGGCCTAGCTGTACTTGTGAAATAGATGTTTCTGACAGTTTGATGGGGTAGAAAAGTGTTCCCTTTCCAACAGATTTTTTTACTCCAAAGTATTAACTACATTGTTATTTCTTAATATAAGGTAGCATGTTGTCTTAGGTTAGCCGTGTATGTGTCCTGAAGCGATTGCGAAGAGCTTTACAAGTGCACTTCCCTATTTTGCCTTTCCATAAAAGAACATGATATAATTGAGCAGGGTTATTATCTCAGAAAGTCACAAGTCACAGATTTCACTTTCAGTTTACAGAATCACAGAATCACAGAATCTTAGTGTAACCAATTAATAGTTCAGGTAATTCCAAAATTTGAAATGGAATGTTCTAATAAGAAACTCTTTTGACTTTAAAGTAGCATAAACAGATATAATTACAGCTAGCAAGCCTGAGAACACTGACTTTCTTGGATATTCTTAAATACCACTTCGAGTACATTGTTCAAAAAAACCCCAAAACCTAACAGTAGTGACCTAGTTCTTAAAATAGCATCATAAACAAAGGTTTCTTAAGAATGACTTACAAATTGACTTAATTTGTAATTTCGTAGGTACAACATGCTAAAGTCTCAGAAATAAATTAATATAGTACGTGTGCATGAAGGTGTATCTCAGTATATCTGTAATGTAGCTTTTACTGACTCATGGACTAGAAACTGTTCAGATAGGTTCAACTTAAATACAGTAACTTCCCAATTATATGTATTTTTAGGACTTGAGATGACTGAAGGACTGTTTTACTAATTGATCTCAAAATGTCCATGCCATCTGCCATTTAAACATATGAAAAGGTGCAGATTAAAAGGCAATTAAATAGTGTTACTTGATCTTCATTGCAAAGGTTTAGCAAGCATTTTAGGTCTGGGTAAAGGAAGGGGGTTTGGTTTTTCATTTAACAGATGAAAATATATAGTTCTAAAATGTATTCTTAACTTCTTCAGGTTTTGAGATTACCATTGAACATCCGCACACAGATGTTGTGAAATGTACGCAATTAGTGAGAGGTCAGTGACTTTTAACACCTTCTGTAAGTCCTTTTTTACCTTTCTATTAGTATTTGAAGGTGATATTATTTGTCTAATGTGATCTTCACCAACTATGTTATCTAAAGAGTTTGTTTAAAGCTAATTACTAAAAGCTTGATCTTAACCTTTAGAGTCCAATAAGGAGTTCAGTTCTGTCCTTCACAATTTTTTTGCTTGCTTATTAGCTTTGATTTTAATAACGTCTGTTCCATGTTTTCTTAAATGCCAGAAGCAATTAGTAGTTGAAAACTGAATAACCAACTACTTAGTATTTTGGGTTGATTGTTTTCTCTTGAAAGTCGTTTTCCCAGGTAAAGTTTAGTCTGCATATTGGTTGGTGGCTAATGCTAGCTTTCTGCCTAGAAGATCTTTTTAGGTAATGAACTGGGGGATAAAGATGGTGCATAATAGGTCTGCCATCCCATGCAAATACTTCAAGATGTGATTTAATTCTTTTTTCTAGAGCAGGGTGTACGTACTTGTTTTGGATAGTAGAACAGATCCCCAAACCTTTTGTTAAACAATCATTTTCTCTAACTTGGATGCAGTTTATAAATGTGATTCTAGTTACAGACCTGGTTTATTCTTTAATAATTTTTGTTGAATTTTGGCACTCCTTTAATTCTTAAATCAGTTTCCTTTGGAGCTCTTAAAAAAAAAAAAGAAAAGAAAATCCTGTTATAAGATGGAGGATGAAAAAAAATGAATCAGTTGTAAAAGCACCTAAAATAAGCTTCTCACTTCATATTCTTTTAATTAAAAGTGGTAACAACTAGACTATGATTGTTAGTCTTTAGTCATTAGCTGTTGTTGCACTGAAAAATGCAAAGTTAAGTGCTTCAAATTTATTCTTTTTCTTTATAAAATATATGGAAGTTAGGTGCAACTTAATCATGTGAACTCAATCTGTTACGTAGTCACTCTAGAATTAAAGTTGTTCTCTGAAGGAAAAGTGTCTCTCCTTTCTCATTTTAAAGTAGCTTCCTGGTGTAGTGTCTGTAGAATTTGATTCCCGATATGAGTGGTGCTCTGTGTAACTCATTTGCATATAAAGTAGGGCTTTTTTTGCCATTCTTGCTACAAGATAATTATTTTTTGCTCTCTGGATTTGACTGTGACTCGGTGCCTAAGTCTAATTGCACCTGAGGTCTCAATAGTCTGCAGTAGCAGCTCTCCAGGGTTTTGCTTTGGGTCAGTGTAAATGTGAGCACGTGTTTCACTCTTTTGTGAGTCCCTGCACTTCTGCTCGGTGTTTGGGGCTGTGGGGAGGGGTGACAAACATGGGATTTGCACATCGGCAAGTGTACTTGACTCGGGCCTACAAGAAGGAACACATGCTGCTACACAAACTTTATTTTCTGTAGTCAAGGGTAGAGACCACTCTAAGACAGTTCAGCTTTTTCAGTTTGACAAAATACTTAGAATTCTAAAATTATACCAAGTCTCGACATCTGAAGACTCCATTGAGGGTTGAAAACCTGTGTTTCTCAAGCGCTGGTGCAAAGTGAACATAACACATCAGATGCCTGGAAACCTGCTCACTGGAGTAGGTGTGCTCCTCAGTGTGTGTGTGTGTATGCAAACAGAATCCTTGTCAGCGTGTGCCCCTCCATGGGCTGGAATAGGCTGTGAACACAAGACTCAAGTATCTCATATTAAAAAGCAAAAAAAAAAAAAAAGACAATTATTTAATCCATAAATTAAAAACATTGAGCGTGAATGTAGTAATGCACTCAAGTCAAGCAAATAGAAAATAATTTCTGTGGAATGTTACCTTTAAGTATTGACTAAATCAAGAGATGGGCTTGTGGGCACAGTGATAGATCTTCAAAAATGCAGTGGTTTGATTTTAATTCTATATCGCTTAACATTTGTGGTGTTTTAATGTGAATAGGTGCAACACTTAGACAGCAAGTCCTGAAGCTTTCAGAATATATCTAAGATTTGCCAGTGTTAAGCCTTTAGTGCTAAAGGGATTGACTGAGAAGTTAAAGAAATGCAAAGTTGCTTCATCCAGTTCTGGTAACGTGTCTTCTTGGACAAAAATCGCTATTTCAGAAGGCAGCGATACCTTTTTTTTTTTTTTTATTAAAGGTGATTAATTTATCCAAGGCTGTTACAATTAAAACCTCCAACTGTATGTTTGGGGAGAGAAGGAAGGGGGGAATACAATGTGGCTGACTGCTTAAGTATACATAAGGTTTTGACTTAACACCTGTGCACTGAATTGCCATGGGGTGAGAAGATGCCCTTTTGCAGCCTAAGCTTAAGTGGCCAAGAGGATGGCTGATTCTCCAGATCGCTTTTTGTTGTCTCGCATCCAGGGTAATGTGCTTTATGCTGTTGCTGTTACCTGTATCAATCTGTAAAATACCCACTTAAAACACAATGGAAAAAAAACAAAACTAAACAAACCAGGTTCTGTTGATGACGCTCAAAAGATTCAGCCACATCCTTTGTTGAAGACTGTCTAGTCTTGTAATGGCCTACCAGAATCAGGTGCTGGAAGCTGAAGATGAACTAATAAGTGGGAATTGGTGCAAATAAACATAATTGCTTCAACATACAGCTTAAAAAAAGGTTGCATTCCTCATCTCTGAGGTTGAAAGCCTTTCTGAAGGCAGTATTGGACAACAGAGATCATTGTAGCTAAGGGGTGACTGGATGCATAATGACTCATAAGGTATCACTTTCTTCTGGTTTTCAAAGATCCTTGAGTTGATGAAAATGTTCCAGCTTTACAGTTTGGTCAGTATAGCAGAAAAGGGAAATGGTGTGGGCTCAGTCTTTTTTCTGCACCATTCTTCCTCAGTGTCAAGAGACTGAGAAGAGGAGACAGGACCACCTTAGAATCCCACAAGTCCTCCTAAGGAATCTGGAGGCAGTGAATCTGTGAAGACCTGCCAGCAAGCTTCAGTGCCTATTCCAAGGATGCTTCAGAACTGAAGAGAGAAAGAAAAGAAAAAGGGGAAAAAAAGAAGAGAAGAGAAAAGAAAAAACACCACCAAAAAACTGTTCCTGGTGTCAAACTATCTTATTGGTTTGAACGGTGGTTGAATTATTAGCAGTGAAACGTGCCCTAGGGCCAAGACCCTAGAATCATGCCACAGTCCTCTTAAGCTCTGGTGCAAAATCAGTCTGTTCCCAGCCTGCTTCTGGTGGAACTTAAAGCGGAGGAATCTGTATCCTCATCTCCATCTTGGGAAGTCTTCAGTCATTCCTTTTTCTGTGTTGGTTACACAGCCTTCTTTTGGAGCTGAAGATTGGATCCCAAGGATTTCTGGGATTGGTCTCGCTGTTCTACAGGTTATCAGGTATCTTGAACATCCTTATTAATCTTTGGTGGAAATTGCACTGTCAGATTCTTCAAACATGCCACAGTATCTGGCTGCCATTGGTTAAATTGGGCTGAGAAAGGCAAGGCGGCAGAAGAGGAGATGAATCTGCTTCTTCAGAGGGTATTCTGATGAGGAAAATGTAAATCTTAGGATACTAAGTGGTGTGGAAAGATCTTGAGCACCATCTGTACTCCATCATGGCTACAGATGGCCCCCACATTCTGAACCGGCTTTTACAGGCCTGTTCCCAAAGTTTAGATGATTTTGGGAAAGTAAAGCCATGAGGACTGCTCAGACCAGAACGCCTACACCATGGCCTCCTCCAGTCCTTTCCAGATCCACAGGCATCTACCACCACACCTCCAGTCAGAGCCTGTGGCTTTCTTCCTTTTGCCCAGGAGGACTTTGGCACAGTTTCTCTCTTCTGATGTTGTCTGACTTACCTGCAGTCTCCTTTTTCCAGGGAATGCTTACCTGGCGTAGCCACCCACCACTCTCCTAAGGGTGGGTGGGCAATCATGTTTTCACAATCACCTCAGGATCACCTAGTGCTGAAGAAAAGACTCGGATATCTTGGAATTGCATGAGCTGAACTCTGTGGCTGTGCCCAGTAAAAATCATTTTGGTTTCCACTTGGGAATTTCTTGGAGACAGGAGCCTCTTGGAAGGTGTATCAGACAAGTAGTCCTATTTCAAAATCTTGATTACCACTTCAGTAATCCCCTGCCTTATGGTTGCTTCTGCAGCAGCAAGACAGGGTGAGTGTTTTAAATCACTCCTGAATGATATAACAGTGATTGTTAATGGCTGGCATCAGTCATCAGTCCTGCAACTTGTGAGTTGTAACAGAGAAGCTCTGCTGGTTCCTTTTAACCTCTCCTTCAAGATTATTTTAATTTGGAGATGCAGTTTCCATAATAAAGGAAATAACACACCAAAATATAGGAACCAAAATTTGTTAGCTTTCACTTTAGCGATGGATTCTACTAAGCCAAAAGTGTCTTAAATGTAAGAGAAGAGTTTGGGATGGATGTTTTCAGTTGTGCCTCCTGTGAGCATAGGCTTTAGCTGTCACCTGAAATATCTTGCTGGTTTTGGTTATTCAGCTGTAAATAAGTTGAAGCAGTATCATCCTGCTTGTAGTGTAGGTAAGGTGTTTAGCACAGTAATTTCTGATTGAGGCTAAAATGTGTGTTTCAAGATGTGATTCTTTTCTTCCAGGTATGTGTTTTGATTTACTCAACTCTGAAGCTGATGTTAATAGAAGTTTTCTGGCATCTGCTTGTCTTCCTTGTTCCAAAGGGACATTTCAGTGAGAGTAGAGATGCTTCTCGATTTGGTCCCTTAAATGTGTTGTAACTTTACGTAATACAGAAACCATTTAAGATCCTTTAAGCATTACTTTGATGAAAAATGAAGAGCGAAATATCCGTTTCAGTCTTATTGAACCATTCTGTATTTTCTTTTGTTTTGTTATGATAGTCTCATTTCATTTTTTTGGTACTATTGCTTTTTTTTGTTGTTGTTGATGGGAGGGAGAGGAAAATGTTGAACTCCATGGTTGTGTGGCATGCACTTACCATTATTGCTTGCAAACTAAATTATTATAGTGTAACACTGTCACGTTGTCAGTTCACCTTTTGATTAATATGGATTAGTAGAATTGGTGTGTAGGAAGGGATCCTGTTACCTTCCTCCATCTGCATTCTTCTCGGGTCACAGCACTGCCCGGCTGTGTAGCATAAAGACAAATCTGATCTCTACTCCTCAGCAATCATTAGAAGTCGAGTTAAATCACATCTCTTATATGCTGTTTAAAAATTAAATCTTAAAAGCCATTGCAGTCTTTCTCAAACTTTATGGAAAGCTTGTTATTAAAATAGAAGTTTAACTATATTCCCTTTGACATAAAATTAAACGATACACTTTCTGCAGGTAGCACTGATTTCAAGTGATAGTGTCAAAGTAAGAATTCAATGAAGGCTGCATTCAATCTTCAGTTAAAAGCATTGTGCCCAGCTATTCCATTGTATGCATGTGACAGTAAGTTCTCTTACTCGAGTGAGGGAGTTGGGGTTTCACTGCCAGGGGTCAGTGCTGGGTGGCTGCCACAGCCTAAATTCGCAGCTTTTCATTTCTGGCAAGTTGCAGTCTTGGGAGGGGGGAGGGGGGTTTCCTGACTGTAACTAAAACAAAGTTGTTTATTTCCTATCGAAGCTTTGGCTATAGATTCAACAAACACAGAACAAAATGTTATGAGCCCCTCTTGATTAGAGGGAGCAGAAAACTTGTTTAAGTTTTTGGTTTGGTTTGTTTTTTTTACCCTCTATCCTGGGGGCTTGCTGTGTTGCAGGGCGTTGGGAGAGAGAGCTGTGGCTGGTTTTGGGGTGGTGCCGGGGGTGGGAGGGTGTTCTCCGGCTCCCCTGCCGTGCTCCTCTCCCAGAGCAGAACTCTGTGCTGTGAATTGGCTTTCACTGCCTGCCTCTCGGCAGTCCCGGGCCGTGCCAGGGACCCTCTGCGGGCGAGGGTGGGGAAGGAGGCATTCCCAGGAGAGCGTGCTCATGCACGAGGCGTTTGGGATAGATGAGACAACGGGAAACTCTCCCGTGGGTTGTGCAGCAGGAGGGTCGGGGGGTGGAATGACCGGTCCATCTCCCCTTACTGGATGTAACGGGCTCTTCTGTATCGTGGAAAAGATTAAAGGCCAGTGTAGCTAAATTCACACCAGTTCTGTGGAAATCCCAAGCGGTGCTTTCGGAAGGTAAAACTGCTTTCGTTGTGGAATGACGCTGAGCCAGTTAGCGCCGATACCTAATCTCTCCCTTTTTCTTTTCTTACAGCAAGCAAGGATTTGGCACAGACATCCTATTTCATGGCTACCAACAGGTTGTTATCCTGAACCTCTTTGTTGCACTGTTGTAGCACACTATAGCTTCCTTTACTGCAGGGCCCCCTCCATGTGTCTTACCCTTGTTGCAACAGGAGACTGGGCCATCTACAGTGGTGGTTCCTTCCTGGGTGCAGTGCGGTGTATTGTACAAGGGCCTGATGGCACAAAGGGGTTAAATGCACAATGAGAAGTGTAGTGCTGCTTTCTGATGACATTTTCTCGATTGTGAGTGCATAAGTCTAAAATTGGTAGCCTGAATAGCAGCTAAAGATTACAAAGAGCTAAACTTAACCTAGAAATTCGAGCATCTTGGTAAGTACAAAACTATTTCTAGTTTACACTTGTAGTTAATGGCAGTTTTCTCTTAATTTTAAATATATTGATCCAATCTTAACTTATAAAATTGTAGCGGGCCTAAGAGCTTTTCAACTAGCTGATTTTTCTTTTCAGATAGACTAATAGTAGTCCAATGTTCTTCCTTTTAGAAACAGCTCTTCAATCTTTATATGTAGTTTTATAATACTTAAGTACTTACATAAATTTAAGGTTATAGGAGTCCCAAATGAGGATTGTGTATACGTAGCCTGCTGCAGAAAGATGGAATTTGAGAACAGACTTCAGTCTTGATTTCTCAATTACTTCGATTTACTTCTTGCCAAACAACATTGAGCATTATTTAATAGGATTTCATTACGTGTAGGTAGTTTATAAGCAGTTACCTGCTGGTTATTGGAATTCTTCCAAAGAAATATTTCTTGGTGGCTCCGTGATGGGCAGGGTTCTGTATTGGAAACAGCTGTTAAGAAAAGCTGTGAAGAAGGGGTGAGACAGAACTGTTAGCTTTGTGGTGCTGCCAGCTGGGAGCTGAAGGCGAGTTCCCAAACATCACAGAGCCCGGCCTAGTGAGAGCTAAAGCCCCCGAGTCAGTCACTTGGCCTCTGAGCAACTATTGCTTCGTCTAAACATCTCGTTCAGAGCTGTATGCTTTTTACTGTAAAATTTTAATTGACCCTATTAGAGTACTTTAAGTGCAGTAGAATAACTGGTAAATTTATATCCTGTTCATCACACTTTTTATAGCAAAAGCAAATTAAACTGTTCTACTAGATAAATGCCCTGCCCTTCGTTTTCTGGAGGCAGTAAGATCTTACAGACTTAATCAGACAAATATTCCATGATCTAATGTTTAACTGCTGTTGCTTGACAAGTTACCTTATTCTGTGTGTTAATGGTTGATTTGTTTGGGTTTTCTGTTTTACATGTTTGATTTCCTTTGGTTCCTCATTACGAAATTTGTGCGACAGTCTTCACCTTACTA
Organism: Gallinago undulata; assembly: GCA_026546715.1. NCBI lineage: Eukaryota > Metazoa > Chordata > Aves > Charadriiformes > Scolopacidae > Gallinago > Gallinago undulata. The sequence goes on along the minus strand of JAOTQQ010000079.1, from coordinate 7,458,415 downwards.
CGTTCTGTCTTCAGTACAAGCCCACAGTCATAGCATGTGTGTGCATTCACTTGGCCTGCAAGTGGTCCAACTGGGAGATTCCAGTATCGACTGATGGAAAACACTGGTGGGAATATGTAGATCCTTCAGTTACTCTAGAATTGCTAGATGGTAAGTAACGCTGCCTTTTCACACCTCAAAATTCAAGGGTTTCTTAGTGTAAAAATGGGAGCGTAGTATAGTAAGAGCATAACTTTAAGCCTAAAATAAGTCTTACTGACTCCACGTGCTGGATGCTCAGCTGAGAGAAAGGTATAGGAGAGGGGAGAACTTCAGAAGACAAAGTTAGTTTTGAGACCCTTCTCACTTCATCCTCTGGACTGGGGCACTCAAGTCCCTTTTGTAGGTGCAGGTTAGAACCCTGATTTTTAATGGTGTCCAGAACCAGGAAAAAGGTGGAGATCCCCCAGTGGGAATCCATGCAGTCCTGGTCCAAGCTCATGGCTCCCCTGTCACTGAGACAACTGTTCTCAAGCCTATAGATAAAATTGTGTAGGTAGTTCTATGTTACCAATTTGGTGTAGCTTATGATACCTCAAACCTGTAAAATATTTTTTTTTAATGGCTTCTTTCCAGAAGCAAGCACACACCTAAAAGGCCATATACGTAGAAGTTTACTGTCTTTGTAAATAGCACTTATTAGAGTGGAGTCTGAATTTTAGGCCTACATGTGCTTCTGCAGGGGAGGTGCTGGCTTCCGGGGCTTTCGAATCCGTGTTTTGGACTTTGCTGGTAGTTCTAGAGTGAGATGTTTGGTTTGGAGTGGTGGTAGAGGCCTCCAGGCTTGGCATGGCCCAGCACAGCTCCCCACCGCCAGCTGTTCTCCTCTGCTGAGCTTTTATTTCTTAATGGAAATATTTTTTTTTTTCAAACTGTAAACTTGAGTAGCCATCACATGAAGCGCAGAACCAGAGTGAGAAAGTTGAAATGCTTCTTAGTAGGCTTTTTTAAGTTGGATCTCTAGGTTCAAATACCACCCTGCCTTCCTTCTCATCCGGCTGTTGGTTTTGTGGTTTTGGTCATTGTATCATTTTGATTTTTAAAATCCCAGGAGATACTGTGAGCTCACAGTGAACACTGCTTAATTCTTCAAGCATTTATGGAGCTGGTGTGTGTAATAGGCTCGGGCAGACCAAAGTGCTGATGTAGTTTTGCGCTGAGGACCAGCTTAGTTTCTAACTCCCTTGTGGAGTTCTGGAGAAGCCAGTTCTTCCAGACCTGCAAGAGATTGACTTTTGCATTCAAATTCTGACTGTACCTAACTATTTTAAGCTTGTGAGTAAAATTAAGTTTCAGTAGAAAGTATTTCTATCTGCAGCTGACGGGCAGAGAGACCGATGTTTCCTTGTGGACGTGCTAATTGGAAGGATCTTTGTTTTTTTAACACAGCCAGCTACTTTCCCTCCAACACAAATTAATCAAAAACTGTTGTTTAAAGGTTCTGATGGCTCATGTTGTGTTCAGGGCTGTTGTTGGTTGTTCCTGAAATTTGGTGGAATGACTGAAAGAGTGACTTGTAAATTTATGCTTTAAAGGAAACTTAACTTCATACAGGGAATGCCCAAGCTCAAGGACAAGTACGTTCTTTTAGGAGCTATTGTTTGTACAGATCTCTTTCAAAATTTTTTGGTGTAACAAATCCAGATTTTGCAAGAAGGAAAATAAAATCTTAAATTCAGACTTGTTTTTCAGAATGCCTGTAGCGGTCAGAAGTCTGTCAGAGTGAAATACTGTCACTTTTTTTTGTTCAACACTTGTCTGTCAAAACTCTTTATTAAATTTGAATTCAAATCACGTGCAGCCTGTAGTCGCTACTGCAAAAGCTCTATACTGTTAGTCTAGAAAAATGCTTAAAGTTTAACCTGCTTTTTACAGAATCAGATGTAAGAAATGGCTTTGGTTTTTTTTCTACCCAGAGCTAACTCATGAGTTTCTGCAGATACTGGAGAAAACACCTAGCAGGCTCAAGAGAATTAGAAATTGGCGGGTAAGAAATTTTCCTCTAACAGTGTCTAGCAAAAAGAGGTGAACTTCTAGGAGAATTGTGAACCGAGGGAAAAAGTTTACGTATATCTTATTCGCTCTGTATTCTGCAGCTGGGTTGGGAGGGGGTGAAACCTTGAGTCAGCTCTTATCCTCACCTGTCAGCTAAACGGGAGCGCACCGCACAAGTTGTTCTAAGCTGTGTATTTTGTCACTTCTTTCCTTTTTGCTTAGGCTAATCAGGCTGCTAAGAAACCTAAAGGGGATGGACAGGTATCCGAGAACTCGCTTCTTGGTTCGTCTTTGGTCCAGAATTCCATTTTGGTG
>JAOTQQ010000079.1:7451066-7453566 GCA_026546715.1 Gallinago undulata | reverse complement strand
CAATAAAATAGTTACCATTGATTCTGTGCATTGGACTTGTCATTAGTTACCAAATTGGAAGATACTTGTTCTGTTTTTTTCAGCTCTGTGGGGGTTTAAAAAAAAACAAACAATGAAATAATCATTCTCCCAGTTAAACCACTAGCATCCATTGGATCTGCCTGGCAGTGCGGGTGCCCTGGCTCTGCCCAGGGCGGTTTGCCCTCCAGAAGAAATGCCAGGTGTGAACGTTCTTGTGCTCTCCAAGCCAATGCGACAGCTCGGTCGCCTGGATATAGCAGTGAACTGACTTTTTGGGGGGTTCTTTGAAACTATGGATAAGCTCTGAAGTACCTCAATCAGTGTACAGTAGCAACTGGTTTTCCATGACTTCTTTTATGTTGGAAGCGAAGGTGATGTGAAGTCAACTCTTGCGAAGCCACCTCATTCCCGTAGTGCTCCTCTACTCCTGGAAGTCTCAGACCTTCAATCCGAAGCTCGGCCCTTTCGGTTCCGTTATTCCCCTGTGCTTTAAAGGATCAGACTCCTGGATATCCACCCGCTCGGTAGTTGCTGTGTGTGTAACTACAGGTATATCAATTACTATGTAATACTCTTTTTCCAGTAATGCAAACGCTTGTAATTACTTGAATAAGTTTTATTTGAACGATGGATACTTTTTTTACACTTAAGGAATATTTAAATAGAAACCTGATGGTGTTTTCTGCTGAATTGAAGCTTAAACCTTGGCCCATGTACAGACTCCAAAGCCGTCTTTTCCCTACTGCCCTGGTTGGTTTCCTACATTGGGAATGTAGCTCTTGTTATGTATTTCCGCATTGTTAAATATTTTCTATCCTTTTATAGTCTGTTTCCTTTCCATCTCCCCCCTCCTCTTGGGTCTGATTTTTATCAAATGTAATCTGCGTTATATACTGTCCTGAATGCATAGCGTGGGCAGAGGAAATAGCAGTAAACTCTATTTTTTTTTTTCTTGGAAGCACTACAGTACTTTCTTTTTGAGCCTATTTAAGTATCATGCCATGAAATGCATCTAACGCAGCCACTCTGGATAAGCAATATATTGTACTGTAAATATGGCAATTGCTGTCAGAACTTCGGAGTTAAAATGTCTGGATGGTAACTCGTGCCTGTCTGATATCAATTGGGAAAGAGCGTAGGTCTTCATCCTAAGGTGCTGTTTCAAATGAAATGTTTCCTATTTTGATGCTGGAAAATTGTGAAATATGGTGGACAGAATGTTGCTGTGCTACATTGAGAGCCAAACGGTGATGATTTTATTATTTTTGTTTGTTTCTCTGTAAAGGATGTCCATAAAACTCACTGGGTTTTGGTTTTTCGCTGTAATTGTAAATACGTGAAACTGTTTGTGTCCTTGTGTCTGAAAGTAGATTCCGCCTGGTGACGGCGGGGGCTGAGAGAGAGGGAGGGAGGGGACACGCCACGCACCACAAGGTGCCACCGCTTCTCCCGGAGTGAAACCTGCTGGGAACCAGTGCGTGGTGTGACCTGCAGCCCTGCCGAGGTGCTCCCCGGGAATGGAACTGAAGGGGATGGTTGCCAGCCTGGCCAGTGACTGACTGAGTGAATGCGATAACGGGCGGAGAGGTGACACTGTTACTCTGCTCGTGGCTTTGGTCACAGGCGGTTTTGTTATCGGTTTGAGTACCCGCGTTCTGTAATTTGTAAAATGACGCTGTAGTGGAAACCTTGCTACAACACTATTAAAAAAAAATAAATTAAAAAAATCTTCCCTTTCTGTGAGCTCTGAGGTTTGTAGACTAGTGAGGTCCTTTCCCATGTTGAATCTGCAGTCTGTTCCTAATGGTGGGAGTGAAGTATCGTATCTCACTGTGAGCCCGCGCTGCCGGCTTTGCCTAAAAAGGCAGTTCTGTATATTCCTTTTGGCTAACTGTAAATATCAATGTTTCATATTAGCATAGTTGAATTTTTGAGGTACAGCCATTTGTGTGAGATTAGAAAAAAACCAACAACTTTATTTCTAAGAACTTGTAAAAAAAAAAAGTATTTTCAATAAAATTCCCTACCTCACCTCTGTTGTGCAGAAATGATCCCATTTGACTATGTTTAATTTTCCAGCTTCATTTGTAAACACAAAGAAGATGCATTTTCAGTTATTGGCAAAACATTGCTGTTTGTTAGCAAATGGCTCAAATAATGGAATTGGTGAAAGCCTGAAGTCTAATTTGTGTCCTTTACTTTCTGCTGCTCGGGTATTTGATACCTGGAAAGCAAATCCTAGAAATGTTATGGCATCTTAAGCTGCTCCCTCACTCTGCCCTGGAGTTGAGGGGCAGTCATTTTATTGTACAGTGGCTGGCCATGCTTGAGTTTATTTTATTTTATTTTAGCAGTAGGTAGCGGGAGGGGGGGAAGGAATGAGGGGATGGGTGGGAGACCATGCCAAGGCTGCTCTTTGTAAGACCTCAGGGGGAAAGGTTCCCAATCCTTGTTTTGAAGTGAAGGGGATTGAGCAAAC
>JAOTQQ010000079.1:7409868-7450966 GCA_026546715.1 Gallinago undulata | reverse complement strand
GCCAAGGCTGCTCTTTGTAAGACCTCAGGGGGAAAGGTTCCCAATCCTTGTTTTGAAGTGAAGGGGATTGAGCAAACACTTTGCTTTCTTTAATTAGAAGGTAAATGCTCATTCCCATAACTGGTTCTAAAAATAACTTTTTTTTAAAAGACTTCAAAGTTATGCCAAGCTGAAAAGGCTAATTAATTCCTTCTTTCTGTGAAATGCTTAACTCCCTTACTCCTTTAAAAAAAAAAAATATATATATCTAATTAATGCCAGGAGTGTTTTCTCACATTAGTCCTAGGAATGACTGTTTCTCTGCCTTCTCCTAAGATGGACACAGCAAACCCAAATCAAATTTTTAACCTTAAAAGTTTCAGTTACTTGAGCTTGATTCCTCTGTATTCCTGCACTTATGATGCCATTTTCTTGCCGTAGTTCAGAGATGGTGTTCTGTGACACCACCAGAAGAATTCATTTTCTGAAGGTGTCTGATGGTGTGGGTCCCTGTGGGAAACAGGGGAGAGAAGGTGCTCTGCTGTGGATGCTGTGTGCCCTTCCTGAGGAGAACTCGGGTTCGTACTTTACTTCCGTGCAAGAACCAGGGTTTTGAGAGGAAGGGTGTAGAAAATGGCATCAGTTCCTGCTAAGCTTTGTGAAAAAGCACTAATTTTGAACCCAATTAATCTCAAAAGATGCTGGGTTTTCTGGGCTCAGTGTCTGCTTCCTTGAGAAGAAAGGTTGATGCGTGTACTTTGAGATGCAAATCGTTGACCTCATATTGCTGCTTGTGGTTTGAAGACCAGTGTAAAATGGCTGGGCTGGCATCCCTAAGAACCCTCCCTTTTCCTGAGACCTGAGCACTAGCTCAGAGCTTTAAATATTGCTGCATAACAGAAACACTCGGTGTCCCCTAGAATGATAAAAGGAAGAGCACGTTTTTCAGGTTCTCAAGTTTGAGCTCCAAACCTTGAGGAAGGTTGGCATCCCAGCAAAGTGATCCTACCTGCTCCTGGGCAGGCTGCGGACTTTGTAACGGGGTCCTTACTGGTGTTAGAAATGGAGACGGTCGCCTTCTTAAAATAGTAAGGCCTGCCCTGCTTAAATACTACAAATATTTAAACGTGACCCTCACTGAGTCACTTTTCACTGAAAATAAGTTTTGAAGAAGGTTTTCAAGGTTTTTCACCCTTTCCCCTTACTACCTTATGACAGGTGTCTAAATTACTTGGATTTTGATGTGAAAATCTATGATCTCATCGAGTAAACAATATTGATGATAGACAGTTCTACAGTGACCCCAGGCACCCTAAACCACTGTGCTGGGTTGGGATGCAACAGCATCCGCCCGGTTCTCCAGCATCCTTGAGCTGAAATACCTTTGTTGTAAGCACCAGCCTTGAACAACCACCTCATTCTCCAAGTCTGGTTAAATGGAAGCAAAAATGTGCTTTCACATTTTGATTAAAAACTCAGGTCAAAGTTTTACCAAACCTTTAAGTTGGAGACTAAGTTTAGTGTAATCAGCTGGATTAAACATAGCATTTACATTGCAAATCACTGATAACCTTAATACTGGAGAACTCAGACTAATAAAATATGTTAGTTTTGCATATAGACGTGCTTTGTAACATGTTTTGTAATTCTGACTTTTTTAATTACCTGTATATCCTAGACCATTCCCATTCTTTCCTGGCTTCTGACACCTCAGTTCCATTTCGTGCTAAATAAAACCTCATATTTACTTTGCAGCTGGTGGAGACACTACCTTAATCTGAGAAGAATTAATGTACATCATGGAATTAGGTACATCCCACTTGGTTCATATGCCAGGGCTACTCCCCTTATTCTGCACTGTATTTTAATGTGAAGATACTTTAAAGTGAAGTTGCCACAGATTTTTGGCCATGAGGACCAACAGTACTCCTCAAAATGGGACCGTAACTGTTAGGATTTCTCTTATACTGGCACAATGGTCTGTCATCGTTATGTGACATTATACCTAGAGAAACTATTAATAAAGGATTTTGCTACAAGTACTGATTTCTCTTTGCTTTTACATAGTTTACACCGACTCCCTGAAAATCAGGCTACCAGAATAAAACAAAGTTTGAAAGCTATTTAAGTAACTAAAATGTTTAATGAGCTGGGGAAAGCTTATTTTATATAAAACTTATCCCTTCTTTCCTTTTTGTAAAATGCTAATTTTCATGCTCCTAAAGGCACTGGAGTCAGGGGCTTGACTGTTGAGGGCTCAGCCCTTACCAGCCGTAGGGCTGAGTGTTGCCGCAGCTCTTCCTGGAGCCTGGGTGCTCCCAAAGGCGTCAGCTTCACCACATTCTGGTGCAGTGAAGCCAATTTTTAGTTTCTACAGCCTCTCATTCCCCTGAAACTTTAAATTTGAAAAATACTGGGGAAGAACTTTATCAGAGAGAGGACAACCTAAATACTAATACCTGATTTATTTTTTTTGTTTGTTTTATTAATACATAATAATATTCCTCAAATTTAATTCTGAGCTTGTTACACTAACTGTAGAAATGATTTTTCCAGTTCAGATGGGAGACTGTTACATGTCATCTAATTACATAGCGCTCACTCAAGTGATTCTCAAAACAGTTCAAGTTCCAGAATCAAATTTGCTGCTCTGTTTCAGATTAAAGAGGTGATTGAAAAAAGAGGAGGAAGAGTGGCCAGTGATCCAAACTGCATTTTACAGCCTTTGCCAACAAGGGAAAGGTAACGCTCCTATGCACTCTACTCTGATGCAAGAGTAGATTGAGCCAGACTCTCCAGTGTCTCCAGAGACAGGCCAAGAAGCAATGGGCACAACTTGAGACACAAGGCAGCCCGTTCAAACCTGAAAACATCTTTACTACGAGGGTGGATGAGGACTGGAACACGTTGCCCAGAGAGGCAGTGGAGTCTCCATCCTTGGTGATACTCAAAGCCAAGGGGACAAGGGCCTGAGCAGCTCTGCTTGGAGTGGTGGGGTTGGACTAGAGCATCCCCAGAGGCCCCTTCCAACCTCAACCATTCTGTGGCCTGTCCATGAAACACACCACTCGGTTGCAAAAAGACAGCCATGAAGTTTAGATGCATAATTCTAGCCAGACTAGGAAATGATCTTGATGTAAGCTTAAAAAAGATGCACATGTGTACACCTGGCTATCTCTTGTCATTATCTCTGCAGTATCTCGTAGTGATGTGGTACCTCAGTAACAAGTGACTGATATATGTATGCAAAAATTAGTTAATTTTTTTTTCACCAGTTAAAATGAAAGGGCCTATCTAGCTAAATAAAAACGTCTGTATGTTTTATGCCAATATAGTTATATGATTTGGGGTTCCTATGGGGTCACCACAGGCACAGTTAAGGACACATCTATGAGTTTAAGTAGTGCTTCCTATAGAGCTTTCACGGAGCTCTCAGATCTGCAACTCTTTCTGCCAATAGCATACATTCTATAGCTTTTTACAGACAAATACATCAAATACATTACAACTTACCTTGCCTGTCACATACCGGTATGGTGACATGTGTTTTTTTTTCTCTTAAAGTCTCTCCAAATACAACAAAACATGGCCCTGTGGTCCCAGTGAAGGAATGCCCACTCCAACGAGCACAAACATTGCAAAAAAATATTACTTTAATCATACTGTTGTCTAATAATAGACTCCTTGTACACAATTGCTCTCTAGAGCTCTGCCACTTTCAAGTCCAGTTACTTTTGATCTTTTTTCACAAGCGGAATTTTTTATGTGGAAAATGTATATTCATTTGGCAAGAGTTTTGAAAAAAATCACTGTCTTCCTTTCACAAAGGGATGGTCCAGCAACTGCAGAGCAGAAGGGCGTTCATGTTGGTCTCTGCATCAAGGGTGTGAAAAATCAGTACATAAAATGAATATGCACACCTGTGATGTAATTGTTCATAAAATCTAAATACAAACTTAGCCTTTTTTTTTCCTCTCATTTCTCCAGTCATTACTCATTTTTAGGTTGTTTTGTTAAAGCTGGTAGAAAGGAAGGCTATGGGAAGAGACTGTTGGAATTTATGAATTATAAAACTGAATATATTTAATTATTATAAAAATCGTCCTTTGTTCCTCTAAATTCCTTGAAAAACTTTGACTAATTCTGGTCATGTGGCTGCTCAGGTGCACCAAAAATGTATTTAAGGAGAGTGACAATTGTTTGTTTGATCCTGTGTTGATCAGTCTGTTCTGTCATCTCCAATCAATATCATGCATGTTATGGAGCACATATGGAATGGCAATACTGGAATTACAATATTGCCTTCTAAAGCCAAAGGCTTTGGGCTTTTTGAACACTCAATTTGGAGAAAAAAAAAAACAGGGGAAGGAGTTAAGGACACCAATTTCTTAAATAATAAACTAATGGGGAAGATGGGATGAGGGAGGCATTTATATTTAGGACATGATGAGATAATACATTAAAAACTTTGCTGCCACAGGTACATCCTGACTTTTGAAAAGCTAAATCCTTTATTTGTAAATGCATTATATCTGTATGTTTTCTTCTACCTAACAATTCATTCTACCTTTTAAACACTGTTTTCTCTGAATCAAAGTATATATGATGTCGCTAGTTACCGTCCAGAGTTTTTTTGGTTATTGTTATATGGTCCACAGGAACTGTAACCACACCATGACAACACTAACCCAGGGATCAGAAATCAGGTTTCCTGCCTCCAAGACCACTGCCATACCCACAAAATAACTTGCATCTCTCTAGTGCTTATAGAGATATATATATAAGGCTGCTATTAATTTTATAAAGACTACCTGTAATCAGGAACTTTGCTCTTGAAACTGATAGTCCATTTAAAACATCCAGAACAAAGCTCATATTTAAAACAAAACAAACACCACAAAAATTCTTATAATGAGTGAATGAGGATTTTTTTATATAGAAGAATTTAGGTTCCGAATAAGTATGGATTTTCTGGATTGGCACTGATGATAGATTTTTCTATTGCAGAAGATAAGAATTGAGTGAAAGCTCTTTCATTTAGAATACTGTCCTCAAAAACAAGTTGCCTGAGAGAGTCCAGACTCAGCCCTTGTGATACTGGAACAGCAAGGCATATCAAAGACAAGTATCAAGCATGTTGTCTAAAACTCTATGGTGCCATGTCTGTGACTGAAAATTACAGGGAAAGTAAAGGAGTATAGGGCCTACAAAAATAGCTTGTTTGAGGTTTTTTTTTATAGCATTATAGAGCATAAAGGTCTTTTATGTATCCTATTACTAAAAGATTTTCCTGAAATGTTGAAAAACCCGTGCATTTACAAAACAGTCCTGTGTACCTTAGACGAGGTAACCTAAGCTCCCATCAACAGTCTCTACAATACAAACCATCTGCATTTTTCCTTTCATTTTTCAGGTAAAAAAATGTACATACCTGGTTAAGCATGCACGCACAAAATCCACGGCAGTGCCGGAGAATCGATCGGGTAGGGAAGGCATCAGTCCCCTGTGGGCCCCAATGTAGAACATGGCTGCTATCCTATCCATGGAAGCCAGCGGCGGTTTTCCTGTTGCCATCTCAAACACGGTGCAGCCAACGCTCCAGATGTCTGATTTCCTTCCATATCCAGATTCATTTATAACTTCTGGTGCCATCCAGTAGGGAGTCCCATGCACGGACTTGAGCATCTCGCTCTGTGTGCCACTGAGGCTCACCCAGGCCAAACGCCGGGCACAGCCAAAGTCAATTAGCTTTACTATACCGTTTGGCATGAGCATAACATTATTGCCTTTGATGTCTCTGTGCACCACACAATTGTCGTGTAAATAGGCAACCCCTTGCAGAATTTGTTTTGTGTACTTACAAAGGACAACTTCTGGCAATGGACCAAAACGGTTAATAATACTAGAAATTGAGCCACCAGGAACAAACTCCATGAAAATGCTTAAAATGTTGTCTTCCAGACAAGTTCCTAAATAGGTTACAATATTGATGTGCTTCAATGTCTTCAAAAGATCAACTTCCTCATGAAACTTCTGATACTCCTTTTCTGTAATGAGTTGATCTGATGTATCCAAAACAACCTGTTTTACAGCTATTAATTGTCCCTGGCTTGTCAGACCGCAGTATACCTACAATGAAACTAGCATTTACTAAAATGAAACATGAAATAAAACTGACCAATTACTTATTTTAAACCGTTGCATTTGTCGTGTTTCATGTCTCATTGTATAACGCAAACTATTTCTTTATTGAATAGGACAACAACCAGTTATAAGGTAAGATGTAGCTCAAAGATGACGAGTGCATCTCCTGACATAATCAGACATTAACTTACCGTGCCATAGGCTCCCTTTCCAAGGACTTCACCTCTTGTCCACATGATAGGATCTGTGTTAGTTAAACTGCTTCCTGGTAATTTAGCAGATTCCTCAAAGTTTAGCAGCTCACTTTCTTTATTTGATGCCAAAAAGGCTTTAGTGTAGCTCTGCTTGAAGATGATGGTCAGCACGGGGAGAAAGCAGGGAGGAAAAGAAAGGCTTCATATTATCGTTAGGTCTTTTACAAGGAGTACTTTTTATCTTTTTACATGTAGTGAAAGAAATTTCCTTATAAACTTGAATTTAAATAGACAGAAAGCTAACAGGGCCAAGAAGAAGCAATACCGGTAGATAAGCACCTTAGTAGGTAAAGGTTTTTAACTGATTTGGGGGCCAGAATCTAAGCCTTCTGAGCTTGAAGCTTTAATTAAACATTAATTAAATAGCCTTGAGTTTGCCTGATAAGCCAATGCTTGCAGTTCATACCTAGAAAAGTGTCTGGTTGCACTCAGAAATTCAAGGAAATTGCCCTTTTGGATATACAAGAAGAGTTTGCAGTGTCTTTTCATATTCCTTAGGTGTCAAGATCTCGAGAGCTTTTGCCTTGACCTGCACCTTTTTATACATGCTCTTCAGTTAAAGCAGCCTCTCCTTTTTATTGACTACAATTTCTCAATTTATCTTGACCCATCATCTAAGCCTTGATAGCTATTCCTGTCATGCCTTAGTACCACCTGACTCATGTCCTCACTTGTAGCCTCTAAAATGGGTATCCTCAACCGAGCACTGGAAGAATCAGTGGGCAGATGGCCCAAGGAAAAGAGACTTGATCATTAATGAGCACATATTTCCTATATTTTATCCAAACTTGTGTTGAAGCATCTCTCAAAGGAGCTAGCAAGTTATAAGAAATTACTTTTACCTTCTCTAGAGCACTATTTACTATTGCTGCATGTCCATTCATCATATTTTCTTCTTCTTTAGTATGTGTATTTTGCATTTTAGAACCTGCGTTTTTTATTCCTGAAGAGTTGATGTCTTTTTCTTCAAGCATTAGCAATTCTTCGGCCAGACAACAAAGCAACTCGTCAGTCACATCCTTATTATCTGCCCAGGACAAAACATTTTGACTTGTCTGGAAACAGGGGCTTGTAACACTTTTTGTCTCAATCGCTGAACGCTGAGTCAATTCATTTGACAAATCACCGTTTTGAGGTGTGTGTGCCCAACTATGATTTAATGTTTTTGCAGGGGATGGACACTCCAGTCTATTTGGACAGGGCGATGCTTCACATTTATTAGTAGACTTCAAGGAGGCCTGGTCTGATTCCAGGCCCTGGCGGCCATCCATATCCACCCTGCACTGGGATACACAAACGTTCTGGTCTGTCGTTACTAAACTGCTACTCAGAGCAACATGTTCTCTGTGGTCTTTATCACTGAACTTAAGAAAGTTCTGGCTAGAGGTAGCAGCTCTCTGATGGTTGGATATATCCTGACTGTCTAAAGACTGCTCCAAAGAAGCTTCTTTAATAGTTGATAAGTTTGAATTTGAAAAATTTTTGTTTGGTTTAGTTGATTGTGAAAGCTCTTCTAAAAATGTAAGCTGATGATCTGGGCCTTCGTGAAACAATGTGATGCTCCCTGAAGTGTTTATTTGAAAATCCGAATCAGAAGTTATTACATTGTCTTGCTCTGTGTTGCTGTCACTCAACTTGGTATTTCCATCCTTTGTAATCAAACCTTTCTGCTTTTGTTTAGGGCCAGGTATGGCCTTCTTTGGCTTAGAATATGTTCTCTTTTGAGTATTTCTTACTTGGCTGCTCTCTCCCCCTCTGCTGCAGGCTGATCTGCAGGTGCCTGCAGTGCATCTCCCAGAAGGAGCAGAACAAACATCTCTATAAAATCTGTTCTCTTGCTGATCAAGCTCACGCATGTGGGAATAGACAGGAGTTCCAAACATTTCATAAATACCTGGGCCTTTGTCGTTTGAATTTATTTTCTTGAACATGTCGCTGTATTTCAGATCTACAAAATTTGGAGCAGACAGTGCCTGTGGCGGAGAAAATGGAGTAACAGCTTTCTTTAAGATAACTGACTTTTTGCAACTGCAGGAGAAACTCTGCTTTTTAAGTTTCTGAGCACTGTGAGCAAAATGGCCTTTGTCTGCTTGAGAGAGGTTTTTTTGACGCTTCAGGGAAGTCTCAGATTCCACATGTGGCAGTTCCAAAGATGGGAAAATCTGATTCTTGGTATTATATTTTGTGGAAATCTCACCAGAAACAATTAAGTCTTCAGATATCTTTATCTTGCTACTCATTTTAGATTTTGATGAATATTTATTTCTGTTCACCTTAATTTTACTTTTGTCATTTTCTTTGCGAGCAAGAATGTTGAAGCTCTGAGTAACATGAGGAGGCAGGCTACGAAGGACACTCTTTTTTGTGGCAGGTTCTCTGGCAATGTGTGGTTCCCTAGCTGGTTCTTGTTCAGAGAATGCAACATGAACAACAGGTATGAGCTCACTTTGGTCTTTTGAAGTTGCTTCTGACGTTGCTTCTTTTTCGATTTCAAATTCAGAGAGGCAAACATTATTTTCTCCCTGTTTTCCAGAAGGATCTTGCACTTCTACTCCGAGAATTACTACAGCTACAGAATTATCTTTTAAGGCATGGTAGGTCTCTATCACTTCATTTTTACAGGAAGACTCTAAAACACGGTTGTCAAGCACAAAATTTGCACTTTTAACATCTTCACGTGGTCTATAATCCAGTACCACCTCCGTAGCATTTCCTTTTTCTAGACCAGTTGTACAGCAATTCTCTGCTCTTCTCTCCTCATCGCCAGTTCTTGAGGCATCTCCGTCACTTGACTTTGTAAATGTTTTCTGAGCTCCAAACATTCCACAGTTTATTGGAGCATTACCCGAGCTCAAACTGGCATCACTGTCACCATAGACACTGGTGTGGGTCACAAGTGATATGTTCTTACAAGCCACTGAAAACTGGTACTTCATCCGGTCACTCTTCTCAGTATCAGTAGCCACCTCAGCTTCCCTCCAGTCTAAATTGCTTTGAATTTCTTCTTTCTTGTGGCTAAGGTACTTATGATAGTTACTCATGCTGAAGTAGTAGAGGTATTTCACTGGAGTGAACTTGTCAGAAACATTAGCCACAATCAGGTCTGATGACTCTTCAGTGTGACTTTGTAATAGTTTGTCTAACTGATAATGATAAAATTTAGTAACTGGTTTTATAGGCCGAGGAATAGAGTTCATAATGTTCAAAATATTTCTGATGCTGGTGCTTTCATTGACAAAATTATCCTCTAGACGAGCAAGATGAATTGTTTTTACAGGCTGAAATGTCACTGGTGGCAAATGAAACTGTAATTTCCATAAAAACCATTAATAATGTGCTACACAACAGATATAGGTGAAAACTAATCACTAAGAACTAAGTATACTAAGAAAAAAAAAAAACAGAAAAGTATTATTCTTTCATATATTCCCATATTTAACCTAGTGTGAGGTGTAATATCAAAATCCTGAGAAAATACCTGAATTTTCATAGAACAGAAAGCGGGATCCTTTGCTAAAAGGCACAAGTCATTCTCCATGATTTAAAAATAATAAGATTCATGTGCATATACATATAATCTTGTCAGTTATTAACTGTGTCTTACGCCATATAGCATGTTTGCTACAGGGATTCAAAGGCTGGTCAGTGCCTTCACGTGCCAAGGTTTCTTTTCTGAAGCAGAGCACCACTCTTACACTGATATTTAAAGTCTTTTTAGGTAAACCTGCAAAGTGTGCTGACACCCATAATTATATTCCAAATGGAACTAGATCTCATGTAAGCAATTTTTAAAAAGGAAAAGCTAGACGTTTATAACAGAGTGCTATTTTATCCATGGAGAAAACAATTCTTACAAATTATTTATAGGTTTTAAAAGACATAACTTTAAATGTAAATATATAGATCTTCCATATGTTTAATGTAGTCTTATAAAATTCCATAAAGCATATTATATAGGCTACAGATTTAGCTCACAGAGTTTTAAGTGCATTGGAAGACAACACAGTCTGCACTTCACTTTATGTGAAGTGGCTGGCAAAGGCCATTTTTCTATGGCAGCTAACACAGCACTCTGTTGGGTGGGGGATGTATTTTATTATTTCTCCCTTCTTCCTTCTCTTCCCACCCCATTAGTTGAAAGGTACCTTCTGTCTTTGAAAGATCTGAGAATTTGAGTACTTTGTTGTGATTATTCAGATGAACAGTGAGAATAATTTTCTGGAAATAATATTTCTCTTCTTTATTTTATAGGAAATGGCGAAGAAATAAGCTTGAATATACTGTATATTTTTATGCAAATGAATGCAATAGAAATAATTACACAGTCATATGCTCTGAGTACTCATTTGCATGTCTATATTCAACATCAGTTTGCAATCTGCAGGAAATTTTTGTTTGCTTTCCAAGGGCAAACTGAGGTCTGAATGTGCCAGGAAAAGCAATGTGTGCTGGTTTGAAATTTACAGTTCTGAAGACTGTGTCTAGTCTGTGTGGCATTAATACAAATGCTCAGTTCATCACAAATGATATGCCTTTGGAAATCATCAGAGCCCAAGACATGAAATAAAGCTCCATTAAATAACAATGAGGTCAGCTCAATTATTTTTCTTAAACATTTCCCTCCATTTGAAATATTTTTCCATAGCCCTTTTTATGACCTTCTGTCAGAATTCTTGCTATTATTTCTATATTTTTATTTACTTTTTTCTTGTGAATACTACTGGATTCTGCAGAGGTTTCACTAAAGTATACGGCTGATTCAATAAGTCAGGTCTTTTGTACAAAGGGCTATTAACTAATAACTGTAAGGGCCAAATGATCTCTTTTCTAAATACAGTTTATTAGATATTTGTAACCTCTAAGGCTTGTGTGGTGTGACACCCTGATACATGTAAAATTGCTAGTTTGTAAGTATGAAAGTTTTGTCAGGAATCCTATTTATACTTCTCACAAAATTTCATGTCAAATATGTTTAATCCTAAGACTTTCTTTTTTATTTGCTAACACAGTAAATTTTACCAATCATCTAACATCAAGACTGTTCTTTAATTCAGCTTCAATTTTAAATTACCAGTCAATAGAAGAAAATTTACATTTGGCAAAACTAGACATCTAATGTTTAACATATAGGCTGCACACACTTCAAATTAACTTACATATTTCTATTTTAAAAAGGTTTTATAACTTTTTGAACTTCCAAGTCCTTACTGCCCAAAATCCCTGATGTAACACCTTACTGACAAATTGCTAATATACATCTAAAGATTTGCTGACACATATATATATAAAATATATATTAAATTATTTTATGTTCATCCAAAAAAAAAAAGAAAAGACTAAGCAGAGGAAACTACCCACACTTCTGTATTTTTATTTTTAAGGTTTTGAAAGCATATAATATTTTTAATGGTGTTTAGTTTTATACATAATACCATCTTACCTCAGATCTCTCGTTCCTGGATTTTAGCATTGTTATACTTAACCCTTAAAAATCAAAATAAATGAAATGTTAATTTGGTATTCTTAAACAGACTACAATTTTCATGTATCAACTAATTTCAAACTTTAGGGTTCCAGGTACAAAGAATCTGTTCTGATGATCTGCTCTGATGTGTTGCAGGACTAGGCTATAAATCTGCTATGCAGAAAAAAGTTGTAAGTTGAAATTTAATTGTGATACTGAAATTTACGATCCCATTTTCTATAGAAAACTATATAATATGATAATTTTAGAATATTTTTACTCTAATAATTTAAGGAAATAGTTCTTCTCAATTCCAGATGTTTGCTAGCTTCAATATGTGGCTAAATAATACTGCCAGTATGAGGAAAAATGTGAAAAAGGTGTTGTCATGGCCTCACTCCAGCTACAGAGAATTACACTTTACATTTTGTGGGCTCAGTTTCATTAAACAGAGTAACAGGAATGGTGAAATCTGTCATTGATTCTCTTTATCTCCTTCATTCTGCAAATACACACACATGTACAACTGAAGAAGGGGGTCAACATGGGTGAAGTCTGCTTTACACCAAGAAGACATACAGACATAAAGAAAAAAAGACATCTAAGGCTTTGCCATCTAATATGATAAGCAATATATATAACTTTATTTAAAACTTGTGACTTTGAAAATTGAACTTACTTTGTTGTATTTGTGCTTTTATTATCTGAATATCACCTAAATCCATAAATGATTTTGAAATGTTGGATTGTGGGCAGGAGGCCTGTAGCAGAACGCTGAAGTCAAAGCCATGCCCTCCATTCTCTTTCTTCAGGAAGAAAGGTAAAGAAGTGTGATGTCTCATCTGTAGTGCTAACTGATTTTCACTTGGAAAACATGCCACTTCTTGACCTGGACACAGTTTGGATGTTTGTGCTATTTGGCTGAAAGGCAAAAACAAAAAAACCCAAAATTCACTGTGAAAATTAGTGGAAGGGGCATACTCAGTTCAAATGACCATATGAGTGGAGAACAATGTGAACATGAAGTTTGTAAGATCCAAGAATGCCAAAGTATGTTTTCTTTCTTTGTCCATCTGGGAAGTTGTGGCTCTCCCTGGAAGCATCCTATTGCAGTGCCAGACATTGACTACACAGGAGAATGAATGACAAACAATGTAAACCAAGCAACAATAGAAATGGAAAAACATATTGTCCACCTTCCCCTTCTTGACAAAAACTGACTGCTTCCAGTATGTATTTTTTATGAATCATCAGGAAAGCGTGTCAGAACAACTCTGAAGACCAGATGTGCCATTGTTATTTATAAAATATGCTATGGCTTGCCTGAAAGATTAGAGGCCGTGAGGGCAAACCTCAGATTTCTGCCACCTGGTTTCTGAAGAATGAAAAATCCAAATATGGAAAAAGATACATACTGTGACTGACAAGAGGTTCAGAAATACAATCTAAATTAATCTTAAAGCTGCATGCAAGATAATTGTCTGTTTTTAATAGGTCAAATGCTGATGTAAAACCTTATACCATATGTTTTTTCATATTGTACCAAATAATTTGTTCTTCTAGTGCAATATCCTGCCCCCACCAATGGCCAATAATTGACGTTGGGAACACAGAATCACTGCTGTGTATAACATCTGGCACTAAGGAAATCTTTTCTTACTCATAGACTACTACCTGCTTTGTCTCCATTTTTGCATACCCAACTGCAAATTAAATATTAATACTTACTTACCTGTTTTTTTCTAGAGCTTTGTATGCCTGATGTGGTTCTTTCATTATCTTATCTGCATTCTGAAGAGCAACAACACTTCCACAACCTGCAACAATACAGCAGTATTTGCATAAAAGCAGTAATATTCACTGACCTGTAACACAATGCATGTGCAATTATTTTTGACATTAAGATATTATTATAAACAGGGGAAGTAACTATCAGAAAAATAAAGAGCATGTTTCATTTGACTAAGATACTTATATATAATTCCTATTATAATTTGGAAATGTGAAAGCATAAATCCAAAATATTTTTATTTATTTAGGTAAGTGTACTAATTCAATGTACTATAAAAATAAAGAACATGTTAAAAAAACTCCAATTTCAGTAGAGCAGAAATATAAGGAAAATAGTGACAGAAACTCTACAAAACTAGAACATCTAAAAATAAGAAAGCTGTTAAAACCAAAACAAATCTCAGAGCTTTTCAAGGGTGGAAAATAACTGAGTTTGCTTTCAAATGTTTTAGTGGTTGCTTGGTTTTGACAAGTAGCCAGATTTGAAGTTAACATTGTCCTTTTTCTTCTTCAAATGCCACATGTTACACTTTATACATATAAACTTTGGTTAGACTACCTTCTTTGCTTCTCCTCTTATTGTGTTGGTTGTCAGACATGCTGTCCTTAGATATATTAAGGTCCAGAAACCTGAAAAAACGCTTCATAAATTGATTTCCAATTCACATTTACAAAGCAGTACTTTATATTTCATTATTTCAGAGCCATAAGTAAAACAAAACCAACATTTTAAAAGTATTTGAAATTATTAAAAATGTTATAATTTAACTTATCATCCAATGCCCTGTCCTATGAATACACAGAACCAAACAGTCCAGACACAGTATTTATTTCCCAAAACTCAGCATATGCTGTGTTGAATAAGACATTAAAACTGTCAGTATTATTTTGCTGACATCATCTTTGCTGTTGGACTAGAAAGTCAACACCACATTTGGGAGATAACTGCATTTTTAACATATTACTGATAAACCAAATCTGAATTAAATATGTATGTTCCTCTACTTGGTCAAAACTATCTCTCAGCAAGAGGTTCAACATCCAAAAGTTTCTGAGCACAGAATAGCCTGTAAACTGCAGCCTCAACAAATCCCTTTGATAGCTTATTCCAAAGAAAGATTAATTCAACTGGAATCTTTCTATAAATTTCAGAGAAGGATACAATTTACTTTGTAAATAATTTTTAAGCCTCCTGAGAAGTAATTGTCCCATAATATAGTCTAGTTTTAAATGTATGTTCAAAAATTAGCTGAGCATTTTTCCCTACAGAACCAGTGTGTCCAGGCTGATTTGACTGAAAAAACATGAACAAAAATCTCATTGACATCAATAAGGTATAAATTTCACTCTTTATCTCAGACCTATTACAAATTCATAAATACACGAATGGCAATGTATTATCTCTGAATATTTACAAAGGTAAATTTTTAGGTGTTTAAAAATTGTACACATTGTAAAAAAATAACTAGCACTGCCTTTTTTGTTGCCATTGAATTTCTGTGACTTGTGAGTAAATTTAATATATATAAAAAGGCATGTGATTAAATTTGATATAACCAAGACTCAGTAGCCAAGACAGAGTTAGCCTATTAACTTATTAGTAGTAAACTTTTTTTTCTCACTTAAAGCTATTGCATTGTCAGAAATAGGATCTGAACCATGAGTGTACCTTTCTGTGCATCTTTTCTAGGATTAAACTCAAAGATTAACACCACCATGAGATGCTTGTAGCATAAACAACACAGAACAATCAAAAATTGCAGTCTCTTAAAGAAGAAACATGAAAGGGTGAAGTCAAAGGATTTGAAGATTTTAAATTCTAGACAGCTACTTCTTAAAATAAAATTAATCCCAATTAATAGTTTTCATGGATTTGGGGCTCTTTCCAAAAAACATAGTGAACTTCTGTTTCTCAAGTGACAAAAACACCTAATGTAATTAAAGACAAGGAATTGAAATCAATGAAACAAAATGCAATAATGAATATTAGTTAATATCTGTATTAAATAAATAAGATATTGTCAGACATGTATGACTGTTAATGAATGAATATGAATATATATTTAAACATATATGAATAATTGTGTTAAATTCTTACATTGGGTAACTCTGGGTGCTAGAGAGGAATATCGTAAAGTTCATAATGGAAAATTATGTAACAATATGCCTATAAGGAATTGTTTTCCTACTAGGTAATCAAGAAATACATAATATGACAATTTATATCCTATACGTATGTATGTTCCTACTAGTGTTATTGAATGGCATCTAACTTACTCCTTTCTGGTTTACATGAAATGTTCTCTTGTACTGACATAACTGATATAATGTGGCAGTGGGTTCTCCTATTTAAACTTGCAAAAAACACGTGCTATGTCCATTTAACACAGTTATCTTTCACAAAAATACTCCCATTTTCCTGCATTTGCATCTCCAGTTTAATTTGCTGCAATACATTCTCCCCTCACACAAAAATACTGCATAACCATCATGTACGTGCTACCAAATTAAGCTGGTTTAGAACTTAGTTTGTATGGCAGGCTAAAAGAAAGGTATTTTTAGAAATTATGTTTATTAAATCCATAGATAGGTAGAATTATGAAAAATAGGGCACCTAGTTGCTCTTATGTTGCTAATTTCTTTACAACATTTTATTTTCTCCCTGCTCTTTTCCTCACATGTATTTTTACTTCATTGCTTGTCCTTACACTACTCAACTGAATAAAATACTATTTTTTATACATCTGGTTCTATACATCTTCCACACTTAGTAGTAGACATTTTCAACATTTATTACAGATTTTATTACAAGTTATTCCTTGACAGCAACCTTAGGTACTACCTCTGGCAATTATTATTTTTTTTCAGTTCCTTCATAAATTCCTATTCTTAATTTATTTATAAATACCTATTTTTTTCCTTTGCAGTTGAGCTCAGGGCTCTCAGTTGTAGTATCACAAATGCATGGGAAAAAACACCTAATGTCCCAGTATGACCAATGGTATGGAACAGACGGAAGATAACAATCAATGTAGCTGTCTGTCCATAAAGAACTGTACTATTTCAAAATAGTGGAAATGAAGGGCCTATGTGACTTTTGTTGGATTCAATAGCATTTTGCCACTCAGTACTGCTGGTCAGAAAAAGAATTAGGCTTTTGCTTCTGATTCTATTAGCAAAAGATATAATTACTTGGAAGCATGCAGCAGCCTTCCCAAAAGACTCGTGCGTTTATCCTCAATTAAATTAGTTTTTATAATAATTTTATATAACATTTTTATCTGAGGAATGTTTGTTATTTTGTAACTATCTACCAGCCAAACATCAGACAGTACTGTCATTCTTACTTTGCAGAAGAGGACATAGATGAAGGAAAACTGAATGACCTCTAGCTGATGATCAAGGTCATCCAACGAACTCTGCAGAAGTAGCTATAGAAGGCAGCACTCCTGATGTCTCATTTTTAGGCTAGATACCAGATAATCCATTAAAATGTTTATCCCATTATACTAGTTATGAGTCATATTAGATAGTGAACTTCTCCAAGCTTTGAAAATTTTTTTGGATACACAAAACCCCCTCCAAAATAATGAATCAAAAGGTTCTATAAAAAGGCCTAAACATCACCTTACCTGGTGCTTCAGTGGCGAAGTCTGAAAGAGGCCCAGCAACCCAAAGAGAAGTTACAGAGCATTTTTAGTTGACAGCTGTCTTCCTTTGCTGGACAGCAAGGAATTCAAGCAGTAATTACACATACTTTGGTTTTATTTTTGGTATGTTTTTTTGATTGCGGAGCCCATAGTACTCACTCCTCTGCAGGCAAATCCTGCAGGCATCTCCGGCTACAGGAGCCTGTTGAGTTTACACGATGTTGCCGAGGCAACTCCCCCCCCCACCCGGGGGAAGGGGGGTGCATTTTGCTTGGAGGAGTTTAATTCAGAGGGCGGTAGTGATCTATGAAAACAAACACAAGTTGAACTGAGGGATAGCGTTTGAAGCTCTAATCACAAACCAGTTCTCCCAGCACCCAACACATAGTTCTCTCTTCTGTTTACCTCCGTTTATGCTTTTAGTACCTTTTCGATTTCTACATCATTTGAACTTTGCAGTCAGTCTCCCCTCACCTAAACACTCATGAATAGATTTTTTATCTCCTTTATAGCAGCCTTAAACAGCAGACTTTGAGGATATTTTTTTTCTATTTTATTTTATTTTATTTTATTTTATTTTATTTTATTTTATTTTATTTTATTTTTTCCTTATGTCTTGTCTTGTCTTAGAAACATAGAATCATCTGGGCCGGAAGGGACCTTCAAAGGTCATCTAGTCAGACCCCTTGTCTTGTCTTGTCTTTTGAAAGTGGCTGGGCGGGGCGGGGGGAAGGATAAAAGAGGGATAGCTGGGCTCAAGCTGAGTTGAAGGGGTGTTGAAAAGAACTGGTTTGATGGGTGCCAGACAGACTGGGACACCAGCCCCTAGGGACACAGTGGCATGAGTGACACGAGGGATACACAGGCTGGTTTGTGTGAGGCTGGACCAGGAGCACCAGGCCTGGGGGACAGCAGGTCGAGGGAGGTGATGCTGCCCCTCTACTCTGCTCTGGTGAGACCTCACCTGGAGTACTGTCCAGCTCTGGAGTCCTCAGCACAGGAAGGACATGGACCCGTTAGAACTGGCCTCCATATGGGAGAGAAAGGTGGTCAGGGGGCTGGAGCACCTCTCCTATGAAAACAGGCCAAAAGAGCTGGGGTGGTTCAGCCTGGAGAAGGCTCCAAGGAAACTTTATAGTGCTCTTTCAGTGTCTGAAGTGTATCTACAGGAGAGATGGGGACTCTTCATGAGGCAGTGTACTAACAGGATGCGGAGTAACAGCTTCAAACTGGAAGAGGGTAGATTTAGATTAAAGAAGAAATTATTTCCTGTGAGG
This sequence comes from Gallinago undulata, assembly GCA_026546715.1. Lineage (NCBI taxonomy): Eukaryota > Metazoa > Chordata > Aves > Charadriiformes > Scolopacidae > Gallinago > Gallinago undulata. The sequence continues at coordinate 7,432,407 of JAOTQQ010000079.1, read as the reverse complement.
GTGGTGAGACACTGAAATTAGGTTGTCCAGAGAACCTCTGGCTGTCCCATCCCTGGAGGTGTTCAAGACCAGGCTGGATAGGGTTTTTGAGAAACCTGCTCTGGTGGGAGGTGTCCCTGCCCAGGGCTGGGGGATTGGAACTCCATGATCTTGAAAGTCCCTTCCAACCCAAACCATTCTATGCTTCTATATTACACATACGTTTGCAGGTACCCGGCACGACCGGCCTAATGGTGACAAGCTGCGACACCAGCCGGTAAGGCACTTGGTTTACCCTCTGGAGTTGTCCGTGACGGAGCCGGAGGGTCTCTGGGCGCATCCCACACTGCAGCTTCGCACCGCCGTGAGGTGACCGCCCCAGCCGGCGCCTCCCCGGCCGCGCCCGTGAGGCTCTTCGGCCGCTCGGCTGTCGTCTCCCACGGAGGGCTGCGGCGAAGGGCGCCCGGGCGTCGCGGGGAGGCTTTGTGAAGAGAGCCCGGTGCGGGCGGCCCCTGAGGCGCTGACAGCCGGCCCCTGAGGCGGGACGAGCCTCCCCGCCCTCCGCCGCTTTCCCGTCAGCCTCTGCGGCCGCGGAGAGGTTGTTGGGGGGGGGCTGTCCCGGCAGCGGCGCAAGATGGCGGCGGACAGCGAAGTAAGTGTTTCCCCCTTTCCTCCCCTGCGCTCCCCGCCGGCTCCTTCTGTCCCCGCTCACAGCTTCTCCCGCTCTCTTCCCGCAGCCCGAGTCGGAGGTGTTTGAGATCACGGACTTCACCACAGCCTCCGAGTGGGAGAGGTAGGTGGTGCCGGGGGCTCGGCCGTGGTCCCCCCGGCCCGCTCCCGCTGAGGGGAGCCGGTACCCGGGGGCAGCTGGAGCCTGGTCCGAGGCTCAGGCCGCAAGTGGCGAGCTGGGTAAGAGGATCTAGTCAAGCTGTTTCCCAACTTAGTGAGAGGTCTGGTTTAATATCTATTTGTGAAGGGATTAGAATAAACATCTAGAAGGCTTACGTGTTTTTAAAGTAGCTGTCTGATTATTAAAATAGGCATCTCTTAGCTGAAGCCTTTAAAAGTTAGTAGAACATCATACAAGAAGATTTAAGGTGAAGAATGCTCTTGCATTTATCATATATTGTTTGTTTAGAATGACAGCGCCTATGATAGAAGGAGACAATGACTCTAAGTGCCGCGCTTTACATTAGAATTTATTTTATAGTTTTGTGTCAGATGCATATTTACCCGTGAAAAATGAAACAGGAGTATGCATTAAAACTAATACACTGCAATACCACGAAGAGAAAGAGGTGAGACTCTAATCACTCAGAAGCGTGCTCATAGCAGTTGCTAAAAGTCACTATCATCTGAAATGTAAACATAGGAGGATCATTTTATTTGCACAAGGAAGCAATTGTTGTTTTTATTGTGATACTTGGTGTGTGTTTTTTAAAGGAATTCCATAGTAGGACAACATACTGCCTGCTTTTAGAGTGTTGAATTATAATACAAGGTTAGTGTTCAGCACATATTAATGCCTTTTCTCCTCCCAATAGATTTATTTCAAAAGTAGAAGAAGTATTGAATGACTGGAAACTTATTGGGATTTCTTCAGGCAAACCTCTGGAAAAGGTCAGTTACTGCTTCTGAATTTTTCTTTCAGAATTTGAATTATTAAGTAATTACTAAGTAGTAATATAAATGTATATTGGACATATTGCTGTTTTCTTAAGTGTTGCAAATAATGATTTATGGGGAATTTCACTTTTAAAAGGAGTAATTTGACAAGCAGTCGCTGTAAATCTATTGGTGGGCTGTCTGTCAAACAAGCTATTTCCCTCTTAAAGTTGGATCTTTGTACAGGGCCTAGTGATTTCTTCCCAGTTTTCAATCTGGAAGGATGGTTGAAGCTATTCTGAATTCTTAAGGAGTTTTTTTTGCCCTGCCTTATGCCTTTGTCACACCTCACGTACTTATGGCTGAGGTTTGCGTCGTGCTACTTGTGACTCAGTATGTTTCATAGATGGGAGAGATTTTTTTCAAAGTCTAATTAGTGCCTTTGTAGAGCTTTCTCAGCCCTGTAAAATGCAGAGGAAATTGCTGAGCTCTTCTGCATACTAGTGCAAATAAATTCAGCTGTTCTGGATTGAGTGGCTGCTGTGTTTCCAGAGGAGTTTTATGATTCTTAATTTTAGGCAGGGTACAGAGTATTCAGAACAAGAACTTATGTTATCTAATTAACTAGTTTTTAGCCTTACCTGTCAGTGTGTTCCTACGTGACTTCTTTTCTAGCTCAGGCCTCTCTTCTTGATTTTTAGTGAGAAGACACTCTTTACATATCAAAGGGTGGTCCAAGTTGCTTTGTTTTAGGAGCAGCAAGCAATTCTGTACAGTGATGTTGACTTTTTTCCTAGAAACTTTCCTATTCTCTATTTTTGTTAAAAAAGTTAATTATCCTTACGCACAGAAGTTTTGCAAATTATAAATAAAAAAGTAATTTATCAGTGAAAGCATATTTGAAGTAAATATTAAAGAAGTATTTGCAGAGAATGGTATAGATATGGATAAAATCTCAAGTAGGAAGCTTCTGTCTTTGGACTAAGTTGAGGATGCATATGCTCGAGAGGTGTAGTTGCATATAAGAGGATGTATCTGTCTCTTTATTGCCATGTAATTCTGAAGACTCCTCAGGGATATCGGGACCTTAAAATGGGCATGATTATCAGCAGCAGGATTTTAGCATTCAGCTACCTTTATAATGAAGTACTTTGAGAATTGTGTTATTGAAATTAAAGCATGCTTGGCTATATAAGAATAAATATTTATCAGTAGAAAAAATTTAATAATTATTACAGATCATGCAGACAGTATTCTTTTAAAGGCTTATGAATGTACCTAAATTTATGTGATCAAGTAATATCTTTTTTTATATGCAGGGTGTATACACCACGGGAGCATGGGAAGAGAAGTCAGATGAAATTTCATTTGCAGATTTCAGATTTTCAATTACCCATCATTATCTGGTACAAGAACCCAGTGACAAAGATGGGAAAGAAGAACTGGTAGAAGGTAGCTTGCAGTTCTCTTACATGCCTGTAAGGATATGACAGAAGACACTTTTGGAATGTGGAATTCACAGTGTGTTGATTTGCTTCTGTGTGAAATTTTCTGGGATTTGATGGGTGTGATATGACATTTCTGCTTCTAGTATGCTTTGCATTGAACAAATTGCTAATATTAGTAAATTGTAAGGCAGCTGAATGGATGCTGATGCTCTTCTTGTGTATTCATTTTTTTGACAGATGCCCTTCCTCTGCCTATGCAGGACTTGCTGTGCATGAACAATGACTTTCCTCCTAGAGCTCACTGTCTGGTAAGATGGTACGTACGCTGCCTCGTGTCCTTAATACAAGTAAACATAGCAATTGAAAAATCTGTGATGCTGGCACAATCAATTGTATATTTTATTTATCCATAAAGAGTTAAAGCTTAATTAAATGATTTTTTATATTGGATATAGGAAAGGAGTGCAAAAAAAGCCCACCATAGTGGGCCTATCTTTACCTTTTTTTTGTAGACTAATCAGACTTTTGTATTTGTATTATTTAGATGCATTCTTAAAAAGGAAAGCTGTAGCACCGTAAGAAACGACAACCACCATATTCTTAGTGATGCAGATCTTTAGCACGTTATAGCACTGTTGTAGAGAGATTGTTTTCATTATAAATGGTTACAGGACTGATAGACCTGAAAGTCTTCACATTATTTTGAGCACTGTGTTTGAATGCTGCTGAGCTCCAGTAGGCTGTGTTTTGAGAATCTGCAGTGCTTCACACCCGCTCAGTTCTTGACCTCTCTGAAGGAGGTTACTCACATCAAAATAAGATTCTGTAGTCTGTTGGTGATAATTGGGTTATTCAGGTTATGGCATTTCTAAAAATTCTGTGTTTTAGCTGATTTGTTAAAAAAACGGTAATGTGCTCTTTTTTAAATTTTTTTTTTTTCTCTCTTAAGGTATGGCTTACGTGAGTTTGTGGTGATTGCTCCGGCTGCAAATAATGATGCAGTTCTCAGCGAATCCAAATGTAACCTTTTACTGAGTTCCATTTCTATTGCATTGGGGAACACTGGCTGGTAGGTGAAAGCATAAACCTTTTTATTCATCCAGGTGAAACTCCAGCATACTGCTACTGTGAGGAAAGGGTATTAAATTGTTAGCAAGATACATTCAGAGTTTGTTTTATTCACACCATAATATTGTTACAGAAGGATTTAAAAAAGAAATTTCCCATGGAAACTTTAAAAAGATTGCTTTGATGTGTTGCTTATATCCATTATTGTTTAAATACTTCCAAGGCTTTTAAAAGCTGCTAGAGGTTGTTGGAATAAGTGGGATAAAAATGTAACTTTTGGGAGATGATTTTTTTCCCCATGTGTGTTAGCATTAGCTTTCTAATATTCTAAAATACTTAGATTGAAAGTTAGGCAATTTCAAGTCATGGATAGGGCTGTGCTTATGACATGACAATTTATTAGGCATTCCATTTAATGGTGAAATTAACAGTATTTCTCTTGGATCCCTGTTAAGCATTTTAAACTGTGTTCTGCTAAGACAAAATATATGCTAAAGAATATGAAATTATGTTGAAATTCTGTTAAAATACGTAGCTGGTTTTAAAGAGTACAAGACAGCATGACATTTTAAATAATCTGAAGTATTCTTGTTTTATAGTCAGGTACCTCTGTTTGTGCAAATACATCATAAGTGGCGACGAATGTATGTTGGAGAATGTCAGGGTCCAGGAGTTCGAACTGACTTTGAAATGGTTCATCTTCGCAAAGTGCCAAATCAGTATATTCATTTATCAGGATTACTGGATATCTTCAAATCCAAGATTGTAAGTGCATCTGAATGGATGTAACAGATATTAAGAATAATTATTTTCTTACTTGGTTGCTTGTAGATTCACTTCTGTCTTCTAGGGATATTTTCTTTTTTTTGTGGTAAGGATGAGACACTGCTGATACCAATGAAGTCTTTTTTCAGATATTGCCAGTATCTAGCGATAAAAATTGAAAATGGGTGTGGGATTTGTTCCTCAGTGTTACCACCTCCACCCATTTTTATTTTCCACCAGTGTGTGAAAGAATGTGTCTGTTTTACAGTCTGCTTGTAACAACCCTGTCTTCCCCCTCTCCAAAACAAACTCTGTTTTGCTATTTAAAAGGAGAGAGGACGGTTGAGGGGGGGGGGTTGTTTATTGTGATACTTTGTAGCTCCCCATACCTGAGTTAAGAGTGAAGAACAACAGAATGAAATGGCAGAAGTGTATTGCTGTTTTTATGGGTTGGTATGGCTGACTGCAACACTTCACAACTAATTCTGGTAGTCAGCAATTTCATCAAAAGCTGAGGGGAAAAAAATCCTAAATGAAAACCTAACGCATCCTGGGTCAGAGTTACTTGTGAGTTACTAGTTAAATGGAACCTATGGACATTTCATGCAGTTTAGAAAGCTTATGTGTTTACTCTTACCTGTGAGTGTCTTGTTGAGCAGTGGCTTTACTAGTAATTCTTAGGGTGTTGCAGTTCTGATAAAATTAGCTCTAATACAAGCTATCATAACTAAGTTCTGTTCAGGGCCTGGGGTGTTTGAAAGGATGTACTCTTTACATAATTTTTTTTCTTATTTTCAAGGGTTGCCCTTTAACACCCCTGCCTCCAGTTAGTATGGCTATTCGGCTTACATACGTGCTTCAAGACTGGCAGCAGTATTTCTGGCCGCAGCAGCCACCAGGTAGGAGATTCGGGTCCTCAGAATAACCTGTTTTAAGATCAGCAGTCAATGCTAAAGAAAACGTTTGTGTATCTTGCCAGAAGAATTAAAACATTTGCTGCATTACTAGGATAGGCTTCAGTTACAACTGAATACCATCCCACTCCCTGTGACAGGGTAGCGAGCTTCAAGATGCTCTGAAATCATGTTGCTTATGGTTGTGATGGGTCTTTTGATTAGGGTTATGCCTAGAAATATGCTTTTTTAATAGCATTTAGAGATACTACCATTTTAGATGTATCACTGTATCTGTTAGGAGAGAAAAGGGTGACTGACTGTGGATCTTAAAGTATTCTGCCCTGAATTCCATAGAGAAACTTTTGGATTCTCCTTCCCAGGAGATTTGTTCTTAACAGACCTATGTATATAGAGGTGGCATCAGAAAATAAATGGCAAACTTCTCCTGGCTCAGAGGCAGACAAATCTATAGCAAAAAAGTACATGTTAGTTCCTTCTTAACACACATTTTATTAATGTGGTATTTTGGGCACAAGGTGGTGGAACAATTAAAATGCCCAAGTTTTATTCTTGGCCTGGTAGTAGTTTTATGTAACAAGGTTTAAGTATTTAGGGCACATTTAGAGGGACAGAACCTGCCTGACCCTGATCTGGTTACCTAATTGGCTTTCCTTTGCTTTAAAAAAAATATAATAATTTCTTGGAGTAATCAAATGTGTTTTGAAGAAGTCTGTAGTGAAGATGATTCTGTGTGCTTTGTACCCAAGGAATGTTGAAAATACGTTTAAGGAGAATCCTCCTCTTAAGGGTCAGAGAAAATCAGTGCTGTTTTAAGGGATGGTTTCTCTTTATGGGTAAACCAAGTTTAGCTAAAGAATGTGCAAAGCCAGTTCTACAGATTGTATTTTTTTATTAATTCTGCAGACACAGAAGTCAGCGTCTTCTGTAGTCTCTCCTGCCTTGCTGTAGCTAGTCACTGAGTCAGCATCCCTGGTTGTCATGACTGAGTTGTACCGCTCTGACCGTATCTCTTGATTTGAGGAGTCTGAATAAATTCTGCTCTTTCAGAGGGTTCTGGTTAAGGGAGTTAGCGGCATAGTGCATTGCAGAAACTGGAGATGAACAACATCATTTTTACTGCTGTTGCTACATGCAACTGTGGTTTTATGTTAATTGTGAAGAAGTGGACCTGTGCTTTATTACCCTCACTCAATTAGCTCCTCTCAAATAAACCTGAAGAATTTAAATGTGTCTTTTTTTCTTCTCTGAAGAAGAAATCACGTAATTAAGTTATCCAAGTACTTTCTGTTTTAATGCCTCACTTGTTTTGCATGTAAACAGTTTGCCAGATGCATTTAAAATTAAGGACCAGATGGTGTAATAGCATTATTATAATAGCATTACAATACCTTATTACCCATTTAAATTTTTATTCAGTGAAGACTGTGTTTTGGTGTATATATTTGAAGGATATAACATGGGAAGTGGCTGAGGATGCTGAGGGCGGGCTTTAAGTACCTGGGATTACAGGGTATCTCCCAGGTCATTGCTTAAGTCTTTAACCGTAGGAGATATAATTTATCACTTTTCGTAAAATTGTCAACCTTTTAAAAGTAGTTGGTTTTTCACTTTGCAGAATTGCTCTTCTGGAGTTTTCCTTTTCTGTTTGGAACAGATTTCCTGCCTAAATACGGCAAATTTGTGTCTATTTGTTGTTGTGTCAACATTGAATCTTTAGGGCTGCCTTTATAGGTATCATCTTTGCCTGTATGAATGCAGTAAGCTTCCCTCAACACAGATTACAAGAATTTTATCTGTCTTTTTGAATGTCCTGTTGCATGATTACTTCTCAGTTTGTACGGGGAACAATTACTTGGACTGTATGCTAGGATTGCATTTTCATAGCTCTGTCACCTTAGATGCTCAGCTATTCTCTGATCATCCAACACACTACAGTCTTTTTAATTAAAAAATGAAAGTAAGATTATATGCTTCTTAAAATACTCCATAAATTCTTTACGGAAAATGTGTTGATCTGTCTTCAGATATAGATGCTCTTGTTGGGGGAGAAGTTGGAGGCCTTGAGTTTGGGAAGTTACCGTTTGGTGCCTGTGAGGATCCTATTAGGTAAGATAAGAATTCAGAAAACTATGTTTTATAACTTCCTTAGTGGAAGATGTAAAGGTATGGTTTTTTGTGTTTTTTTTTTTTCAAATCTTAGCTTTGCCTGCCTATCACTTAATCTGTGCCTAAAAGATGACTTAATTACTAAAGTACTTAAGAAACATCCATGAAAAGTAATGGTTTAATAGCAAATAAGACCATTTGCAAAATTGTTGAATGATATTCAGAGTTCTGGCTCATAAACTTCTGGAGTACTCCATTTATGTCTGAAACTATTATGTTGAGATATATACCTTAAATGGAGATAAACATTAAAAACGGTGTGCCTTTGTTCAAGGGCTGGACTCGCTCTCTTCTTTTGCTTTGACATTTGTAGAAGGCTTACATTGAGAGGGTCTGTAAACTGAATTATTACAGTCTCTCTATGTCCTTTCCTGAGCACCTTGTCACCACTCAGCAAATCTAGGAATCATTTTAATGTATTAGACAGTGTTTAACTCGTATACCTAGAACACAACGCACAACCTCACCCTTTGTAGAGGGGAGTCGTGAGAGTCCACTGTACGCCAGGTACTAGCAAAGTTTGGTGCAGCACTGGGTGACGTGCTGTAGAATTACCAATAGAACATATGCAGTGAGAAAACTCACGGGAAAACACTTCTGGAAACATTAGCTGCAAAATAGAAAAAGGCATTTAAAAATGTACTATCACAAACACCTTCCAAGATCTTAACTGTGATAGAACGTTTTCTACCAGCCCTGAAAGATTTAAATCTTGTTTTGTTTCAGTGAGCTTCATTTAGCTACCACGTGGCCTCACCTAACAGAAGGCATAATTGTCGACAATGATGTTTATTCGTAAGTATTTTGTCTGAATTGCAACGATCTAGAAGTGCACTTTATTTGTTAATTATTGCATTTTAGTGATATCTGAAATGTTGTGCGTGGCTTTGTGTGAAAGAGAATTCCCATTTTGAGGAATGCTAAGGTCAGTTGAGAGAACATCTCATTTGTGAAAACACCTTTTGAAATACATTTCTGTGTGAGAAAATACTATTTTATCGTAATCTCAACAGAACACACGTGTCCATTTTTGGGCATATTCTCATGCTAGACTTAAAAGTTTTGTGTATTGCATATTTCTTGGAAAAGATGGTAGTGGAATGTTGGACAGTGAAAAGAATTAACCAATTGACATCCCTCTCCCAGAAATGATAATCCAGTTTTTTTGCAAAGCCTCCTAAAGAGGAAGAGCAGTGTATTCTGATACTTAAGGAAGAAGGGAAAAAAAAAAAAGTGGTTTATTGTTTGAATTATTACAGAAATGAATTTTCAACATCAATACACTTTTAAAAGATGACATTGTAGTTGTAACTGAATTGTTCTCATGTGTTTCTTATTCATGTTACGTATGTATGTGACTCCTGCTTGTGTTTAAGAGTGTTTTGTCATGTTCTTCTATGGAATGTGGTGTGTATGATGGCTTCCACGGCCTAACTGACTATGTCACTACATTTATTGAGAATTTGACACTCTTTTCTTGCATACTGATGGTGACAGCACAACACTTGTTTTGTTTTTTTGTTTAAAGTGACCTGGATCCTATTCAAGCGCCCCAGTGGTCTGTGAGAGTCAGAAAAGCAGATAACCCTCAGTGTCTATTGGGTAAGACAACAGAATTCCCTGTCTTCTCTTATGGATTTTGAGCTTGTAAATTGTGAAGTTAAGATTGAATTGTTGATTGCCTGATGGCTTCTGTTTCCTCACTCTCCTTATTTTTTTGAGTGGACAATATTTGTTCTTTTTCAAGAACACAAGCTTTGCAAAAACATAAGTTTCTGTAGTAGGTTATTCTGTGTCTGTGTACCATGAACTTCATTGCTGTTCTTGCTTCACCAGCTTCCAGAGAATAAGCATTTATTGAGTGTTCTTTGAAAAATCTAGATTTCCTGGAATCTTTACATTTTATTAAGCGCTTCTGCATATATTAATTTCCTTTGTTGAATCAATTTCTGACAGGCAGGATTGGTATGCCTAGAGAGCTGTACTATTGTCCATCCCTGCCTTTCTGGTGAAATTAACATGCTGCAGAAGTTTCATCTTGCTTTGCATGAAGAAGTGGATTAACTGCATGCAAAACTGTGCTCTGGAGGGGCAGCTGATAGCTGTCTAGATGTGCGTTTTCCTAAGCTTTAATTATGTAGCTTAAAGATATTTGTGCTTCAGAACAAATTATCACATTCTTTCAGATGAAAAGATAAGATGTACTGTCCCTTAGGAATCACTTTGAGGGTTGGCTTAGTGTTTAGATTTTAATTGAGTAGCTGTTCAGAAACTTTGTTTTTTTCATAGGTGACTTTCTTACTGAATTCTTCAAGCTTTGCCGCCGGAAGGAGTCAACTGATGAGATACTTGGAAGATCTGCATTTGAAGAGGAAGGAAAAGGTAAAACTAAAATCTTGATGATTTGTGTTACTTGACTTTAATTGTTAGGCATTTTCTGTAATACTCCTAGGAATTTTCTGGTCAGTGCTACATGGTATAATTCCTGATGAATTATGTGCTGACACCATGTAAGGTCATAGGTATAGTGATTAATACTGGATTTATTTAAGGCTCATCTAAAGCTCTTGCATCAGCTTTAACAGTCTTTGTTACTTACTATGTATTTGTTGGTTTCATGTATAAACAGAGTTTAAATACTGGCGTGTCAGCAGGCTTTTTGCTGATACTCTGCCTGTAATTGCCTGCAGGAGTGCAGCACTGCTACAGTAGGTGGCAGGCGCTGTCTACAGCCAACCCAGTCTAGGCTTCATTCAGTAAAATAAATCAAGGAGAGTCTGTGACTCCTTCATGACCTTGTTCTGCTGCTTTATCTTTGTGGCTAAGAACACTATAATGTGTGGAACCTGAGAGCCCAGGGGCGTAGCTTTGGCTAGCAGGGTGTTAAAAATCGATACAAGATAAACAGACTGAATGTGACAGGGGAACTTTTTTAAGAGATGGTCTTCTGGGTTTTTTGGGTTTGTTTCAATTATTTGTATTTTTTTTTCATAGAGGTTGCTGATATTACTCATGCTTTGTCGAAGCTCACAGAGCCAGCACCGGTCCCAATCCATAAATTGTCAGTCACAAATATGGTTCACAGCGCAAAGAAAAAAATTCGCAAACACAGAGGTGTAGATGAATCACCTCTAAACAATGAAGTTCTGAACACTATTCTTCTGGTGAGTGAGCTGTCTGTGCACATGAAACGCATGTAAAATACAAGTTTTGTGCTTCCACTGATGCTTTTGGTTTAGAGTTTATGGCAGAATTATAAATAAAGGTCTTTGATGTCAGTTCTCTTATTTGAATTGCATTTATCAGCTTTCTGAAACAGCCCAAGTTGTTACAAGTCTCTACAATGTAAGTAGAATGAAAATAAACTCTGAACTCTGGTAACAGTTTTAGTTATTGGGATTGAAGGTGTGTAACCTCCCTAGTAGCTCTAGGGAGAAAGTGGGAAAAGCAGGAAAAACCATACTGATGCAAGTTTGGATTTTATTTTTCTTTCTTGAAGTTCTTATTTCCTGATGCTGCTGACAAACTCGCAGATGGATTTGAAAGCAGAACTAGCGCTTCTGCAGGAAACAATCCCCCACCAGAGAATGAAGACTATGTAAGTTTTACTGACTTTACCGACACTCAGGGGAGAGAGAAAGCAATTTTGTGTGTGACGGACTTTACTGTGGTTGCCCTATGTTTTGTAATAGATTGTTTCTTGGAAAGATGAAGTTACCTTCATGGAATATCCAGGTAGAAGTAGTGATTATTTTGGGTTTTTTTTGTTGTTGTTGTGGGGACTTTTTGTTTGGTGTTGTTGTTTTTTATTTTGTTCTGTTTAGATTTTTTTCCTTCTAAATTTTTTTCTTCTTTCAAAGACTGTCGCTTTTTTTTTCTAGCTTATGCTTACAGACTTAAAATATTTAGCTAATTGTATCATCAAACAGGAAAGAGATCGTACGGTTTTGGAAAAAAGCAAGTAATTGCTTTTGTATCTCCTGCTTTCTTTTATTTTTCACATAGAATCTCTTCAGTCAGTTTAAATCTGCACCTTCTGATAGTCTGACATACAAACTAGCTTTATGTCTTTGTATGATAAACTTCTACCATGGAGGAGTTAAAGGGGTGGCACACCTTTGGCAAGAATTTGTGTTAGAAATGCGCTACAGATGGGAGAACAACTACCTTATTCCAGGGTAAGATAATATTATTTTTTTTGTTGCTTTGTCATAGAAAATGTTTTTTTGTTTCAGGAACAGATTGAGTTTACTACTTACTATGACTTTGAAACATACTGTTTGTTGTTTTCTGGGTTTTTTTAAATTGCCAGTGCTATCCTCTATTTTTATTACCCTACTTCCTTAAAGCACTAAAGGCAGTAGGGAAAAGTGTCTGTGCCCTCCTTTAAAAACTTCAAGGTGTCTGGAGGAAGCTCAAGTTAGAGCACTCCACGGTGGGAATGAGGGTAGGGACAAAAAAACCCGCTTATGCAAATGGTTGGCTTCCAGTTTATCACTAGGTGGAAATGAAGGAGCTAATGTAGTGAGAAACACCTTTGCTTTGCAGTGTGGTTTCTCCACTTTTCTAAGGGAGTTGTTCCCTGTTCCTGCTGGCGAAGTAGCTTTTTCAGGCAGCCAATGCTGTCTCAAGTATTCCAGCCCTTCCAGGTCACATCTGCTGTGATAGAGCTTGTTGTAGAACAAATGAAGGGCTCTGCCAAGTTGAGATATCAATGTAGGGCAAAAGTATATTCTTTTGGTTTTTTTGCTTTAAATGGAATGGACTGGCCATTTATTTGCCATTTTGTACTTTCACATGGTTACACTAACAGAACAGGGCTTTAAATATATAGAGATGACTCTATCATTGCAGTTTTAAAAGTAAAGTCAAAGGTTCTTAACTTTTGTTTGAAAACAGTTACCCTTTTAACATCCAAATGGAAAACTGATCAGGAAATACAGAGTGTGTCTGTTTTGTACTAGTGGGAATAATCTCTGAGCTTCAGAAATGGCCTCTAAGAAATAAATGTAGTTTAGCTTCTGGGTTTGTTTAGTCACTGTCTTGTCTTCTGAGATCATAGAAGAGCTGCGTAGTTGAAATGGTGGGGATGGGTTCAATGTGGATATTTGCCCATCTTTTGGATTTTGTATCATTTAAGACCACATGTGTGTGAAAGATTCAACTTTGTAATTGATAATGGTTACACTTCTACCTTTTGTTAGGTTAGCTAATGGCCCTCCAGATCTGAGATGCTGTTTACTGCATCAGAAACTTCAGGTAAATATCCCAGATTTAAGAATGATTATTTTTTTTCTCCTAAGGAAACTGTCAAAATTATAGAAATTATTAGCTAAATATATTGGGTTTTGTAGATTTGCTTACGCTTGTATTATTGGGTCTGGATTTCATTTCTTGGGAAATCTTTGTTATAGCAACATATTCAATGGAATTATTGTCTTTTAGAATTATAAGAGATTTTTGGTGACTCTTGCAAGTTTTTCTGTGATATTGTTTTTTATAAGAGAGGTAATTGCTAAACAACTTTTTTCCCCCTTTTACTTGTTAGATGTTAAATTGTTGCATAGAAAGAAAGAAGGCAAGAGATGAGGGGAAAAGGGGGAGCGTGTCTGATCGTTCACCTGGTGATACTGGCAAAGGAGCAGAACACTCTGGAGATAACCCTGATAAGGAAAAAGAAGTTGGCAAGTCTTGGGAATCATGGAGTGACAGTGAAGAGGAATTTTTTGAATGTCTAAGTGACACAGAGGATCTTAAAGGAAATGGGCAGGATAACGGAAAGAAAGGAGGAGCAAAAGAAGGCAACAAAGAGCCTGTAAACTTAAAACCAGAAGGTCGCCTGCATCCACATGGGAAGCTGACGCTGCTGCATCCAGGAGAGCCTCTCTACATCCCAATAACACAGGTTGGGGAGCAAGAGCTGAGCCAGATGTGCAAATATGGCTCCTGCCTAGGGCTGTGAAGTTGTGTATGGCTTGCAGGTTATATTCTTATCTGCTATTAAAATTGCTAAGTGGTTTTGGCCTAGGACCTTGCTTTCCATTTTTAAAACTTCATGAGGCTGTTAAACTCAAATCTCACATGGTCTTTATTTGAGAATGGGGTGTCTTAGCAAATTTTACCCAAACCAGATTTTTTTAAAACAAGAATTAAGCTGTGTTCACTACCTTGAAATTTGGGTTCTTTTAATTACCAGCTCTTGAGGCATCTTTCTTTCCTGTGAAGTAGGAATTGCCCTGGTCCTTCCACTGTGAAGATTTCTAGCTGACTGACCAGAGTACTTGATCGGTTTTGCTGCTACTTCTTTTTCTTTTTTCTTTAAAAAAAACCCAAACAAACATTTCTCAACTCATATCTAAAAGGCCACAGCCATCAGGTTTTGGTATCATTATCTAAAGCAGGTTTATCATCAAACTGCAAGAAATGTTCCCTGACACAGACTTTCTTGTAGAGTGACTATGGATGAAATAGGAATCAGTGGTGTCAGAGGAAGTAGTTTGCAATCAGCTATGCACAAAGAATATAGTATTTTTCATTCAGTTGAGAGAAATAATTTTGAACGAATGTTGCTTTGCCTGGGTAAAAGTTACGAGCAGAGTGTAGTCAGGCAAAATGTTGTCAATTAATTACGTGCTGACAGTATCAACAGCAAAAATTCTACATTGTTTTAGGTTTAGCACAAATGAACTCTTGGTGATGGGGAACTTTCTGCTCTTCCTTTCTCGTTAAGGGCTAAGTCTAAGAGAGGCTTATTTGTAAAGTTGTCTTTTTCCACGTTGCAGGAACCAGCACCCATGACTGAAGATTTGCTGGAAGAACAGTCTGAGGTACTGGCAAAACTGGGGACATCAGCAGAAGGTGCTCATCTTCGGGCACGCATGCAGAGTGCCTGCTTGCTCTCAGATATGGAGTCTTTTAAGGTACTACTACTTAAAGAATTCTATGAGACTGGCTTTTTCTTAATTAAACTATCCCCCTTGCTTGTTTTGAACAATTTTGAAGGTTCTTCTGACAAGTTGTGTTTGTTTTTTTTTCTCCAGAAAACAATTTCACAATGGTTTAAAGTTGAAAATAAAAACCCACTGATAAAACTCTTGGAACATTTCAAAATCTCATGACTGTACAGTCTATTATGCTGTAGCCTTCCAGAAAATTTGCACAATGTCTGTGGGAAGGGAAAAAGCCTGCAAAAAAAATAGTTGATAAATTGGGAATTGAAACTCAGACAAGTCTGCACAAAATGATGTCAGAACAAAACTGAGCATCAGAGTCCTGAGTCAAAAAGACCTGTGCCTCCCTCCCACTGCTTTGTAGTTTTCCTTTAGTGTCTCTCTCACCTGTACTTTCCACTGTGTCTAGCTCTGTAAAATGCACCTTTAACCAGACTCCAAATGGATAAAATGTAGAGATGGTATAAAGAAAAATCTACTAACGCATTCACAGTTCTGTTATTGGGACTCTGGGGAGGTGAACATAACTTTTATGTACAGCTGAAGATGTTTTGTTCTTTAGTAGCAAGGATAAGTTACTGCTATTTAGATATCCTGTACAGCTCTTCATCAAATTGGGACTGGACTAGCTATGGTTTTGGGTAGTTTGTTCCATTTCTTTTCTGAGGTCTGCAGAGGGAGCTAAGAGCACATACGCTACTGTATCAAAGGATCTCAAAACCCTAAAAAGATTGAAGATTCTGTCATGAAATAGCTTTTTTTTTTTTTTTTTTAGTTATTGCAATGTTTGTAGTGAAACGGTAGAGATGTGCTGTAGAGTAAGAGTACAACGTATCAATATCAGTTGATTAGCAGTGACTCGTGTCATATTAGATATATATGGAGCAGTTTTATTTCTGTGGTGCAAGTGATCTAGAAGCTCAAAATAATAATATAGAACCCTAATTTGAAGGGGAAGTGCCCTCTTGTTACGTACATTGCATAGAAAGCTGGGTTTCCTTTTATGTTCTAGACCTATGGATGTATTTATTTGTGTTGACATTGCATCTATGAAAAAATGACGTTGTTTTGTTTTGGAATGTTTGTGGGTTTTTTTCAGTTCCTTTCAAAAGGAAGAAGAAAAGCTGAATTTTGTTACTGGGGTGATAAAGAACTGAAAGTCAGTGCTGAAAGCATGTTTATGCAGCCGGGTTATTCTTTTAGGTTTGGCTGCTTTTCATATAAGTCTTTAATGGTACAAGCTTATGCATTAAAAAATGAGTGAAAAATCATATTTATTGCGTATATCAGGTACCAGATAGAAGTTTGAATTAATGATATAATTTTCAGCTTGTCTGAAATAGGTGATGAATGTACTGGTTTTGGGGCAGTAAGGTGGTTTCTTTGTTTTTGTTGACGGTGTGGGTTTTAAACCAAGACAATGGCCAGGGGTATGCTTTATTCCCTCACCCTCCCAGGCCTCTTTCCCAGAGTTCAGTTTGGAGACTGAACAGAATTCCCTGAGTTTGGGCTCCTACCCTATGCTCTACCCACAGAACCCTATTGCCCTCCTACCCAGGTTACCATGTTTTTATAGGACTGTTCAGGGACAATTTTCATCTCCTCTTCATTCCAGGCAGCTAATCCCGGCTGTTGTCTGGAGGATTTTGTGCGGTGGTACTCTCCTCGGGATTACATTGAAGAGGAAGTCGTTGATGAGAAGGGCAATATAGTAATTAAGGGGGAGCTGAGTGCCCGAATGAAGATTCCAAGCAACATGTGGGTAGAGGCCTGGGAGACAGCAAAACCAGTCCCGGCCCGGAGGCAGAAGAGACTCTTTGATGACACTAGAGAGGCAGAGAAGGTAAAGAGCTCTGGGTCTTGCGACCCAGTTAACTTTATCTTTGGGAAGTAGTTTTGATCACTAATATATTGAATTTTCTAATGGTATAGGTGCTTCATTACCTTGCAGTTCAGAAACCAGCTGACCTTGCAAGGCATCTCTTGCCTTGCATCATCCATGCAGCTGTACTCAAGGTAAAGGAAGAAGGTAAATAACATTTATTAAACTATTAAGTTACTTTAGGATGAACGTGGATGCAGTAATTACACCTTCATTTCTTTTCCTCCTAATAGAAGCACTAGAAGATATATCTTCAGTTAAGAAGATTATTAAGCAGATAATATCCCATTCCAGTAAGGTTCTACGATTCCCCAATCCAGAGGAAAAGAAGTTGGAAGTAAGACATTTATACTGATTGGAGCTGAAAACTAATAGACTTTTACACTGTTCATGGGAGGGCTAAAAGAGCGTCTTTTTAATTTTCATTATTATTAAACTCCTGCAGGAAATTATTGCTCAGATCATGAGTGTGGAAGCTATCATCGCCAGGGCCAGGTCTCTGAAAGCAAAATTTGGGGTAGACAAATGTGAAAATGAGGAGGAGAAAGAAGATCTACAAAGGTGACTGATTTTTTTTTTCCTAAATATTTTTTTCTCTCCCTTTTGTTGGTTGTTTTTTTTTTTTTTTCAAACAAAACCTGAATTGGTTTTGTTTTCCTCTGATGCCCTTTTTTTTGTAGTGTCAAAATGTAGGACAAATGGAAGTGGTGATAATACAGAAATATTATGGAATCCTATTTAGTAGGTGTCCCTGTCCCTAGGCTATCTAGAGATGTTAGATGCGGGTACCCTAATGCTCCTCTAAGTAACCATCTCTTTGAAAACATGTGATGCAGATTAATTTAATGGATTTGTTTTTATCTTGACAGTACTGGGGATTTAATTTATTTTTTCATGTATGGAAAAGGTATATTTGACTAACTTTGTTACAATAGAGGTAAAATTAGAAAGGACTAGAAATTCAGTGTTTTCTCTAATATGGAATAAAATACCCTCCCCAAAGTTACATTTTCTTATTCTAGTCTTCTTACTAATTTGAAATGTTACTGAGGAACCATATAAATGTACAATTATGTTAAAAAAGCTTCTTGCTGCTGCGCCGAGAGGAAGAGATGACATCTTTTGTAGCACACGTTGGGAGCTCAGAGGACTGGTGTCTGACCAAAGCAACATATTGGTGCTCAAAAAACTGTCATGTGACTTCCGAGTGGCTGACACCATGAAAGCTTTTCATGTTGAATTCATACACCTGCATTAGAAGCCTGGGTTTTGCTTATAGTTAATTGAGAGAAGCAATCCTTTCTGAGGCTGAATTGCAACCCAGGTGTTAGTTGATGCTGCTGCTGGAGCTTAAAGCAAGCAGCTGTGTAATCCTGTCTTTCCTGACCTTATACTGCTGTGTTCAGCTTGGGTTTGACCCATGTTATCAACAGCTGCTTGTAGTAGCATCAAAGAAAGCAGCAAGGTAGGAGGGAACAGCTGAAGGCTGGGGCGGGTTAATCTTTAGGGTAGATGGAAATGAGTCAATGAAAAGGTGATGATGGTTTTTGGGTGGGATGCTGAGAAAGGTCAGGGTGTTTTCCTTAAACTTTGAGAACTCTTGAAAGTCTCTCCTGGTTCTGGCTCTGTGCAGATGGTGCGAGGTGGAGACCTTCTTACAGGAAACGGTTCTGGTTTTAGATCAGCAAACTGGATACAGCTGAGAATTAAACATTCCTTTTTCCTTTTCAATTATTTGTACCACCAGATTTGTAAATTGCCTCCTGGACCAGCCGGAGGTGTCAGTTATTGGTGCTGGAAGAGGACCTGCTGGTAGCATCATTCACAAGCTCTTCGTGAGTGCTCAGAGGGTAAGAGCTTCATTGCTTTGCAGACACTTCTAATTTAAGCAGTATAAGGCAACAACTTACCTTATGATGCCAGTTTATTTTGTCTACATATATGCATGTATTGTCATAAATGTGCTTGAGGGTTTTTTTTGTGAGGTTCAACATGATTTTGGCAGTAATAGAACCTTGCAAAATGAAGGAAGAGTAAATAAGCTGGGATGTTAAACAATTAAAGCCAGCTGGGTAGGTAGAGGTGTCATTAATGTTTGATTTACATCAGATGGTAACATCAGTAATGCTTTTATGGCAGAAATTTCTGCTTTATCCAAGTTATGCAGTATGTGCAACATCACAGCAAGAACAATTGAGTGTGTTGATTGTCTCACATAGGAATGTAGAGAAACACATCATAATATGAAATACTTGATAAGGAGTAACTTTTTAGACTGAGGCTTGTACTTGGAATACTTGAGATTTCTTCTATGGAAACTAGTCAGTTCTTTTCCAGTACAACTCTACATTCAGTTTATGTACTGCCAGTGTTGTATGTATTTTCTGGAAACCTCTTCCCAGATTGTATTGGTATAAATACTTCCTTTTTCTCTTAAGCAGTCTTTGTAATAATTGGCCTTAAAGTATTGATTTCCAGGCTGCTTAGACTGCAGTCAGTTAATCGTACCTGTTCATAGCATCAAATTATGTAACTGAAATTTAACTGCAGTCATAATAACAAGGCAGCATGGTACTGCAGACATCTTAAAGCCTGAAATTCCCTTTTGAAACCATTGCTGGAAAGATATCGTGATTGGATATTAAACACTTGGAAGCTATGGATGCTTTTATAAGAATCTGTAAAAAGGACCATTCTGAAAACAGACCATGGTTATTCTCAGAAATGAAAATCAGAACGTTTATTTTATCCCTCTAGTCTCTAGGGAAAAGCTGGTTGCAAATCTCAACATGTCAACCAGCCTCACTTACAGACTTCCCTGTAAAGCCTGAGGTTGTGCCCTGTAAGCATGTGCAAGCGTATGTGCTTACCTTTGTAATATCCAGTAATTATGTTTTTAAAGCTGAGTAGGAGTTACTAGCATTAATTTTTGATAGAGATGCATGTAGATGTTTAGGGGTTTGTTTCTTTTGAAACATCAGTACCTAAAGGTAGGTTAAAGGCACTTCCCACTCGGAGATGGTCACTGGTAATTTTGCCTTCTTAGTGGGACAGGAGGTAACTTGCTACATAAGCCCCTGGTGTTTAACCCACTGTGAGTTATTTCTGTAGCGAGCTGCTTGGTTAGTAGAAGGTGAATGTCTTCCTTTGTTTCCTTTTGAACCTGGCTGCCTCTCCGAGTTGTGTGAAATGTGTTGTTATATTCTCAAGCTTTCCTAGGAAGATTACGATAGCAAGTGCATGCTCTTGGGAGTAGAGTGCATGATGTCTCTTAAACCTGCAGTCTCCTTCTAACCTCTTGTAAGTCACCTCTGACTTGCCTTTGTTTCTATCTTTCATCCCTGGTTCTTTTCTCATCCCTTTCCAAGCTGACTGAATCTTCTGATGAGGTAACCAACTTTGTCCCTCGTTTCCCACTCATCTTCCCTAGCTGCATAGACTTCAACCTTTTGGTAGATCTAGCGCAGCAGCTGCCTGGTTTAGTTTTAATCTGTTGTTCACATGTTAACCATAAAAATAATTTTGTGTTTCCAGAATGGTTTTTCCCCATTCACAGACTGTTTTTAGAGCCTAACAGGTAGTGAAAAGAGAGAGAAATCTTTTTAAAAACAAACCAAACCAAAAAACAAAACAACCAAGCAAAAAACATTTCTTCAAGTGACTGTTAATGTTTTATGATGCTGAAATATGCGGCCTTGCCTTTATATTCTTCTCTGTTGCTGTCCCTGCTGTTGTGTTTTGTGTATCAAAGAGCCAGATGTTTGGGGGGGTCAGGTAGAGATGGACAGTCCCTGAATGTCACAGTCCTACACACCAGAACTTACTGACACCACTGAGCATTTTGGAAAGAGACAGAGAGGTTTGGGGCATAACTCAGGTAACTACGTGAAGGAGTGTGCAAACAGGGAGAACCTTCTCTGGTTTCCTAGAACTGCTCTTGTGGGGGAACAAGTGGCACTTGTCCCTGGTGACTTTTCCTGTGGCAGAGGGGTGGGAGCAGTGGGGCAGCTGGGAGGGGCTACAAGGGTTTTCCGGTGGGTTCTGCTGCTTTTGTTAGGGCTTAAATTAGGACCCTATATATTTGTATTGGTGTTCGTGTATGTGTATATATATATTTGTACTTAGGGAATGCTCATTGGGCCGATTGGTGGGTGCCCATTTCCAGTAATCAGACTCTTGTGTTGCTGCTTAGTGGCTCTGAGGCACTGAGCGCTGATGGAGGTCGCACAGCGTCTCGCTTGCTCTGCAGCGTCACTTGGGCAAGCCTCTCTCTGGCCATGAAAAGCACGTATCGAGGTAGTACTTTGAGTCTGAAAAGGCAGATGACTTTTTGTGAAGAATCCAGTCGTGGTACTGGCCACAACAATGAGGCGAGTGCCCACTTCAGAAGGGCATTTCATCAGAAAATCAGGAGTTTAACCTAGGCTGAGCTTCACCATCCACACATGAAGGTTCTTCCATTTGGTTGTGCGCAGCTTATTTCTTGACATCCCATTAGTGTCTTGCTCTGTGTACACGTGAAGCCTTTTGACGTGTTTTACCATTTCTAATCTTCCTCTGTTCCTCTTAAGAAATATTTTTTCTGAATCCTACCACTAAGAAACAGCTTGCCCTGCAATTACACCTCTGCCCTTCTTTAAGGTTTCGGCCGTGCCGCCGCTTGATGAAGAGTTGAGGAGATCGGGGTCATCAGAGGAGCGAAGACTCAGCGCGGGGGCCGTTTCCGATTTCCCCCCGCCCACGGGTCGCGAGGTGATTTTGCGCACGACTGTCCCCCGCCCCGCTCCTTACTCCAAGCCGCTGCCCCAGCGCATGTACAGCGTGCTGACCAAGGAGGACTTCCGACTCGCAGGTGCCTTTTCAGCAGATACGACCTTTTTCTGATGTAACCAGCCCCGTTACCTTGTGGGTCTCCACAAGTAGCGTGCTCTTCATTTTCCTTCCGGGAAGTTAACGCGGATTGACTGGATTGGGGCAAGGAGAAAGTACGGTCCTCATTAGTGACAGAGCGTCACATTCCCAAGGACAGAGCTGACCTGGCAGCTGAGAAGGATGACTGTAGCAGCTCTAACTTGGAGGTCTGGAATGGCTCCACAAGTAGTTTCAATCCAACCTTTGGGGAAGAAAGTTTAGCAATCTCTTCTCTGTCCAAAGGGAGCATATTAGTATTTTTTCCATAGCTTGTTTAATAAGGGACATGAATGGGCTGTATGCAAATAATTCATGGTGAAATTCATGCAGAACATGCTGCTTTACAGTTCTTAATCAGACTTTATCAAGTGACAGTAGCCTACTTAAATTGATGTGCAAACAGTAAGTAATTTGTATTTATTGCCAATCATCAATATCTAGCCCGGTATTTTTTGGTCAATCACTAAGCTGCAAATATTTCTAAAATGTCATTAATTTTACTCAGAGTATACAGTACATTCTGGTTCCTGCTAAACTCTCCTAGCGTTGCAGCAGATCCAGAAGAATCTTGTCTTGGACACTTCTCCCAAACAGAAATAAGTATCTTCGGGGCTGTAACTGGCTAGGAAGCCTGCTCACCTTAAGTGGATCGCTGACAGTTTTGGAGATTTTCCATCCTTCCCTGCATGCAAGGGCCAAAGCTGGGTGTAAAGGACGGGTCCGGAGGTGTTTGGCTGTAAGCAGGTGCCTGGGGTTTACAGAGAGCGTTTGAACACAGGCTGTGGCTTTGGTCTGATATGGTGAAACGATTCCATCGCCTGCTGTAAACGAACCCCGCCCCCCCCCCC
>JAOTQQ010000079.1:7341738-7399851 GCA_026546715.1 Gallinago undulata | reverse complement strand
TGGGCAGCCCATTCCAATGTCTGATAACCCTTTCAGTAAAGAAATAGTTCCTAATATCTAACCTGAACCTCCCCTGGCGCAACTTGAAGCCATTACCCCTTGTCCTATCACCTGTGACTTGGGATCCCAAGGCCTGGAAGTGTTCTGCATTTATTTTAGAAAAAGTAAGTCAACCCCCTCCACATTAAATATTACATTACCAGTAGAATTTGTTCTTACCAATAAACGATTTTGTTTCTGCTGGAAAGTTTCTGGTAAATCCTCCCAGTTATCCAGCTGTATGTCCAATGGGATGAAATTATGATTCAGTGGTTCACCATCCTGGACAAGCAAACAGTTTTGTTTACAGATGTCATGTAGCACAATACCGAAAAAAAGATTTATCAGTTTCAAGTGAATCCTACTAAATTTAGTCCCTCAAATTGAGATTTTTCCAGGAGCAAAGAATAAGCCCTAGACATATCATAACAGTACAGATGCAAGAAATACAATTCACATTAACAAATCTAAAAGTAAACAGGGTGAAAATTTTAACTTTTAATATATCTGAATGTTTTTCTTTGCAAATAGTGATTAAGAAACTGAAATTATAATCCTCTTGACTGAACTTCCCAGGGACCTGAATGATTGTAGACTGGAGAATGTTACTTTATTACAATTTAAAATCATAATCTCAAATAAAGCATTGTTTATTATACTTATTTTATTTTTTTTTAAAGTCTGAACAAGTTCTCTTCCAAATAATTTTTAAGAAACAAGTGGTCCCTGGTTCCTGGGTACATATGACCCAGGAACTTACTGATGATTCGCAAACATTTGAGAGAAGGAATGAAAGCAGAATTCACCCACATCTCATCGTGCAGAACAACTTTGTGCAGTCTTTGGCACAAGGGAACTCTAATCCAAGCCAAAACCAACCAAGACCAATATGCAGTTGCCCAAATAGCATCCAAAACACATCTTTGTCTTGGAATAAAACATGTGAAGCTAGGAAGCGGTGTACATTTTAACTATATTAAACAAGTTTTCAGATACAAGAAGTCACTCTTTTTAACTTTTTCCTGACTGTATCAGTTAGTCTAATAAAAATGTATTATCTCAAGGACTTGTCCTCAGCTATTTGTGATGTTTTGCAGTTGCACCCAAACACACTGACTCATTCAGTAGCTTTGAAGAAATCTTCTCAGAGAACTTTTCTATCCCTTGCAAGAAGGAATTGGAAAGTTCTGACACCTCCTTGAAATCTGACCTGGAAAATTACCAGCTGCTCATTTCTGAACTCCCAGTACCACAGATTAATGACAATGTATTTTATTCGGGAAGTTACTAAGTTATACACAGCACCAATGTCTAGCTTTTAGAAAATGTGGTGGCAATATTTTATTTATTTAGTCTGTCAGGATTCACTGTCATTTTTATTTTAGTTTTGAATGTTCTTCTATCAAAAACATTTTGTGATAAGACACTATAATAAAAAAAGAAATCTTAAACAACGATCACTTGCATTTCTAACAGATGATCTGAGCATACAGCAAATGTATTAGCTCCATTTCCTAAGATAAGAGATGTGTTAGAAGTTCTGTATCTAGGGAATTATTACTTCATTCCACTGAGAAGAACTAGAATGATAAACTACCTAATTTTTGTACATTTCAGTTAATACATAGGACAACATTTTACTTCGTAATTTTAGAATGATAATAAACAGGTATATTTCAGGTTTACCTTTGTATAGAGGTGAATTCGATCAGTATTCCTGCTTGCACAAAACATAAGCCCATCATATACTGGAAATGTGTCTGATTTATCTACAGGTCCTGTAAAGAGAAAAAATGTTGACATGAAGAAGGTTTTTTTTTTTGTTCATTTCATTTCATTCAGTCTACTCAGATACTCAGACATTAAAAATAATATTATACATGCTTTTAAGAAGTTATTTCTGAAATTTCCCAATTTGGTGTACAGGTAAACACATTTTTGTATGAACACTGTAGATTTATCTTTCTTTTTTTTTTTCCTTTTCACCCCTCAAGTGTTCAACAAGGAACAAAACCCAGATGAATATATATGCCACATGAGGATTCTGTATCTAATTCTAGAACAACATAATAAGACACACAATTCCAGCAACAAGCTAGTAAGATATTTATGTCTTTTATTTTTCTGTTTCTCCTGAATTCCCTGTCATCAGTTTTGCCTGTGGCTACCCTGAACACAAGTAAATCCCATCACAAGTTTCAATAAAACTATACAGGTTCACAGTTGCTAGTTTGACACAGTTCTTAAATCAGCCAAAAACCCTGTAGTGCTTCAGGAGTTGCAGGGAAAGGCTGGGTCTATCCACCATCAAAATTCAATAAACCTCCCAGGCTAAAACAAAAAAGTTAGGTGCTATAGTATGTACTTGGGCCTACCTTTGCAAGGTGTAGGGTTTTATTTAAAAGTTATTGTTCATGCCAGAGGCATTTAATACAGGTTTGGGATATAAACTTTCTTTCATAGGAGTCCCACTTTACCTTTTCCATGCTTTTTTTCATTTTCTTCATTTTCAATTTCAATAGTTTCCTGTTCACTCATTTCAACAGATTCCTGGGTCACCATTTCCTTGAAATCTTCACTTCTGTCTTCAGCATTGTCCTCTGCTCTCTCTTCAGTTCTCCTAGAGTCCTTTGACTCATCTTCCTCAGTCTGGCTCATGGGAGCTTCACAGTTTCTCTCAACTGTAGATGAAGAACCAAGAAAAGCAATTATTTATGTTACTTTCACAAACAGGTACCTAATCAAAACATATCTGGAGACAGGAGGATGTAATGTAATTGAAATACAAAGAAATTACATTTTATTTTCTAATATTATCATGGCATAACACTTTAGGACACTAGAGCTAACTTTAATATTAGGAGAATAAACACACGAAACAAAGTTTGCCATTTATGTAATTTCATGCATCTAGCTTAATGTCAAAATATATGCAATAAATAATGTAATTATTAATTCTATAGACAGTTGTTGCACATCATAAACACACAAATTAGGTTTCCAGGTGTTGATCTATACCAGTGAAAATGATAAGTCCTCCTTACTTGAACAAGTACAGACTTCAATAACATAAAAAAAAATAATAAATAAGAATCTTACTCCTTTCCTTTGCAATTGAAATAGCAAATATGGGGACAGTTTTATAAAATATTTTATTAAGTTTCCAGATAGATTAAATAAATTTAATAAAAAACATCTACTCTGACTTGTTGGAGCAAGAAATACCATATTTTCCCGGTAATATCTCTGGCAACAAATATATAATACTGCAGTTAACAAAATATCTAGACCATATAATTTAGTTTTGAGAGGCAAAGAAAAAGTTTGCTTTTTAATTGGATTCAGCACAACCATAAAGCACAAGGAAAAGGAAAGCTACATTTGCTGCAAAGAAAATGGAACATATATTCTTCCTTACTGAATTTATACCCTGTTATCATTTATCTGGATTTTCCATTTGTTTCAAATTAGAAGCACGTGAAAGGTCCTTGGGGAAAGCAAAATTAAGAAGGATCACATAACGGCTTCATGTAAAGACACCATTCTTCATATTTTGCCTGGATTTGTGGATTCATATATTCAAACCCACTATATTTTCTGAAACCAATCACAACTGAAGTGAAAAAGACCTATTTTTCCCTGCAGCACACATTACTTACCATTGCTGCTTTGAGGGCCATTGCACATTTCACAGTACGGGAGCAATGCATTATTACTGTAAGTGCAAACACTGCAGTGCCAAGCTTTATTTAAAGCTGTACTTTTGCTTGAAGTATTTAAGCCACAAGGAAGAACTTCATTGTTTTTTTCTGAAAACAAAGGCTGTTTTTTTCCAGTCAAAAAGTTGCTCTTTTTCTTACTGGAGCTGACTGGAGTAGATCCACTCATGCTTCTTGCTCTTTTTACTTCACGTTCACAGGAACTTTCATGACAAATTGTATCCACATGACTTATTCTCGTGGAATCTGGGTTTTTGTTGCTCTTCTCGGCATGCTCTTCTTTTGTGACTTCCGAAGATTCTGAATCATTATGTGATGATTCATTACCAGAAAATATTTTGCGTTTCTTCTCAGTGGAGGATTTTGGGGAAAAGAAAGAACGTATGTCATGCTGTCTTTCCTTTTCAAACTAGGAAAGAGGAAAGAAATATGTAAACACTCCTTACACAATTACTGCATGAGAAGCTGTTAAAATTACGATTTTTCTCCATTAATATTACTCTCTAATACAAGAAGCTATTTTTAGTTTGGAGATGGAAACGAGATAATTTCCTTTAAGAACAAAGAGCTAGGAGAAAAAGCAGTTCAACTTTCCTCTTCTGTTCTGTATTTTCAGTATTGTCATGAAAATTCTGAAATTGCACCATCACAAAACAAGTAAACAGAACCGGTATGCTGTGTGCCTTTTTTGATTACAAGGAAAAGCTTTCAAATATTGCTTTTAAAACTAAAGCAATTAAATTCAGTACAATGCAAAGATGTAATTTAAACAGAAATTACTTGGTCTTATCTGACTCTGAGGGTGGGGTCAGTCACCTAAACTTAACATAAGGATCCACCATAAGCCTGTAGATGACACTCACACCAAGCAAAGCACTTCCTTAAAATGGAATTTACGTTACGTTTTCCCCCACTTACTTAATGGTTCTCCATTAGTAAAGTCTGCAGTGCACAGAAAAGTAAAGTGAACAGCAGTTGTAATTTTTTTTTAAACGTAAGAAAAAAGAAAAACATAAGTTTTGAGTCTTACATGTGTAAATAAAAGTTCATTTTTGGGATCTTCTAGACTTTCATTTGGGGTCCAGGTTTCAGCAAAACTCAAAAAGTCCCATTTCTCCTTATCACCTTCTTCAGCCTGCATTTTCTCTTTCTTGCCATTCAAGGTGCTGCCTGTGACTTTGGCCTGCAGAGAGAAGACTTGCATAAAGTTTCCAAGGAATTCACATGTTGGAATAAACTTATTTACCTAAATTCACTCAATTTGCTTCCCTTGCAAACTTAATTCAGCATTTGCAAAGTAAGAAACTGTAGTAATTCAAAATAACTTCAGTGATTACAACTATTTCTCTTCCAGCATCTATTTCTGCAAGAATAACAAGAGGTAGTGTATTTAACACACCATGATCTGTGAAAAGGTATATATAAAATGTCAGTATTTATTGTAGTTAAAAAGAGCATGTATACATTGTGTACGTCTCTTACAGTCTCAACATGTTTTGCTTGGCACATGGAGACAATGGCAGAATTGACTGAAAGAAGCATTTTAGTGACAGAATTTGTAAGATATACTGTTGGTGAATTATTGAAACCCATCTGCACCATGTTGGAGGAGATTCGTAATGTACTGGACTGAAGGTTTTTTCAGAGGTAACTACAGGAATCAGGAACTAGAAGACAAACTTTCATTCCCCAGCTGAACATCAGATAGTTTGCAGTGCTTAGGTTCTTTAAGCCATGATTACTTTTCAGCAGAAGAGGGATATATTGGCAAAAAAACAGTTATCAGTTCTGAATATAGTACCTCTACAGACACAAAAAATTGAATCACAACAATACAGTGGTAGCCAAATGAAGGAACAACAACTCTAATTTGCACCAGAATAAATCCTGTATAGCCACAATCTCAAATGATTTTGACAACTAGAGTTTAAAAGGCAGTTCTTTCTATGTTGACACTTCTGAAAATGTCAGAAAACAAGGGCTGACAGAACACTAACACACCTCATTATCAAAACACAACACTAATGAATAGTATCAAAGGTTACAAAAACGTCACAAAAACAAAAGAGCCATATTAATTTTTCTTAGTCCTGTGAATTCTCCAAGATCTTCTAAGTAAGGAAAGAAAGCAGAACAGAACTACTCTCCCTAACAAGAACTGGGTAATACCTGAGGAAAATGGTAACTGAAGATAAGATTACTGTAATCTTGGGTCTGCTGAAGAACTATTTGAGAGTGCTCCTGCCTCTAAGGAATGAAGTTCATTTAAGGCACATCATTCATCTAATAAAACCCCCAAAAAAACCCCAACAAACCCACAACAAATTCCACAATAAGTTCTAGCTGTTATGAGTGAGCAGAAAACCTTAAAATTGTAAATTGAGCAACCACAGCAATAAAAAGCTAGAAGGAAGATACACCAATGATCTCTTGTAAATAAGAACCATCCCATTCATCTCTGCAAAAAGTTACCTTATTTATCTTTGGATCTTACACAGAGAGGAAAGAGCTGGAAAAGACTAATTCATAACAGACATGGACATTTTGATGAGTAGCAATTGTGGATCAATCTGTCTTATCATAGGACACTGCTCTAGGCAAGCAAGACAGTTATTTGGCACATGCCCTTAAAGTGCTGTCTTAATCACAGTGAGTTCTTGATTATCTGGTTCTATTCCACACGTACCTTGCGATTCAGCATTGCCCACATAAGAGTGTCCATCGTTCCTTTTGCAATAAGGAAATGAATATTCACAGAACTGCACTGCCCGATTCGGTGTGCTCTGTCTTCTGCTTGCTTAATATGGCCTGGGTCCCAGTATAACTCAGCAAACACAACATGAGTAGCAGCAGTGAAAGTTAAACCCTAAACAAAATAAGTAGTTGCATTTTAGAAAGAAAAGATTTCACACATGGACAAATACGTATCTGAAGTAAAACAAAGCTAAATGTTGTACAGAATATTTTATATGGAAATAGGAGGGACCACCTGGACGGCAGATGGGCTACTGCACTGTTTTCTTCCTTGAGCCTCAGATGTATATTAATAAGATTCAGAAAACATCGTGCAAGTATTAAATATTGTGCAAAGACTGCATACTGCTTTTCATTATGGAAGTAAGATTTATTTCTTATCAATCCGGTCCTTTTAGAGAAATTTACTAGTTATTCAAGAATAAGATGATGCCGCTTATCTTTATTTTATTCAAGTAATTTCAACAGAGGCTTAAAACAGTTAACACGATTAGTGCAAAAAATGAATACGAGTCCACAAAAGACATATTGCATGAACTGCCTTCAGTAAATCACTACAGTAACCGATGACTTCAGTATTTATGTTCTTCAAGTTTCTTATTTCACATACTTTCTTTTTTGTCCTACCTGACCAGCTGCCTGAATACTCAGAATAGCAACTCGGGTATCAGGATCCTTCTGAAACTGATTAACAAGATGAATTCTTTCTGCAGAAGGAACACTTCCATCTATTCGTATGTAGCGAACCTGTATCACATCATAATTGAGACAAAAATGAAATTATCCCTCTCCGTTTTTTGACCTAATCACCCTCTATCCCCCAGTAAAAAATATGAAAAAATCTGCTCTATTCCTGCCATAGGGACTGGGATACATCGGACTTTGATTTAAAATTAAGCCTCTTTATCTAAAGAAGTGCAGACTTAGTATTCCCTGCTTACAAGAGCAGAAAAAAGAACAACGTGGGATCTTAAAACTGAATACTCTGTAGAAGAATCTGTAATTTCCTGGACATGATTTATGAAAATTCCAAGCATTTGCAAAATAATAACAATATGAAATAGCAAAGTTAGCCACTATTGCCTAGCAATGGTTGAGAGTCCACGATCAAAACAATATGAGAGTTGTTTGCAAACATTTTTATTGCTTTGAATTAAATGTTCAGGTGAGATGACAGCGTTCTGTAAAAAACAGAAAAGAGACAGAAACACTTCAGTGGAAAACCTTGGAAAACAACTCCCTACTACATTGATTCAGTAATAATGTATCATGCTAGATATGAGTGTTTACATTATCCTCAAAAACAAAACATTTCTTCAAAACCACATAATTCCTTTAATCCAGTGGCACTGATCTGTATATACTTAAAATTCATAAATTCCTGCACACACAGCGAGTTCTACTGAATTCAAAGATAGCTCATACATATTTGTAAAGTTTGAAGTTAAATGTGTGTGCACATTTCTTAAATCATTACCTTATTTTCAACAGCGGCCTCCGTACAGGCCTGAAGCATGCTTAAGTGATGAGCAAAAACTAGAAACTTCAGTTTGTCATTTTCAAGCATCATTTTGATATAGTCCTTTACTGCTCCTGCCTGGAATAAGAAAGTGTGTTTTCATTAATTAGACATTAAAAATGTTCAAAAAGACAGTCTTTATTTTAATGTCTTTTGATTTCTTGTAATATGAAAAGAAAAATGACCACACTTTTTGTCATCCATTTAAAACTTTATCAAACATTTTTAAGTATAAAATTATTCAAATAATTTTTGTTTTAAAAAAAATATTACAACTTTATATCTTTGTGAAACCTATCTCATTCCTCCAAAAAAAAAAACAAACCTTTTTTCTCAAAAGATTCCATAATTACATGACATTTCTTCCAGATTAAGGCATAGGTAAACCCCTTTTTAGTTACATTATTATTTGATGTTTTAAGAAATAGTTGAAAAAAAACACAAAAACAAACAACGAAAAAACATCCCAACTAATTTCTGCCCAAACATATTTCAAATAGACAACGTACTGTGCAATGAGAATTTCTGCATCTGCACCCAGAAAGCCATATATCAAAACTAAAAGAGTAATTTTGATACTTTCATGATACCATAATACCATCATAAAAGACTGCTCTATTTAAACATTCATAGAATTCTTCTGTGTCAAATATAATTTTCAATAGCTTTTACAAAAACTATTGAAGTAATGCTGACACTTAATAATAAAAATTATCAGTGACCAATGGTTAATGCAATATCCACTGCATTGTCCTCAGATTTCTACTTTTCTTCTTTTTTTTAAAATTTTATTTAAACTTCCTCTTTGAAAATGGATTAGCAGAGGGTATGGCAGAGACTAGAACAGCGGGGAAGAAACAGCAACAGAACCACAGTGATATTTTTAAGATAAGGAGAGAGAAATTTGAAGGAGTTGGTCAGATTCTCAACTGCTCCAGCAGCCAAGAGAATTATTTATTTTTTTCTTTTCTAAAAATAGGTTAGCCTAATGAAACCTGGTAACTGGGTAAAAAGAAGGCATGTAAAGGATTTTGGTTATTAACTTGTTTTTCCTTACATCATAAATTACAGTACTATAGGAGGAAAATACAGGGGGTCCCATTTGATATAACAGGAAGAGCCCAGTGAGAGGGGACTGTTCTTCCACATTTATCCACAGGGAGAAAAGCAGCACTGACAGAACACAGCCTGCGGAAGGGCTGCATCCGCACCCTCCTGGGGCAGCTGCTGACACACAGGTACATCCCTGAAATACCCACCTGTGGTATATCCCTAAATGTGACACATGTTTAGTGCTGTTGGGAGACTGTCTGGACAGTCCCAGACAGTTGGTGGATATCTAATCAGTAAGAGTTTTAATACTTAGCTCAGCTCATGATAATGGGGTTCAGTCTACTCTACAAACATATAGAGAAAATGTGTGCTTCTCCCCATCATGATTATAAAACAAACCAACCAACCCCATCTAGTATTCAGGCCAATACAACTTTTAAATTAAAACCACATTGGGTATTTTAAATATATTGAGAAGACTTCCACACTTGCCTTGGCAATGGCTGTTTCTTTATACATGCGTGTGATTAGATTCATGACTTGAGAAAAGTGGCTTTCAGTGGCATCCGAATTCAGATTTCTCATTAATCTCTCCCACTCTGCAAAAGTGGTATTCAAATTCTAATTGGCAGAACAGATCAGTAGTTAGATATGTAGTACAAAGCATGTTATACCTCAACATATACATTTCAAGCACAAAACGTTCAGGAACTGAATGCTTTCGAGAACTCTATCCAATGTGTCTAAAAATAACTGTAGGATTCAAAATCTAAAAGAAAGGAAGATGATCATACTAAAATCAGAGCAAATGTTACCATCATCTGATACAAAAAAATTGCCATATTCATGTTCTTCATGTTTTATTTTTCAAAAGAGTAATAGAGATGCTATGCTATATATTCACACATTCTTTGTAACTACACATAATACGCATGCATACATATAAATACATATGAATACATAAATATTACTATTTACTAATGAATGTGTTTTTAGCAAAAGTGGAAAATTGACCTTAGCTGCAGCTTGAGGGAGGTCAAACGGAATACGTTGCCTGACTTTGGGAGGCAACTGTGTCAGAACATCATTCTTCAGTCTTCTGATCATTATTTCACTTAAAAGTTGATGTAGCTCTTCTAAATTTGAAGCTCCTCTACAGTCCCATTGAGTTCTTTTACCAAAAAATCTGAAAATGAAAAATCAACACCGAGGGTAAAATGTAGCTCTAGTAGATACAAAGAGTATCATTCAGGTATCATTTTATTACTCGTGTCAATGGATTAATAAGAAGAATATCTCACCATGAAAATCCAAACTGTTATATTATAGATGGGAATAACTGATACTATCATGAAAGCTGCAAATATCACCACCGAAATTCCTTTGTTTCCCACTGCTCTTGAGAATTCCCTCCTAGTTATAGTCAGAGAGACAGGATTTAACTCTAAAGGTACCAGCTTTAAATGTACTATTTAATGAGCAAGGCTATGTAGAGGAAGTAGGTTTAAGGCTAAAACACAGAAAAGAAAAAAATTATTAACTAAGTCTTCCCTGTTCTTTCTTTGCTTTGTTGTTTTAAGGAAGTGTTGCAGCAGGAAGAGCAGCTTTTCCAGGAGATAACAAAAGAACGAGCATGACAGATTTTGCTGCTTTTGGAGAAAAGCCCAGGTAGTGTTTTCCAAGGCCAGGAGAGTACATTGCAAGATGTAATTTTACTGAGTTTTTAGATTTCATTTTATTATTATAATTTAGAGGGTTTTAAGCCTTACTGAGCTTATCAACAGTGGGTTAGTTGGCTGCCTATAATTATTTGGGAACGGGGCTGAGGGATTCACGTCTACACTGGTGAAATACTGGCATAGCACGCTCAGAATGTTACAAAGATGGAAGCCAGCAAGATCTTTTGCTCCTATCTCTTCTTCGGACTATTTATAGACTGTCCTTAGAAAGGTTTCCTCCCTCAAGCTTGAGCATTGGGGTTATAAAAGAAATAGGAGGCAAAACCTCACAGAAATACTTCACCCCTCATCCTTAGAAACAGGTGTCTATGAACACCTAAGTACAAAAAACCCACACCATTTTCACAGAAAGTGCTGCCTAAAATAATGCTATCAAGTTTATTACCACAAGATGTTTTGTTTCAGCCAGTCATGAAGACAAAGTTATTTATTGAAAGCTTGCCAAACCCTAAACTTGATTTTTATTACATTTATGGTATTCCAAAAATAAGATAATAAACTATGATTGAGTAGCTAACCATGCTGTACCCACGCACACTTGTGGTGTGAAAATTACAGATGCATTGAGTCAAAACACGGTGGAAAAAATAGCATTTCTCTGTCTGAAGATTAGACAGCGCTCTTGCACGTTATTTGAAGTTACATGCTGATAAAATGCATATGATGGAGAAAAACAAGTTATCTGAAAATGAAACCATGTAATTATTACTGTAAAAATTAAATCTAAATGCTAGCCAATTTAGCTGACAAAATCTATTATTTTGAATGTATGCAAAGTTGTAGAGAAGAAATTTTTTAGCTAAGAAATTTTTAAAAGTTCTTCCTGTCTCATAATTTCTTTCATTCCAGATTATAACATAGATTCATATGGGTAAAACTAAGCATTTTAAATTGGAGCTTCTTCTGTCCCCTCTATTTTAGAACATAGAGAAACTGATCATTAAACTAAAGCTGAGGGAAGCAAGTCAGAGGGAAATGAACCCTCCTGAAGTAAATAACTTAAAGCACACGAAAGGTGAAAATTCATGAGAGATGCAAGGGATAAAAATGGGTTAAAATTCATTAGACACATGCTTGGAGGAAAGTGTAATGAGCAATGTTACCTGGCAAATTGGAGGCAAGGTGTTGGACAAGAACTTACAATGCCTATATTTGATCCCTTCCATAACATTACAAACACATTACTGTGCTTTTGGGAGTTCTATACCTTTACTTTTACTCAAGTCAGTCCATAAAATATGGAAACAAACATTGGTCTTTTTTCCCAAATACGGAGGGATAGCAAAAACTCTCATAATAGACATGTAAATTATTACATGACAGAGACTCAGAAACTCCTAAATTTCATCTGTGGCTGAAAGCTCTAAAGGTAAAACCTACACACTTCATACTAATGACAGTAAACTCATAAATCGTTTTACTTCACAGGATGCTGGTGCTTCAATACCAAATCAATTACCAATCAAACTTCAATAGCTTCCAATTTTGTCCTCAAAAAAAGTCTCCTGACAATTTAATCCTTTTCCCAATCCTCTCTGATGGAGGAGATGGTATCTGACCCTGAGTTTCTGAGTAAGATGGTATGATATGGCAATAGAGGTATTACTTACTGATTCTCTCACCTCACATGACAAGAAAATCAAAGACATTCATAGGAAAATGAATGAGCAAGTACAGTAATACCTGACACGAGCGTTGCAGTATTTTTTGGCATACTGACTCCAAGTTCCAAATCTTTTTGGAAACAGTGCCTCAATCTGCATGAAAAGCTGCATAAATAAAAAAAATGGGATAGTGAAAAACTGCCTGCAAATGTAAGAGTATTCAGAAATAATTATTACATGACTATTATGTTAAGTTAAATAAATAAATAATGCCTCTCATTTTCTATACATATGCCATTGGAAGACTTCATAGAAAGGTTCTACTTGTAACACGAAACTGATTAGAGACACATAATGGTTTTTATACTCTGTCTTGTAAAGTATGGCAGAACTTTGGTATCACTATAAAAACATCTCAAATTGTCTTCCATTCAGTCATGAGTTTTGATCCCATTACCAGGAAAGGGATTTCCTTTGAGTACCTTTAGTGATGTTGTTTACTGATCTTGGTATCAATACACTGTATAAAAGTATAACACAGAATTCATATACATGCAGGAAATTTCATAATAGTCCACAGATATAAATACTTTTTTTAAAGTATCAAAGAAAGTCACATAATATAAAAAGGCCTTTTCCGTATAGTGGAAAACTTTCTCAAGTTATAACCTCTCTGAACAAACTAAAGGGTCTTGGCATAAGCAAGAAAATCTAAGGTGTAACGTATTATTTATATTACCCCTTATAAGTTCCCTGCATACAAATTAGCTCCTATATTCCATTTATTTCTACGTCTGATAAATAAAGGCAGTTTTCTTGCGTTCAATATAAAACCCACATGGTTTTGGTTTCCTCTCTGCTGCTCCCCAATTCCATTAGTTGAACTTCTTTCACAGGAAAATTTGTCTTTCTGGACTTAACAAGCACAAGATGTATTTTTTTCCACTTTTGTCATACAAGTGAACCCTTGGAATATCCAAAATACAAGCGATAAACAAAGGACTTCCTATATCAGATGAGGAAGCAGAAGTTTAAATACTTGTTCTTGTCTACCAAGCATTCTCCTACCTGGTAGAAACAAATAGTTCTCTACTTAGGCTCTCTATTTCCTGTTTCACCCAACAGCCAGTCTGTGAAGTGTGAGATTTATTTCTTACAAGAAACACTGTCTCAAGTCACCTGTGCATGAGCTTAAAACAAGTCTGTAAACATCAATATAATCAACTCAAACTAAAATACATTGTTTTCCTGGTTTCAGTTTTTTATATTTGTGCCTCCTAATGCAGCTAGTGCACTGTTTGATGTCATAATGCATATAATTGTGTATATTCCAGAAAGCTACACAATCGTTCATCTATTACTGATACCATCCTTTCAAAAAACCCAAACCAAAACAGAATTTGTCAAATACCTCTTCAGGTCTTCCTAGAGCAGGAGTTCCAGTAAGAAGAATAGCTCTAAGAGCTTTCTGCACAATTGGCAACAAAATCTTGCTGCGAGTGGCATTTCTGGATTTCATATAGTGTGATTCATCAATCACAACTACCTTAAAGTTCTGCCTGTACAACGTGTCTACCAAAGTCTGTGCATCAGAAGTCAACAGGCCATATCCCAGAATCGTTACTTTGCTGGTTGATATTCTCCTAAAAGAGAAAATCCAGAAGTTTTCTTAGTAAATTTTCATTGTAGGAAAATTAATATAGCAAACTGATTCTTTTTCAAGAAGTTATGTATGAGACCTTTATGGATTGATTAATTATTGCGCTGTCAGGCTAACAATAACAGCTTTTGGTGTTTAAAACACACTAGCATCTTACACTTATAAATCAAACCCATTTCATAACTATTTTCAGAAGACACACACTGCATTTAGAAGGAATGTCATTTATCTGGTTGCATTGCTTCAACTTGTGCTCCTTTCCAGGAGTATCACATGAGACAAATCCACTTGCTGGATAAAAATTTAGCCACGCAGGTCAGATCATTGTGAGCACACTTTGTAATCAGCACCCAAACACCTGAACAAATAATCACAGAATTGCAGAATTTTGTGTCTCTCTGCAAGCTACCTACTGCCCTGTGTACAAAGAGTCACCTTAGCAGCCGAACAAATGACTAACTAGACTGTCTCTGAGTATCTGGGTACTGTAAAAGTACAGTCTGGACTGAACCTCACCACCTGAAAAAACCCCACATTCTTATCTGATCCATCTATCCAGCTTTTTTGCTTGAACAGCCTAAGAAGAAAACAAAACTGGAAGCAGGGAATCAATAAGGAACAAAATGGAAAACTAGTATTTAGTTGGAAAGGAACTTCTTACAATATATTTAAAGACATATATAAGCCCAAGGCACAAATTGATTTCAAAATCACTAGAGAGCACTGTGGCCCTTCAGGAGCCTTTGAGCAGCATGGGAACTCTTAAGGTTGTCAGACAAACAAGTCACTAGAATGAGAGTCATAGCTGGTCAACCCATCTGTCAGCCACTACTGCTCTGCCGGCATGATTTTCATTTGTTCCCCCAGCAGCAACATCAAAAAAAACCCACTAAGTTGAAGTTTCTTTCAGTATTTAAGAGGAAGAAAGTATGTGTACGGTCATGTTTCTGGATATGGAAGGAGAGGCAACGGTTAGAGTGCTGGTGCTGTGCTCAATGCATTACAGACACTGGTTGATATGGTTTAGATTAACGTAGCAACAAGAATTTCTCCTACCCCTTTGTGAAGGGTGGATAAAAAAATACAAATAAATTATTTATTTTTTTAATATATATATTTATATTTATTATTTATTCTTAGTGGAACCGATTTATTCAAGAAATATCCAATTTCAAATTTAGTTAGAAATTATAAAAGCCTAAATTGATGCCTAAGTATATTTTAACCTGTTTAAATTAGGAAGTTAAACAACATTCAAGAAGAAAATTTCATTGCTGAAGTCTTCAAAAAAGGAAAGAATTGAACATAGAGAAATCAAAGCTGAACATATGGAAGCAGAATTTAACAAAATGCTAAACCAGGTTTGGCAGCTGTATTTTTGCATTTTCTTGCAAATGCATAAGACACTTCTTAATGTTAAAATATTAATTAGTTCAACAGCTACCTCACTTATAGCTATGAAGCCTCCTGGAAGTTAAACAAGCAGAAAACCAAGTTTTCCTCTTCGCTTGTTGTTGAATAAAAGTGATAATCATTAAGGTCTACTCCTTTAAAAAATGCTGAAAGATAAAATGAACAGAATTCTGTTTGTTATTTACTTTTGCTATTATTTCTTCTTTCTATATTCAACACTATAAGCATAATGTTTGCGTGCATTTTAGCTAAATAGATTAAAAAAACAAAAAACTCATTAGATCCTTATTTTAATTCCCATATTCCTATGAAAAAGTTAAATTTTTACTATCAGTAGCAACTACCCCTTGACTAAGTTTTTAAGATGCATTTGCGGTTGGATTTATCCAGTTACGACAAGGAAGGTTCCAAGCTACTGTCTCATCTGCACATCTTGGTGGGCAAGTCACTTTCCAATAGCCCCCAGACTATGTGAAGACCAGTCTTCCTTACTCAAACAACATCTAGACATCACCATGAAATCAACCTAGTCATTTACAGTGAAGAGGAGTAAATACCCTTGTAATTGAGTGTAACAGGAGAGTTATTCTAATAACACCCAAGACTTGTAGTCTCTCCCTGGTGAATTCATGCTATTAAGTCTAAAGATAGAAAACTTAGGTCATGATGACCTTTTCAGTTATTTAGAGAACATTTGTTCTAACTTACAGATTTTCTCAGTGCGCTAAATAGAATTATAACAGTAATTACATCCTTATTTTGTAATGCATACCAGAAGTTTTCCAAAAATGCGTTCAAAATGTTTTACAGAGGCTAATGAATATAAGATAATTCAGAGTTGAGAAATAAGTGTATATGCTCAATTTCAGACATGCTGAAGTAATCCAATTTACAGCAGACAAGCACTAGCTACTTTGCAAAAAACGGACGTCTCATCTTCAAAGGAGACAAGTAACTACCATAATATAGTAATACAAAACTGCTGTCATCCAGAGGGACCTCGATAGGCTGGAGAAATAGGCTGACAGGAACCTCCTAAGTTCAACAAGGAGAAGTGCAAAGTTCCTGGGGAGGAACAACCGCCTGCACGCATATATGCTGGGGGCCACCCAGCTGGAAAACAGATCAGCAGAAAAGGAGCTGGGGCTCCTGGTAGACACCAAGTTGAACGTGACCCAGCACCATGCCTTTGCAGCAAAGGTATCCTCAGTTATGTTAGACAAAGCACTGCCAGCAGGTTGAGGGAGGTGATCCTTCCCTTGTATTCAGCACCAGTGAGGCCACACCTAGAGTATTGTGTCCACTTCTGGGCTCAGTCCACGAGAGACATGGATATACTGGGAAGAATACAATGAAGGGCCATGAAGACAATTAAAGGACTGGAGCACTGGGACTGTTTAGCTAAGTGATGAGAAACCTCAAGTAGGATCTTCTTAATGTATATGTATAGCTGAATGGAAGGTGCACAGAGGATGGTGACAGGCTCCTTTCTGTGCTGCTCAGTGACAGGACCATAGGCAATAGGCATAAATTCAAAGACAAGAGTTTCCTTCTGAACATCAGGAAACATCTTTTTTACTGTAGAGGTGACTGAGCACTGGCACAGGTTGCCCAGAGAGGTTGTGGGGTCTCCATCCTTGGACATAGTCAAAAGCTATCTGGGCATGGTCCTAGGCACCTGGCTCTAGGTGGCCCTGCTTGAGCAGGGGAGCTGAACAAGCCTTTCTATAGAAGAATAATGAACTTTACTCACCCAGTATCAGTTTTGTTCTGAATGATGCTAATATCATCTGGAGAAAGTTCTGGAATCCACTTTTCCATCTCATCAACCCAAGGGTATCTCAGAGAAGAAGGCACCACAATTAAAAGGGGCCATTCATTTTTATAGTAGTAGGAAACGGCAATTGCCTGAATTGTTTTACCTAGCCCCATCTGGAAAAATAAAATAAAATAAAACAAAAAAATTAAAAATAGAGGTCTGTGGTCAGAAAGCATATTCCATTCAGAAAAGCCAAAAATATTTTGCAAAGACAGAACCAGATAATGGAAACAAAGCCAAAAAACTAGTTACATAGTGTCCATTTCGTTGTCAATTTGTTACCACAGACCATCTTTTATGAAAGAAGATGCTTCTCTTTACATGGATTAATAGATATGTTACCTCTGGTTAGCTCATTACAGCTAAGAGAAGTATTTCCATTCGTTTCAGAAGATTTTCTGTTCAGGGTCTTAGCAGGGTGGACAGATAGGTTACAGAGACCAAACTCTAACTTGTTAAGCTTAGGATGTCTTTTTAACATAAAACCGACTTTGTCCTAAGCTGCATAGGCAACTGAAGGACAAAGGAAGATCTATAAGAAAAACTCTCCTTTTCACCCAGTAGGGTCAAAAAGAAACTACTGCTTTCATTCACCATAGCTAATAGTTTCTCTTTATTCTGTAACACTGGGTAGGAAGTCCACTTAGTGGAGAACTCAAACTTAAAGACAAGGTGAAGAGTCCCATCTAATGAGTTACGAATACAGATAGCAACAGATGGATATAAGATCCAGAATTTAGGGTTTTGTTTAAGAAATAAAATGCCCAAGATTTTATCACAGAATGCAGCTATTTTATCTGCTTGTTCACATGGCAAGAGATAGCTTCAGATTCCTCTTAAGCACTGCAGCAGAGACTGGCCTTAAAATTTCTGTTCAGGTTTTCCACAGAGTCCAGTGGATATTTGAGTTGATTTGCTGCTACATAACTACTCACAATACAGACAGGAAAGAATAACATACTTATACCCTCAATATTGAGTTTAAATTGACTGATGTAATGATATCACCAAGAGATTTCCCAGGTACTGAGAAAAACATAATGACTATTTCTACTATTATGAAAAAGAAAAATAATCAGAGAAGTACTGATACTAAGTTTTAATTGAGAACTGCCAAGTTTTAATTAAAATTTTCCTGCAAGCCCTTCTTTGTGTCCCCAGTAGTACTTGAGCCAGCTCAAAACAAACCCAAGAAAATAATAATAATAAAAAAAAACATTAATTTTTAGTTTGTTGCCACAGTTATCGCCCTAACTCAGACTGCCAGGTCACTGGTGATGATCCAGGCAACCGAGCTGAAGCGAGCAGGGAATAAAAGCCAGGTGACTGGCAGTAGCACTCCTACAACAACCTAGATCCAATATCCAAGATCTAGATCGCTGGTCTAGAGCGTATGAATGTGAGAGACAGTAAGAAACATAGAAAATATTATGGTCTTGTTTTTTTCATTTAAACACATCTTTCTCAGTCATGGAAAATGTTGTCTGTTCCCAATCCGAAAAGGAAAGGCAACATATTTTTAGAATACCTTTCAAAAAGATATTTTCAAAAAGATATGCCTTA
The DNA here is from genome assembly GCA_026546715.1 of Gallinago undulata. Taxonomy (NCBI): domain Eukaryota; kingdom Metazoa; phylum Chordata; class Aves; order Charadriiformes; family Scolopacidae; genus Gallinago; species Gallinago undulata. Next base: position 7,380,969 of record JAOTQQ010000079.1, on the reverse strand, counting down.
AGCCTTACATAATTTCATAATCCAGTTATATATACAGTAATTATATGATCTCTAGTTTTTATATAAATTTTTTTTGTATAGAAGTTCACAATACTGATGCTTTCTTTTACCAACATTTTCTTTTTATTTTAGAGATATGTCAACAAGCTCAAGATACACACCACTGCACAATACCTACACCAGCACCAGACCTATTGTCATTATGAAATATACATTATTTACTTCAGAATAAATATATCTTGCAGTACTTTTTATTGCAAATATAATTACGCACAGTTTATTTTCTCATTCAAGGAAGGAAATAAAAAAAACTTGTTTCAATAAAAAAATAGCTTCTGCTGGTATTTCAATTTTTGCCAAGCTTCCCTTTTCTCCTCCCCTGAATGCTTTTGTATTCTCCAAAGTTTCCAGAAATTTCACAGTCTATGCCAAGATAGTTTATGTCCAACTGTAATGAGATTTTTATTAGGAGGTGCTTTAATCCCAGTAATCAATCAATATCTCTCTCCCTCCCTCTCCCCCCATTGTTTCAAGAAAACCCAAATTTGAATTGGGAGACTATATCAATCCCTAAACGTCACCTCTTTTTCAGTAAGGTTTTATAGTGACAACACATCAAGAACATTATACTGTATTATAAAAATGTTTTATCTGTGTGAAGAAATGCTAGACTTCAATTTCCTTAATATGGAATAAAATACACATTTTCAAATGTATGAAAGAAATAAGTTTCATTATTACCACTTGATCAGTGCATTTAAGAAAACTCATGTTTGGAAAGCATATCGGTTCAGGATCCACCTCTTTGGGCCAGGAATGTCTCCTAACCATTAAAAATAGCTAACTATGCAATTATAAATTGCTTTAAATAAACCAAAATCAATTCAGTTAACATTTTTAAGATTTAAAAATACAGGAGATTTAACCTACCTAAATATAATTAAAAGTAACCTTCTAAGTTTTCTCAAAGATTCTTCTAAGCTTATGTCAGGTTTCTTTTTTTTTTTTTACCCCCACTTAGATATTTTCAGAATTCTGCTGAATATCACATGAATTAGACTTCTTTCATTATCAACCTTTCTGCCTACATCTCTCAAACAAAAAAAAGTCACATCTGCATGAAGTACACTAAATGAAGAGAAATAGCATTAAAGGAACAGGACCATCACTTACCTCATCAGCAATCATACACCTAGATAAGAAACAAGAAGACGGGGTGGGGGGGAGAAGGGAGAAGAAGCAGAAATTAATGATAAATATAGCAGATAAACCAATACTTAGAAGTCGTTTACTGTAAATTTAAATTATGAATTTACTGAATCAATAAAAGTAGTAAAGGTAGACTTCATTCCTACAGATATCAAAAAAGTAAATTTGGTATGAATTTGAAAACACACATGCCTATTAAAAACTTATATTCAATTTGTTAGCGTTACTGAAGAACTTGCATTGTAAAATTGAATTGGTGCTTTGGTCCAGTACTATATTAACTGTAATCTTAAGAGACATTTTCAAGGCAAGAAGTGCATCTTCAGTTTTATTGTCTTTCAGAAACAGCGATGCATTTGCTGCTTCATGATTAAGGATTATTTATATATCAGACTGGTTTTAGAAAGCTGCTTTCCAGAGCTGTCACATTTGTTTTGAAATAGAAACAGACACTCCCTCTCCCCCACCCAAAATATTAGAAAATGAAATTGAGTTTTTTCCCCCTTTAGGAGACAGTAAATGCTGCTCTATGTGAAAACAACAGTAACTCCAAGTCCCCAGTCAAAACTAGTAAATTCTGTCCAGCATGTTTACATTTTATAAACATTAAATGACATCTTTGATATGAATTTCTTATAGGTATCCTAAGTTTAGTCTATTTCAGTTATTTAGTACATACATTCTTAACTCAAGTAAGGTCTAGGGAACTTAAGTGTTTCTAGCCCATGCAAGTTTCTTCATCAAATCTTTGAGACTGGATGAAGGACAAAGGAAATTATTTGTTGGCCATTTAGTTAAGCCAACTGGATGATGCTGCATCTTTCCAGATGCGTACCCTCAGCTATTTCATCTACTTTTACCTCCACTACTTTAGAAACTTTACCAAGCTGGAAAAACTCCACAAAACAAACAAAACCCCTACAAACTAACAAGCCTGTCCAATTCAAGAGCATTATCTAAAGAATTACAAAAGCTTGATCTACGCTTAATTAGTATTAGCATCTAGTAATTAGTATCTAAAATACACATATTAAATTCATACACAGTAATAAATTTAGAGGAAGGCATGAATCTATGCAAAAGCTGTGAAGATAAGAAAAAGGCATAGAGACAACCCACTCCCTTTAAGTCTTACAGCAAGATGATGACTTAAAATTCCCTTTTCTCTTACAGCAGCCCTGGACTGCAGGAAGATACAGATTTACTAAACATCTTCTGACCAGAATCAATGCTAGGAATTCCAAGGCAAGATCTGAAATAGGTGTAAAGTTTCTTCCATTTCCTAAGAATTATCAGAGTTCAATAGTGATGTCTGCTTGGGCTGCAGTTAAATAACTTGCAATTAGGTCAATTCTCCAGTGACTAAGTAATCTCAGAAGTTTTTTCAAGCACTATATAATTTTCTATATTGTCAGAAAAAGCAAACTGAAGAATAACTCCCACCAGTCAGTGTCGTGGTGATTAGTCAAATCACTGATAGAGAAATACAGCAGTGAGCGCTGTTGGTTGAACTAAGTGACAGCAATAGACTGACAGCTCCACCATTTGCCTTAAGGATTTATAAACATTTACTGACAGAAAAGAAGTGCCGAGTCTCAGAAATGATGAAATATTTCAAGCTCTGGCAGGGAATAATCTTGACAGGCCACTCTGCTTGTTTCCCCCCCGACTCAAGTAGCCTTCTGCCTTGTGCTTTTCACTTCTCATCCCCTGTAGCTTTCACTCATGGACACAAACTCGTCTTGATGAATTGCTCTGGATGAATTCTTCTTCACAGTCTGTTCCCACCCACTGCACCTTGTAAGGAAACCAAAACTTCTCCTGTCTCTATGCCACATAACTAGATATGCACCCACCGCACCATGTAACCCACATGCAATGTTCCTTCCACGAAAAAATTGAAAAGATCTTGCAGGTCTCTATGTCTATAATGAATTTTAACAAACCATGATAGAAATGTTCTTCATTTTTATATCAAAAATCTTTCGAAGTAATACAGAAGTGCTTTTTGGTGTTAGGTACTCTGAAGTTAGTGTAGCTACACAAAACCACAATAGAATCATCTTTTCTGCACAAAACCCAACCACTTTACACTAATGATTAATGGCTGTAGCAGCACCATCAAGTTAGAGCTGTCATTATGTCTAATAATACGTAACTTGCCATTGGGCCAAACCACACATTTCTGTAGTCAAACTAGACATCTCGGCTGAAAATGTACACTGGCATTTTCAGACATGATGTGCGAGATAAATATTTGATATTATGAGAAATATGGTATACTGCTGTTTGCTCACCCAGTCTGCCAGTGTAAATTTCGATGTCTACGAGTTCCATCAGTTTCTTTCAACTACCATGAAAAAGAGTTCAATACACACCTTATACAACTGAATTTTTTGTAAGTAACAAACTGTGTACTTGCAATAGCTTTGTAACCACACTCCCCACCCCAAGTTATTAGGGATGGAGCAATGAAAACAGAGGAAGAAAACATAACACAACCAACTCCCTAAGTCTGCACAGATTTACAAAAGAAAAAAGGCAGGAAGAGAATTATTTTTAGTGGCAGCTCATGATTGTGGGGCCTTAATGTCTGTGATTTGCAGCTGGGCAAAGACATTTATTTGCAGACAACTAATACACAATTCTAATTTTAAAATAGTGTTTTTGCTCAAAGACTGATTATTATTTTTTCCATTTAATACTCATTGTTAATTGTGTGAATTGAAGTTTACAAAACAAGCCTTTCTTCTGGCAGATTCTTTCCGAAGCCAACTGCTTTCAGTACATTAATCATGTTTTTTAAAAGCAGTTCAAAGCCTGAAATCAATTGAAATGCACAACAACCTAGTGTTGCAGCGTTTTTCAAACTCCTTACGCAAATCCAGAAAATGAGTAAGACTATAGCAATTAGCTACAGAACAGAGGCATCTCAAGAAGAAACCAAAGACCTTCTTCAATAATTTAGCATATTTAATATAAGGTTATGAGAGCATATGTACAAAATATAGCAATAACCGAGAGTACATTGCATCCAAGTCGCATCTGGCAGTATGGAAATATGGTAAAGAGGACAGGAATACAAATGTTCATTGCCAACTTCTGATGACAAATACAGTATTTCTCAGCATATCAACTTGTATTTTAGTAGAATTGCATAAATAATAACATGTTAATTATGCCAGTTCAAACACACAGAAATCAAAGTGAGAATACATAAGACCCTATTGCACTGTTCTTTGGCATATGTGAACTATTTAGAGCCTCATTCTGGTTTTTTATGTTAACAAGCAAAAAGGAAGAAATTCAGAGTGAATTACAAATTGGCCTGACAATCAGAAGCTGAATAGCAATTACAACAAAAAGTCTTCACAATATGCCGACTGCAGGAACAGATTTTTTTTTCATCAGAGTGAACTGTAGCCACTTAAGACTTTGATGACTTGAGTATCTGCTGAAGAATAGGAAGTTATTCTGTTTTTCTTTTTGCAATATTTTCAGACTGTGCTCATAGAATCTTTGTTGCTATAGGGTATCTTTTGTTTTCAGGTCTATTAACTGCCATTTAATATATCTGAAGTGAATCAATATATCTGAAGTGAATCTTCTTATATAGCAGCAACAAAGTTGTTGGCTTTTAAATATAGAAACTCATCATTTTGTTGCTGGTAAATGAATAGTAGAACAAAGTAACTGCCATAATTTTATTCATAACATAAACACTCTTAAGAGATGATCACAGTAAAGTGATCAACACGGTTTTATCTTCCTTGTTTCTGCAGTATCAATACAAATAGAGATTCCACAGTGAAGTATTAATTTTCTTATGCCACCCAATGATGAAAAAGCTTTGTCATAAATACTTCAGATTTTCATCCTATAGTTGCAACCCATACATTTTTTAGTCATGTAAACACTTGACTAGACACATCACAGATTTATATGAACCAGGTGCACAAAATTGTTTTTAAAGCTCCAATTAGAGTATCTGAATGTGTTAATCTGTTAATCTGAATCTGTTATGATACCGTTAGCAACATGAATCACTGCTTTGAGCCACACACTGTTCAGACTCAAATTCCTGAAGTGCTACAGTTTTAAAATTGCTGATTTATGCCAATTAATAAACAGTATTGACACTTACACTTATTAAAAGTTTGACATGACACGTGAGTTTATGATACAGGAAAAGTTAATAAAACTAACGTAAGTGGAAATGGAGGATATTCAAATTAATTTATGACTTAAGGCACTTTAGAGCATTCATGCACTGTAGTTTTCACACTTTTAGAATAAGAATCTTATTCTAAGATGCCTGCTTAATGTAGTTACAAAATACAAGAATTCCAAGATTTTTTCATTAGACTCTAGGGCAATGAAAAATAGCTTATATTACTGAAAGGGAAATCACTGAGTGTTCTCAGTTTATAATCAAAACGATCAGATTTGAAATGTAAAGAACTTCCCCATCATTATAGTCCAGATCACACAGAACTCATAAGATATCTAGTAGTTGCACTAAGCTGTTAAAAAGCAATACTTTACATAACCTTAAAAATATGCAACCTTTATTTAAAATGGACTTCAGTATGTTCTATATTACTGCAGTCAGACAAGCTGCCAACATGAACATAAAGGTTCCATGCTGTCAAATCAGAAGAAACAGATCTTCAGCTACATTGAAGGGATAAACATGTATTTTTGTTTCATGTATTTTGACTGCAAGAAGACAGACTTCTTGTTCTCTGAAGTTCAATTAGTCATTTCCTCTCAACTGGTAGTTACCCAATCTGAGCTTCATCATTCATATCCCATCTGTTCATATGACAACTTAATAATAGCTCTATCCAAGAATATAAATCAGAGCTATGATACGCAGTTTCATATCCTGTTAAAAGCTCAGCCCACATGGTCAAAATTTTCAGAAAAGCAGGGGAAAAAAATCGTTTTAGATGCCTCTGTTACACTTAGTCTCAGCAGCAAAGTCCAACTGTGCAAAAAGCACCACAGTCAATGGCAAATTCTTTCTGATTCTTTCCCATTTCATTTTTAAATGTTTTCCTTCTTCGCAGTGAATCCTGTGGCTAGCATTTGAATTCCTCTCCATATATCAAGGAAATCTGCTATTTATTCCTAATGGAAAGCACCAGAATCTCATTGGGATGCATTATACATGCTGCTACAATCTTCCTACCATTCCTAACCCTTTTGCATTTGTAGGGTTAGCAGTGGGTTTTGGGCACAGCAGTATCTTTCATAAATAGAAGGGAGGCACATAGCCTGGTCTCCACCAAGATTTAACAACCTTTCATTTCGAGATCTATTAGCTTTAAAAAAAACTGACATTTTCCACTAAAATGCAAACACAGAGAGCAAAGTGGGAAGCTTTGTGTGAGAACGTATCCTGATAAGTGAAGATGCATGCAGAGAAGAGAGCAAGGAATCTACTGTGTTGGTTCACCTCAGGTGCACATTAAGTCCAAAACCTTATTGTTGATCCCCACACAAAAGAGAACAAATGCAAGCACCTGAGGTTATACACAAACCCCATCACAGTGTTCGAGTGTTTCCTCTAAATGTAAAGAAACATGTAATTCAAGGGACCGCACAAAGCTGGATGAGTCAACCCCAGAACCAGGCCGTCATGAATTAGCACACATTATCAGAACAGCCTTGTATCAGGCACCAAGCAAAGTTGCACTTACAGATTCTTACTACAGCACACCTGGGAGAGAAACCAGAATTTAGCAAAAAATAGGTGAAGGAACTAAAGAAGAAACCCAAAACCCAGCCCTGTCAAAGTTCTGGTAACTAAAGTTCTGCCTCTGGAAAGTTAGAAAGCATAATTATTCAAACCTCAAAGAGCACAGATAGAGCTCCTGGTTGTATTGATGTCAAGAAGACTGGAACCAGCTTCACAAAGCAGAAGGAGAAGCAAATCTTTAAAATTTTATGCAGATGAGTTGATTGGAGAAACAGAGGGAAACTGAGGCTGAGCTCACGTGGCATATCATACAGCCACATGAAAATAGCATCAGAAAGAAGTTAATACTAAAACAGATTCATAAAATGAGCTTCAGGGAAGGAAAATCTTTTAAATGAAAATAATTTCTATTTCTGTGCATTCAGGTTACATTCAGGCCACTCTTTTTGAAATGTTAGCAATATTAATACAAGAAACTTTAACTATAATGTTTGCTTAGTTAATTATGGCTACTTCAGCAAGGTAATTTTGCAAAGACAAAGAATCTAATTTCAAACTTCTCTCTCACAAGAATACCGATTAACACCACACGGGCATATATCTAAGGTCTATATAACTACTAAGTCATACAGTCAGTGCTAGAAGTTTCCTGTAACTACAGAGATATTTTGCAATAATATCCTCTCTAAACTAGATTGTTTTTCTTCCTGACACGGAGGATTAAAAGCTAAGGGGGCATAGCAATCCAATGCAACTATTGCTTGCTTGTGGGGATAATTTAACTTTTTGATTAATTTTCAACAGCTGTATATCCAGAAAAAAAAAAAATAGAACCGCAGGTAGCTTTTTCAGAACAAACTCATTAACTTTTAAACGCATTTTCCAAGACAAACCATCAAAGCAGTAGCCCTTCATTTCTTAAAGCACTGAAAAATTTTGTTACTACTCAAAGAAATTAAAGCTGGTTTTGTTAATGCAGTCTTTGGAACATGTTGTACAGAGGAAGCTCGCATCTTTCTTTCACTAGTGTGGGTGTCCTGATATTCTTGGGATTCTCACCTACTCATGTGAGTCAGTTTTATATAACGCTACAACATATAATTTACCTCCTACTCACAAGCCAACACTTTAGCACTAACATCTTAACCAAGGGTTATTTAAGGAATCTGAACTTAGTACATTTTTATATAAAACTGCGCAAGCAACCATTACATTTGTGTGTCAGTAATCACAGCACACGGTCCTAAAACTAGAACAAAGAGAGCTGACTTCCTTGCAAAAATAATCAAGGTTGTTTCACCAAAAATAGAGCCCCAGAAGATTTAAACTAGATGATACCCTTGCTCTTGAACTACACCAGGTATTTTTTAAAAAAAAACCCTAAATAATATAAAACAACCCTCAATCTAACATAAGATGCACTAAATTGCCACATTTGCAGAGTTAATGATTCTCTAAAGGATTGTAGAGGAGAATGGTTGTGCTGTCTTATGCTTTTCTCCAACACTCCGCAACATGTAACTGAAAAAATATTCTGAAATACTTTATTAAGATTTGAAAGCTATGAAAGCACATTTGCCAACATATTCTAGTCTTTTAGCTTTGACAAAGATGTTTGTCGAATAACACATATCAAAGTGGTTAATTTGAAGGTTAAGCTCAGGCACTTCAATAGGTTTTTAGAATGTATTAATTGAACTGTTAATCGATAAAAATTCTATTCAAGAAGACACCTAATAGTGACAGTGAAAACTCTTTACCTAATCAGTCACTGGCTTCAGAGACAAATTGGTTCACCAGCTGATTCAATGCAAGAAAAACTGACTTCAGTTAATTGGAATAGTTGGAATAACATCAACTAATTTCAACAACTGATGATCTAGGCTAGAAACCTTAACTTTGCTATTAATTGGCATGACTAAAATACCTGTGATCAATCATAGCTCTTCCTTAGTATGTAGTCTAATGACTTTCAGTGAAATTCAGGTATTTCTCATTACTTTTCCAATAAACTCCTCTCTCCTAAGGGACCCTCCCCCTGCAGTGATCTACACCACAGGAGCTGCAGAATAACTACTATCTTCACGTCTTCCTCTGTTAAAGGCAGCTGAGTCAGGTACCAGAGAAAAGAGTTACCTAGAAAAGTGTCTCATCATTAGTCTCTCCATTTTCAATAGCTCCCAGATTCCATGTCTTTTCCCTCCAGTAGCCTAAACTCTCAAAATCAGTGCTTAGTTTTCTCCTACACATAGCTCCTCCTCCATACCAATATTTCAAAATACTTTTGTACCTTCCAAATACTTCAAAACCAACCGTCCATTCAACTGTTGACAGAATATCTCACTTCTTTTCTGACGTACATCTCTGAACTAAGCAATTCTGCTGATCTTTTCTACAATGCTTTATCTGCTCTACTATAACTTCTCCTCCCCTTCAACACGGTACATAAACACCATAAAGCATGTGTATATCAACTGCTTACCCAGCTACCTTTGGGGCAGTTTTCTCTTCTGCCCATGTTCTTCCTCTCTTCCCAACTTCCATTAAGTCTGTCAGAATTTGATTCATACTTCTTTAAGACCTTACTTCTTCCTTACTCGCATTAAAGCAGCTTGTCTCAGACACTCAAAACCAATCACTTTCATCCTGCCCTTTCTCCTATGCTTATATTTTTTAGATTGTGGATTCTCCTGCTGTAAACTTTCATTGCACACAGCTAACACTAAACTCATTTCTCCTCTCTCCATCGCTGCCAACAAACTTCTAGACTTTATCTCACTTAGTTCTTCTCTTCCATTCTAATGGATTGTGCCTTGCATTTCTAAAAATCTGTCTTTTCTCATCTATTCCTGCTGCTAAAAGTCCACATTTAAGAACAGGTAATTTCTCAGATTATGACTATTGCTTTTTTTTTTTTTTTTTCCTTTTAACTCCACACAGTTCCTCTCCTGAATGACATTCTACATCCACTTACTGACAATGCATTTTTTTGTTCCATTTGAATTGCTTCCCAGTTCCTCCAGCATCACTTCCAAACAACCCTCCCTGGCCATGAAAGCTCTGCAGAACTTGGCTGAATTTCTCATTCATACTTCCTGCATCTGAACCTCATTCTGTGAGCTAGCGTCTTCATTTAATCATCACTCTCTCTTCTTTGGCACTTCTCAGATGTGAAATGTAATCTGAAACATTACAAACCAATATCTTTAAAAAAAGAAAACTTTCTTTAAAAACACAGTACTCATGGAGATACTCCAAATTTAATTGCTGAAGTGTATTAACTGTTTGATCCTCTACATGTTCACTAAATAGCCAGTCCATTCTTTTTCCCCAAAGATTACTTTTCAGCTTTGCTTTCTAAGACTGGAAGCAACTGGTCATCAATTATGATACAGGGTTTAAGGACTCAGTTTTATCATAAAATTATAACCATTTCACATATCTAAAATGAGTTGCTGAATATGTTAGAGCGTGAAAAGCAGTTGGTCTTGCATTTCATCGCAACATAGACTTGCAGCAATCTATGACCTTTCAGACAAAGGACAGAAAAATGACCCATAGACAGTAACAGGTATGTAAACATGCATCTAGGCTTAGCGCTTCAAAATGAAAATGTAAGAAAAATGTATTTTCTTCTCTGAAATTTTCTTGTTCATAGCTACTATCAAAGATAAAAAAATGAAGGAAAGAAATACACTGAAAAAGCAAATCAATCAGTAATCATGGATCAAAACCAGTAAAGATAAAAGCAAAGAAAAGAAAAAGCCCTGGTAACTTAAAAAGGTGATACAAGACAGAAAGCAACAGTGGCATTATACAGTAGGAGAAAGAAAGATTAATAGACAACATAAAAAACAGAACCAAAGTCAGTAGAAATGACAAAAAAAAAAGAGTCAAAGGGAAAAAGAGTTAAACAAAAGAGAAAAGGACCTACTGTTCTAGCACAAACTAAAATGTGCATAGAAGCAAACAGAGACTGAACGTATTTCTCTCTTCTTATATCAGTCTCCAACAGCTAGAAATATAATTCCCTTAGACACTCAAATGGAAATGACACCTTTCATACTATTCAGTGGCTAATACAGAAGAATTCACTGATTCAGGCTATATAGTTCAGAGTCTAGACAAAGAAAGCCTAACCTTTTCCTCAAGGTCTAAAAAATTCTATTAAAAGACAAATTTCTACTCCTGCACTCTTGCCCAACATACGGGACATGCAGACTACAGGGTGCTATTTATTGTCTTCAGGCAGTCTGAATGAAATACAACAAAGCGGGTTCAGAATAAGGATTTCTGAGAACTTGGTAACTTTGAATTTCAATGGGGAAAAAAAATGTTAGTTCACTGTGGTGCACAGAAATCTAGACTCAATTTCTGCACGTTCTTATCACTCCTTCTTACTGCCATCCTAGGAAGTTAAAGAAATTTGTGTATAAGTTTGTCCAAGAATTTAAATGCGACTTATATCAGAAATTCCTGGCCCTACAAAGGGATATACTGTGTCTGGAAATTCTAAACATTTCTATTTGCTTCCTACTAAAATCTCAGCAGACTGTATATGTTTTACATTTCTAGTGAGGAACTGGACTTAGAACTTGTAGCTGTGTTCATAAGCTTTGCAGGAAATTTTTGATCTGAGCCTCTGTTTTTCTGATTTACTTTGAGGAAAAGGGAGGAATTAATTTCTATGCAGACTGATAAAGTTTTGAACTAAAAATACGTTTTAATTAACAAAGAATTAACTATGCATTTCTCCTGTGTAGCTTGCTAGAGATCAGAGACTCAGTCAGTGGAAAAAAATGTACTATTTTGAAGTGCAGCCAACTGACTCGTTATTATAATAGGGGACACTTGTACTCCATTCTCTAATGAGCTTGCTATCATAACGATTCTCTGTAGCCTACTATCCAAAATAATATTAAACACTATACAACTTTTTCTTATTCTAGAAAATGACTAACAAAACAAATACCTTTTCATTAAAACTGATAGCTACTAATGCCAGATATGAACTCTGCATATCATGTTATTGCCATCCGTTTTCATTTACTGTGCTTATACTCAATAAACAAAATTAAGCCAACATGTATAGGAAATTCAAAATCACATGCTCCAGAACACATAAGTTAATCTATTACCTCTAAAACTTGCAAAGTTGCATTAAAAAGCAAAAGTTGCCTGGTGAAGGTACCAATAAGCATTTCAATATTTAAATAAATTTATATCAAAAATTCTTTCATTTTTTTGCAAGAAAATAGAGATTACAATGTTAATGCACTTGAACGTTATGCAAGATGAAAGAAGAAAACACAGCAGGAAACTAGATTACCCCAGTAAAATTGTTTCATCATACAATTATAATGGAAAAGCTTATTTTGTGAGTGGTAAATATCTCCAAGTCCTCTTTCGCATCCCCAAGCAAGATGGCTTAAACAAATTGTTCTGCCAACATTTCTAGTAAGAAAATTATTATCTGTGTGTCTGAAGGCATTTTTTTCAGATACCGCCAACAAGGCAAGCAATGCTAAATAATTATGTTTGCAAATCACATAGTAACAGTTTTTATAATAAAACTTGACAAAGCATTTAGTGATATGGTTTGTACATGTTACCCAACTTTCAAACACTAGCATGCTTTTGACTTTTACAGTATATTCAGGTGAGTAAACTGTTTGTAATGCGAGACAGACGTCGTACACTTCTATAGAGATGATCTAGAACAAGATTACATGGTAGGAAAAGATTGTGAGTTTCCAAATACTATGTTAGAGAACAGAAAGAGTAAAAATCATTAATATCCAAAGAAAGATGTGGGCTTAAAAGACATTGAATATAATCCTTATCAATATAATCAAGCCATTTTCCCATATGTCTCTGCATCTTGGATGTTTTGCCTGAACTTGTACCACTTTTTCTAGAGTAGTGTGCTTTGACGCTGCTGCCTCCTCTTCATTAACACCTGACCTTCTCAGTATTGTTTAGGCCTTCATTCTCAAGTCAGCCTCCTCCTGCATACTTCTGCGATTTTTACATGGAAGAATAAAATAGTTCTGAAAATTACACTCTGCTGCTCAGAAGAACTAAACCCATAAAGCAAGATAACATCTTTAAGGTTTTCAGTTTCTGCATCTTCACCTGTGACTGGGTTACATCTGTGCTCTTAGGAAATGGAGATTGTCCACATCTGCCCAACTCTGCCTAATAACCAAAGAGCAACAGAGAGAATTGCTCACCTCCACCTCCCAACAGCATGCACACAATTGACCCTAACAACCCTAAATATTCCCTAAGTCCATCGCTAAGAATTTATGTTCCTGGAAGGGACAAGTTTGTTGCTCTGTATTTAAGAGACAGTTTAAAGCACACGTAAACAAATAAATACATATTTGTGCTGATTTTAAAAGCAACTTGCACTTTTCCTGAAAGAAAAGCATTAAAAATACGATAGTTTTCAAGCACAGAATTTTTGTGTGCCCATCTTTTCTGCATATGGATGTTTGAGGTTATAAATAAAGATCAAACATTGTTTCCATCCCTAGGTACCTATCCCCAAATGCACTTCTGAAGAATAATCCCTAGTAAGAAGTAAGCACCATGCAGTTATTTATTTACCTTTAAGGTGTGTCTGTAAGCTAAAAGTTATCTTACCATACGTTGAACCATACACTGTCTTGTTGGCTCTAGAATGACTATTTCCTCTAAGTGTTAGGCAGACTCTGTTAGTCTAGATGATGTCTTTGGAGGACTCACTGAAAAAGCCTTTGATTCACTTACTAATCAATCAAAAGCACAAACCAAAACAGCTTATTTATTTTATGCTTAGAGAAAAGACAAGGGAATTAGTAGGTTACTCCCAGCCCCTTCCATGCAAGAAGTAAGTTTGTTCTTTTCATGCTGGGTGCTTGTCTAATCTAAGATAATATTAATTGAATCTCTTCAGCCAACAAAAAAGGACTTTCTCTACATCAGTTTCCTGCCACTACAGCAAAGCACAGATTAAATGATGACTGCAAAGGGAGTGCATTGCCTGAGGCAGGGAAGACAGAAGAGCTGAGATGCACATACTGCTGAGTTCAAGTCCTATGTTTATAGTTTTAAAACTAGAAAATATACTTTTATGGAAAAGTACCAGACCCTGCTAAAATATACCACTGAGAATACTGAAAGAAAGCTTAAATCATTATGGAGTACACAAAAGGGAAAGACTTGGGTGAGCCAAGGGCAGACAAACTAATAAGAAAATTCAGCTGCAAGCAGCAGAGGCTCTTGTTCTCTGTTTTGGGACAGAAAGAAAATTAGATCTGTCTGAGCAAGGGATAGATTTAAAAAAATACTCCTCAGGAAAGTTTGACTTAATAAATTTTGCTTTGTACAGAGGCTGGCTGAGCATAATTTCTCAATTTGACCCAGCTAACATATAGAATTGCTATGCCAAGGAATAAGATTTCTTGCAACCACGATGAAAATACTTTCATATGCCTGCCACAGAAAATGCCATATTACTCAACAGTTTTGATAATGAAGTAGTCCTACAGTTAAGCTGCTTCCTGAGGAACATCTATATTTTATAACATGCTGCAAAAGATGTTTCAAATACATCTACTAACCTGCACTAATTAACAGTAAAGAAACTATACATATTTAATGTCTTCTGTTATTTCACTAATTGAGTATACAAAGAGAACTCAATTGCACACTATGTAAATCTCACTTGCCCTTATTAGAATCAGATCAAGTGAAACATAGTAGCCAAGGGCTTTAGATTTATTAAATTCAACTCCAGTGTAGACTTTGCTTTCTATTTTATCAAAGGCTTAGCGATCCATTAAAACTGTATGCATTCCATCTCACTGTCAACACTGTGCAGCAGGAAAGTGCCTAATATGACCAGTTGTCAGGGAGAAGTTAATGTAAATGCAGCACACAGCTTTTTATACCTCAGGCTTGCACGTAAGTGGCTGGGCTCACCCTTCTACACTGCTACCTATTCTGGCTTGCTTCATTTCCTGAAGACAGTAATGTTATAAATGCCAAAGATTTTTGGCTAAACACAGAGAATTAAAGTGAAAATCTTCAGAGGAAATGTTAATTGATCAAGAGTTCCACATAATTGCAAGAACACTTCCTTTCCAATTTTTTACCTTTAGAGAAAGATATACACATTTCTTTTCTCCTACAAAAAATTACAAACAACAGCAAGCAAACTCCTTAGACCCTAAGAATCTTGTTCTGAGCAAGATGATGAAGTGATCAGAAACTTTGTCCCTCTTTAAAACCTAAGCTAAAATAACTTCATTCGTGCCAGACTTCTACAATGTCATTACTTTCCAAAAGAACAACATACAGCAGTTTCATGGCTTTAGGTTGAACTGGCCTAAATTTTCTAAAATTCATAAATGTGGAAATAGCATTTCCCTTCCCTCTTCTTCACCCCTGTAACTCAGTAACAGGCTTTTATTCAGGAAAATACTTCCAGCCTCTGCTGTATAAATGATTTTTCTGATTTATCAGGTACTTAATTGTTGAATGCCTGCTCTATCAGTTGTTGCACTCGCTAACTGAGCACTCTGCAAGGCTTCTTCTGCTCTGCTGTTGCAGCTCAGTGAGTTCCAGAACACTCTGATTACATGCCAGAATTGTACCAAGTTTAAAATAGAATACCACACAGATGCATCGAGATCTGTTAGTCATTCTCTTAACAGCTCTACCACACCATTAAGAACTAAAGAAACAAATGTGAATTAACTTATTTTAAGAATTCTCTATTAACATGACAAAAGGATGGTCCTACTGATATCAGCCTCCTCTTACGTGAGGAGATCTTTGATACTACAATCCGCTTTTGCATAATGCGTTATTAAACATTTCTTCATCCTCTTGGGAAAAAAACAAAACAACCCCTCACTTTAAACCACATTATCTTATAATTTAGCAAAAAAAATCTATAGTAGAACTCACCTAAGAGCTGCTGGTAGTGCATAGTCTTTCTAAAAATTAATTTACATTTAGCTAAAATAATTATTTTTAGCATATGATAAAATAAGGCTTTTACCTGCCACTTCTCTGAAGTGCAAATATGATGCCTTTCTCCTGAAAAGGAAGCAGTTTCTTTCTCAGTCTTTCAGGTAGAAAGGACAGCTTAGCATCAACATTTTCTGAACAAGAATCTTCAAGTGTAGGTGTTTCTTGGAATGTAGTAGCCATGTTGAACCTAAGGGAAACAAAACCAAAGAAAAGATGTCTCACTCAAGACAGGTCTGCGATATGTTACAGAATGGAACAATAACAATCACTCCATCTTGAAATATTCAATATCTACACAACACTTCTCAAGTCTTGAGAATTCTCCGTGAAATGATGTAGATGAGGGAGGAAGAGCACACCAGCTCAGTATCAATAAAATATTCTAACTATTCCAGTATGAAGAGGTCATCCTTTTGATGATGGAACTAACAGTCGTCCAAAATTTTTAATCCAAAATACACCCAGTCTGGGACAAAGAAGTAATACTAGCTTTTTTTTTTTGTAAATTCAGTAGACTTTAAACAATCAAACAAATGGTTAAAAAGCTCAGTAGCGGCGTCCTAACTAAACACGAGGGGAGCCACAAACTTTTACATCAAAGCATTACCTAATTATTTTGGATTCCTGGCCTGTGTGAGGAGCAGGATTACTTTAACGATCATAGAAAAAATGAATATCAGCCCAAAAATGCTTCCTGTATTGGTAACAGTAGATATTGTTAACAATAGAGCAAAATTTTTAACATGCAGCACTGAGATTTTTTTTGATACTGACATGTTTCTGAAGCAACTCAGAAGAAGTCAGACATGATTTGGCAGGATGAACCATTACATTTACAAGAAGAAAATCGTCATTCACTTCAAGAATCTGCAGGACTAAGTAACCTGCTTTTTTACACTGGCTGGTTACAAAGTAAGATCACAGAATCATTATGGTTGGAAAGGACCCCTGAGATCACTGAGTGCAACCATACACACCCAAAAAAAATCCCTTATAATCTCAGGCACTAGAGCATGCCCCGAAGTGCACATCTACACATTTCTTGAATACCTCCAGGGATGGTGACTCCACCACCTCCCTGGGCAGGCTGTTCCAGTGCCTGACCACCCTTTCAGTAAAGTAATTCTTCCTAAGATCTAACCTAAACCTCCCCTGCTGCAACTTCAGGCCATTTCCTCTGGTCCTGTCATTATTCCCTTGGGAGAAGAGACCAACACTCACCTCTCTACAACTTCCTTTCAGGTAGTTGTAGAGGGCAACGAGGTGTCCCCTCAGCCTCCTCTTCTCCAATCTAAACATGCCCAGTTCCCTCAGCCTCTCCTCATATGACTTGTTCTCTAGAGCCCTCACCAGCTTGGTTGCTCTCCTCTGGAAGGAGACAGACCTGGGAACAATGAAAACGGTTAAAGTAATAACTGAATTTCCTTCAAATGTTGCGGAGTACAGGTGAGAAGATAAATCAAATTCATTCAGATGAAATGATATGCCACAGGGAAAGAACAGCACCTCTGTATTCTTAAAGAATTCCATTTATGAAATTTTATCTACAAAACTTGATGTACACTGTTACAGCTGAAGTTATAATCTCTTCAGTGAAAAGAATCTAGCTGTAACCGCACTACTGCACAACATAAATATATATTGAAAGAGCCTGGGCTTTTGTTCTAGCGCAACGACACAAACTTCTTCTAACATCCCATCTTCCACGGGCCTACCCTAAGGCTGGGATGAGAGGGGAACCCCCCGGAGGTTGTCCGGGAGTGCGGGGAGCGGCGGGCGCCGGGAGCCCCTCTCCATGGTGCTCAGGCGGCGGGGCCCGGCCCCTGGCCGTGGTGCTGCACGGGGCGGGGATGCGGGACCCGACAGGACCCAGTCGGCCCCGTCCCGCCTTGCTTGGCAGTTAAATACTGTCTTAGAATCAGGGGGACAGCCGAAGAAAAAGGGGGAGAACAGAGGGATAGAGAGCACTGCAAAAAAAAATAAGTCATTGGGAATTTGACACTCCTGGAGAGAAATAAATAAATAAATAACTGGGCACCGTCAGTGCTGTTGGTAAAAGTGTTTGTAAATGGACCAAAAAAATACCCAAACACCAAAACCAAACAAAATTAAAAGGATCACACCCTGGCCAAAAAAAAAAAACAAAAAAAAAAACAAAAAAACCCAACCAAACAAACAAACAAAAAAAAACAACCAAAGCCCAAAACCTGATTGTTCAGGAATCCACTAAACTGTTGTAGAACCCTAGAAAAATTAGGATTAGGATTTTGGACTATCCTGCATCAACTGGCATCACCAGTCAGACTACTGACATACCGACACAGTAAGTGCTTTTTTTTTTTTTATTATATGGTGAATTACAGACGTACCAAGGTACGCGTCACAGACGTTCAGAGAAATGGGAAGAAAATGCTGCAGACGAGCCTACTGTCAACTTTGAGATTGTCATTGCCAAGGTATTGAACAGGGTAACGTTGGAGAACTTGTGTGAATACCTTCTCGAGCATCTCTTACCACTTCTACAATGAAGTGGTGTGTGACCGCAACCATTCTGACATACCATTCTGCTGGACAATGAGGGTTAAAAAAGTGAATTCAAATTTAAAATATCAAGCAACACTCAAAGTTGAGGGATAAGGTTTGTATTTACCATTGCAGTGGATTTTTGTTTCTATTTTGTATTAAATTACTTAGCCGCTAGAGAATCTAATTTAAGAAGATATGCTTGAAGAGTTTTCCTTTGTCCTACATATAAAGCCCTAAAAATATTATTGCACATGTATGAAAACAGTAATCCTAACTGGAATCATAGATGTGTGTGTATATATGCAAACTTAAAGACTTCTGTAAAAACATGGTTTCAAACATGGTCTCAGAAACATATACCTTGAGGGTCTGATGCTACTGACTGGATGAGTGCAAGGGATTCACCCAGCAGTAAGAGCTCCAGTACTGGAGAGAAGCTGCTGTTGTGCTCCCAGTAGCACCACCAAGGTAGAATACCCCGTTCTCAAGTGAGCCTGGTAATCAGCAGAAAGACAGGATCTTTTCTCCCTAGATTCGTATCAGGTCATGCACTCAAGATGCTAACCTAACAAGAGACAAGCCCCAAGCGCAGTGCTGCTAAAACTTCTCCTGATCCAGACTTCCAACTAAAGACCTAGAACATAACCCGTCCTAAGATAAGAAGTAATACCTTTTTAATGTCAATGAAATAGCCAGTTACAGACCAAGGAAATCTGGATTTCTTTTGCAAACCAGGCATTCTGGGTAATCTAAGTGTGACTGTGGTCACAAACACAAACACCCCCACCCATTTTAAGGGCGGAATCTCTCTCATATCTTTAAAGAAACAATATTCTTGTACCTCAGGCCTCTGGAATGTTCAACATCAAGCAGATAAAAGTACTATGATCAGTATCAAGGCTCTTTGATGCATGTCCATCAGTGAACTTTGCTTAACAGAAGGAGGAAAGCCTTTGGCTTGCCCTGTACACCCAAGAGACAACACTTCACAGGAAAGACGCCATAAAGCTCTGGTAAACACCCACTTCGTCTCTCAGTTGAGCAAACAGAAATGTTTCAGCTCTAACTGTTGGGAAAGCAATCATAATCACTTCAATAGTTCTATCACAATATTTTCCACAGACTACATTTTTTTTCATTAAAGGTACTTCAAGAGTGCTGGCAAAACCAAACACTAAACATTTCTGTGGAGCCACCCTTAAACAAGCCTGCTGCAGGATTGGCGGACACAACAAACTGTTTTACACTCAATTCTGTGATTCACCCCTAAAGAAAATGTATGACTCATTTTCTGTGATGATTTTCTATTTTATAAAAGCAGAGAAGATGATATTATTCTGATCAGCTTGCTACATAGCTTGTTGTAAGTGACAGCATGAGAATGAAATGTTAACGTAAGTAACTTTCTGTTGAACTAGATTATGACAAGATGCTTTCACTGAAACCCTGAATAAAATACATGCAGCTTCAGAAGCATAAAACTGAATTAGAGGAGGCACATACGATTCATCAGTACATCGCAGTATTACTGTAAAAATGTTTCTGGATCAGTCACTAATAAGGCGAAAACTGACTTTGCAGATCCATCTTAAAAAGCAGCAACACAGAAAGCACTAACTACCAGATACGTACAAGTTTTTGTTTTTTTTTTTTTTCTCTAGGTGAAGAATTAAAGAAAAGAATGGTGAGTAATTCTAGAATAGGTGAATAACTAAAGAAGTAATGACTTGTATAAAGACGTATACAATGACTAGCATGAGCACAAGACAGCAATATGAATTGTGCATTACTAAACCTTTCACGCTTTCCTCCTTGGGAAGGAGAAGTAGTGTGCATGATTGCATTACCCCAGCATTCTCCTAATTATCAACTTCATGCTCCAAGTCCTTCACATTTACCTTATCTACACTATTATTTTAACTTTGACTACCAGCTTTCAAAGATGGATTTTGCCATCTGCTGTGCATTTATAACCTACCACTATCATGGCTCATTACTGTGGAATTCATGGCAAGTAAAAATACCTCAGGTAAAATAGTTGATGCTTGAGATACAATTGTCCGAGAACACGCACTTCAGAATGAATTTTTAAGAATTCAGGTACTAAACTGCTGTTTCTTTTTCTTTAAAAAAAAATCAACTTACATACTTCTTCCCCAAACCTTTACAGTCTATTTCAGTTATTGTAAACATGCACTTTTTAATGGTCATAAAAAGAATCCTACCCTGATCTCTGTCACAATCCCCGAACAATCAGCAGTGATAAAACCCCATATTCAGTATCTCTAGTCATACCTGCAGCACTATTTTATGATATTCAAAGCTACAGAAGGCACTATGAAAGGTATATTGATGCTATGAAAGATGTATTTTGGTTGTGTTGACAATTAGAATGAACAGCAATGAAACATGACAGAGAAAGAAATTAATTCCACCAAACTGCCCTTTATTGATTTGCTAAAGTAATAATTATACTGAGAATCGATGCCTTACTTGTGTATAATGACTTTAGCAGTAGAGGTGATTTATATTTTGTTTTGAGACAGATCAATTATGTATGTCACTGTAGTAATGTCAACAAATAGAAATAGCCTTTTTTAAAAAAAAAATAATTAGTCAGTGTAGCAGAAGAGCAGTGTGTGCCTGTTGTTCTACCCGTTGCAGATTTGGAAGCTCTAAGAAGAGAAAGATTAGCGCACGTTTTCTCCAACTACAATTTTTCATTTATTTCTGTGCCCCTAATGTGTTGCAATATGCATCCTATTAACCCTCCTACATCTCTAGATCACAAGCTTCATTTTTCTCCGAAAAAATAGACCTAAAATGTTTGGTGGAAACTGAACTTTTGACTCAAAGAGATTATTCAGCTGTGGTTTTATGAGTAAACAAAAATAAAAAGAAAAGCTGCATGTTATTTTCTCAAGTGTTTTAAATGAAATCAAGGATGAAATAGATGAATTACTAAACCCAGTAACTTTTCACCTAAAATTGCTTTAGTATCACAGGACTAGCTACCAGTAAATGATCGCCACTTTTAAAAGAAGGAACAGAGAAGACTCACAGAACTACAGCACAATTCATTTATAGGGCAGAAAAAGCAGTAAAAATTATGAAGTGCAGAACACGTGAACACCAGGATAAACGTGCCTAGTTGGTGGGAGTCAATGAGTCTTTTGCAAAGGTGAGTCTTATCTTTCAAATCCACTGAAGTACTGAACTTAGAGGAAAACTGAGCTGTTGCGAAAAAACTACACTGAAACTTTTTTAAAATACAAGCAAGTAGGCTGTTCATATGTAAGAAATAACATCAGGAATATTTCAAAGGACTCTGTTCAAACTTCTATTATGTTTAATGAATTCACAAGTTATCTGGATAAGTAACCACTGAGGGATAAGGACAGTGTAAATTAAAGTAAAATAAAACAAACTATATAAAAAAAATAAAATTAAAGTAAAATAAAATCTAAAAAACTGTAATTCTTTCTGTCACTGCTGCTGCTATACTGCATTTCACTGCAAACACTTATCCTTCCAGAGATATCTATTGAGACTCAACTTGATGAGGATATTACCTCAGGTTATATGCTTCTTTCTTGGAAGGCTGAGTGCAAGACTGATGAGAACTTTTAAGTTGTTTGTCAACACAAACTGACATCATAACACAACCCCACTATTTTATTTTTACAGGCCACTAAGTATAGCCTTTTAATACAGCTCAGTAGCAGATGCCTAAAGCAAATGAGTATTTCCATCAAGTATTTGTTTCATAAATCTCCTCTTGATGGCCGTAACTGCTCCACGACTGTATGTCCAATAAAACTTAACAGGGAATTTAAGACTCTAAGAAAGCCATGGGATCCTGGCAGAGTGATTCATCAACCATTTTTTTTTCCACCGGTGGAATAATAGTGAATTGAAAACCTACGCAACTCATCAGAACACAGCATTTTAAAAGATGTTACTACAAGAAGCAGCAATCAGACAGAACAGAGGGTATCACAGAGCTGAGTTTTTTCCACAGGCCCCTGTACCAGGTGTGAGAAAAAGAGGCACCTTAATATTTCCTGGGGGCAATTTTTTTTTTGGGGGGGGGGGGGAGGGAAGGAAGGGAAGGAAGGGAAGGGGACTTACAAAACTCCCTGTACGCAGCAAAGCCCTGCGACAGCAGAACCACTTCAGCACACGCTGTGGCAACCCAGCAGCGGCTGGGGCGAGCGGGTCCACCGAGACCTTCTGACAGAAAGATGGGCTAAAAAAGGAACGGGAGCCACCTGGAACCTCCATTCCTTCACCACCCTATCCAGGTGGCTCCCCATTCCTTCAGTCCTACCTCAGGGCGTTACACCCCTCGGGGACAGGCCGCCCTTCCCGGCCTAGCCGACACCCGGCAGGCCTCCCGTCCCCTCATAGCCACCGCCGCCCCCCGCCCCCCCCCTCACAGCTTCCCCGCTTCACACCACTGCGCTACCACAGCGAACGAGTTGAAAACGGCACCCCCCCCGCCCGCTCCCTGCCGCCCCGAGGGGCCACTGGCGGGTTATGGCCGCTGGGCCGGGCCCCGCCGCGCCACTCACGGCTCCGTCTTCGCGGGCTCTGGGCTCGAACCGCCGCCGCCCGGAAGTGACGCACCGCCGCGGGGGAAAGGGGGGGGGCGCGCACGCAGGCAAGCAGTTCCCGCCGCTCTGGGTGCGCCGTGCTGGAAGGGCTAGAGGGGACACCGGGGGGGGGGGGAGTTGCTGTGGGGATGGGCCACGCCGCAGGTGGCAGCGGACGCGCTCGGGCACCTTTCGGGACGGAGGGGTTGGCCGCCAGCCAGGGGAGGGGGGCCAAGGAAGCTGGGCCGGGTGGACTATCATTAGCCGCTGGAGCAGTCCGTCTGTGCGCCGCCGCGCCGCCAGTGGCTGTCGGCTGCCCACAGTGGGAAGGCGTTGCAGTGCCGGGTTCTCTCTTCTCATTGGCGGTTGCGGCCGTCTGTCAAGACTGCAACCGCCCTTCGATTGGTTGCCGCCTTCTGGGCGGGCTTGCGCCGGCGTCAGCGCTGAGAGGCGCCACTCACCGGCAGCGCCGGGGGAAGGCCGCCGCGCCACTAATTGGCCCGCGCCGCCGTTAATCATTAGAGCCCCGCGCGTCTATTGGCGGTGGTGGCGCGGGCGGGGCGGGCCTTTTTCCCCGCCGCGGCAGCAGGAGGAACCCGGGCGGCTGTCGGGGGCTGGTGATGGGGTTAAGCGCCCCTCGTGCGTGAGCCCGCCGCCGCGCCGGCCCTAGCCCGCCGGCCGCGCTGCCGCGGTAAGGAACCCGCCGCCTCGCTGGGGAAGGCGGCCCTGTGGGCGGGGAGCGGTGGCGGCGGTGGGGCCGTGTACTCTGCTGAGGCGAGGCAGGCGGCGGGGGGGGGCGGTCGGCCGCGCCCGCAGTGCGGAGAGCGGGGGGCAGCCGCTGAGGGAGCGGGCGGGCCCGCGCGGGGGAGGGGCGCGCGCCGCGGCCGTTGGGGCCGTTGGCGGCCGGCTGCACCTGCACGCCGCCGGGGGGATGGCGGATGGGGTCGCGGTCCGGCGGGGAGAGGCTGGCCTCCCCGTTTCCCTTCCCTAATATAGGCAGGGCTGGCCGGCGGAGCGGGGCATGGCCCGGCCAAGGCGGCCCGGAGCCGCCGGTCGGCCCCCGGGGCTGCGCCCTCGGCCTACCGCAGCCCTGCGCCGCCCCGGCCTGGGGTCTTGGTGGAGGATGGTGGTGCCTGGGTAAGCGCTCTCCCTGGGGGCCGGGGGTAGGAAGCCGGTCGGTGGCCCTGGGGCCCCTCCGAGCCCTTGGGGTGGCGGGCTGTAGCTGTAGGGGTGCCGGGGTGGGCTGGAAGTGTTGCAGGGGTGGGTTTTTCGGGTTTAGCCCCTGGGGTTACCCGTAGTTGCTTGTACGCGTGCTGCACTCGTATCGGCTATTGCAGCTTCCTATTTAGGCCTCCTCTTATGTTGTCTCGGGGGGAAAAAAATCTTATATTCGTGCCGCCTATGATAGTGTTGGAAGAGTGTTGTTAATCTGTTATTTTATTTCTTTTTTTTTTTTTGCTGCATGTTGGACAATTCTGCATGTGGATGTATCTAGCATACTATAATCCAAAGTGTAAGTAGAATTGAGAGCAAACTATGTCACAGCCTGGTTTTTGCAGTCTCTTTTAATAACATTTTCAAATGAGTTTTTGTCACTGAAGTAGGGTCGCACTTTATGAGTGAGACAGAATGAGCCAGAAAAAGAAGTGAGGCATAGCTGTTTCCTACATTGAGTCTAAGAAGAATTCAGATTATTCACAGTAAGAGATTTGCATGAATTCTGTTTTTCATAATTAAGTTTGTGGTTCAAGATACATGTTGGTGGATTTGTGTGTTCTCTATAGAAAGCTGGATTAGGAAGGTGATGGAAAAAAAACAAAATGAGTGATGAACGCTTTGCTTAGGTTGCACTGTCAGATAATATAATCTACAAAAGCATGTGGAGTTTTGGAGTGTTTTGGTAATTGTTTTAATTTTTAATATTGATACCCTTTTTTATTAGCTTGAAATAAGAGCAATCTTGTGTGCCTAATGCAGAATAAGGAATGTGGTGGTGGTTTTTTTTTTTTTCTCTTACAGAGTGTCTGATGCTAGGCTTTTTATATTAAGGGATTAACTTGCAATTTTCAACGGGGTTGCTTCCTCATATCTTGTTTTCTACAAGGAATATCGTACTTGAGACTTGCTTTTTGTTTGAATACCAGGCAGAAGACATGCTTGCAGTGGTCTTACAGTGCGGTATTTCTTGTGAATGTTAGATAGCAATACAAATTTATTATTTAAGTGAAAGCAACAAAAATAAAGTTCTGAAATTATTTTTTCAAAAGATTTTAGTCAAACAACTTGCTATTCTGGATGAATGGCAATGGAAACATTTTTTTTTTGACAGTCTTGCACTTGTTGTTACAAATGGTAATATTATTGGCAGGCAAGTAATAATAAGTCCTTGTTTTACACATCACAGAATTTACTGTATTTTGTAGAAAATCTGCAATTTATAGCTCAATTAAAAAAAAAAAGCTCCAGTGGGTAAAAATAATATAAAGACTTGTCATGTCTTTTAAATCTCAGATGGTCAAAAACATACTAGTTGTAACATCATTGCTCACTTTTTAATTTATAAAAGTCTAAATTGCTCTCAAGATAACACCTACTACTTTCCTTAGGAGTAAAAATGGGTTTGACTAAATAGCAGTAATTTTAAAGGGTGTGCAGTGTACTGGGCTAGGTTTGTTAGCAGTTTTCCAGAAATTATTTGGTAAAGATTTGGGAAGGGTGAATTACTTGAATCTGTTGCAGTGGTCCTTTGATTATATTGCAGTTTTTTGTGTGTGTATGGAGGAATAATGAAGGAAAACCCAGGGAGACAGATATTACTACTTTCATCTTGTCTGAAGTGAAATTCTGTCTAAGCTTTTTTTTATTCCTTTAACCTGTATTTAGTTTTTGGTTTCCATTCCTTCTGACACTTTAGTATATTTGCTTTACTTCATAGTCTTATTTATTTCATACTACTTGCTTAAAGTCTGTGAAACTGCTTCAAACTAGCTGGATGTTCTGGGTGAAGTGCTTTAGGTAGAGCCCTGGGTATGAAACACAAATACCATGGTTTTATGTTTTATTCAGTTGAAAGGTGCTGTCAGTTTGCTCCAGTAGCCTAGGTTAAGTTTGTATATCTTTGTATCACCCTTTTCACACATTTACTTCTCTTAAAAGTTAATTTGTCTAAGAAATGTAGTATCACATCTTTTTAAATACAATGACACAGTAACTTGAAACTTTAAATGTATTCTAGGCTTTTAAAAGTAGATGTTACAGTTGCATTTTGGGGGGCTCTTTGGGAAAAGTGGGACTTCTGGCAGCATGCTCATTAAGAGTGGGTTGTCACATAATGTTAATGCAGCAATATAAACTTTGAATGCTCTGCACTATAGCATACATCCCGTTACAAAAAAACACCCCACAACTTTTTATATTGACAACATTGTTCAGTTTTGGTGAGCTAGAGAACTCCATGCAGGTACTGAAAGTTATAGCATAAAAATAGAACCAACTTTCTGTGTCCTGATTATTGATAGCCAATAAACTAACTATGGAAGTGTATAGACTGTGAAATATTCCAGTATTCTCTAATTCTTATTTCATGGATATGAAGAGAGTTAAGCAACAGCCAGTAAATACAAAGTGCTGTAGTTGATGGGTGTGACATCTGAGGGGCTTTCATAGAAGTGGTAGGGTGTTCCATAACCCTGGCACCACTAGGTTAGAAGGACTGCAAGGAGCGTTGGGGTTTGGGAGCCCAGTGAAGCTTTTAGTGGCAGTTTTCCCATATACATTCCACCTAGTAATGGCTGGATGGGAATGACCCAGTAGCTTCTGTTAAATACTGCGTTCCAAATTGAGCCTTTTTAGTAAAGGAAAGATGAGCAGTTTGGCAATGCAAGACCTAAGTATTAAGGTCATTCACACCATGCTCTTCAGGCAAGAAGCAGCTATCCTGCTTACTCTGGATGATAGGTGGCATCTATGCAAGCCCATTAAAGTAGGTTTTATGTGTTTCTTTGTTGGTTCTTTTTGAGGGGCTGTATAACAATGTTAAGAGATTTTTTGAAAGTGGAATTGGAAAGCTCTATTTCTAGGAGATCATAAGTCAGCAACAGATTATGATTAAATATTGCTGCAAAAATTGTACTTTCAGCCTCCCTATAATCTTATTTTGATTTCATAACTTTTTGAAGGAGTGCTTTAGAGGAAATAATGTCTGAAACCAGATTGGAAGCTCAGCAGCCTTAATTACAGAACAGCCTCCACTGCTACTCTTGTGCATGTTAGTCTCCTGCAGTTTAATGTATGTGTTATGAGAATCCTGTCAATGTGTCACTTTATGGTATGAACTCTTCTCCAATATATATAATTAAGTTTCCAAGGATATTATATTTGGCTACTGTATGTTTGTATCCAGGCTGAAGCAAACTGTAGATTTGAAGGGCATGGCTGTGGGATGCTCATTCAAGGGTTTTCTTTCTATTCTTTATCTTGCATCTCTAGAAGGGAATGGGGCATCGTGTCTCTGCAGCCATTCGTTTCTGCATAGACATTTATATACTGTGTTGTTCGTCTGTCTTTGTCTGCTGCGAAGTTATTCTGTTCTTTTATCTCTTTCCCAACATCAGTTATTGTTGTTCTCTAATCTATAACTCAAAAATTTGTGTATAAAACGGAATTTTGTGGAACACTCTTGACTCTCTCCTCTGCCCCCTCCACAGGTTTATTTGTTAGGAAATTTATACTGCCGTTTATGAAAGGTCTTTGTCCATTCATGTGTATAAAATGGTCTGAATGCTGAAGCTTGTCAGGACAAGCACCTGAAATATCATTAAAGCTATGACTGAATAGCAGAGCATAGTGGCTCCTTCATATTGAAAGATAACTTGCATTACTGGGTCAAAAAATAATCTCTAAAAGGCATAAATGTAGAAGGTGTCATTATTGTATTTGGTTTAGCTGACCATTTGTAGCAAAGATCTGTTGCTGAGTTTTGTATTTTTCTGAAAAATGTTTTGTATGTTCAGCTAGCAGTTAACCTACCATAGTTGTTTTGAAGAAGTATGTTTGCAGCTGAGTGAGGTATAATAGCTTTCTGTTAGTGCCCAACTAAACCATTTTATGTTATGGTGAAGCGGATATGAATAGATGCGCTCCTTGCAAATACCTGCTGTTGCGAAAGAGGTCATCATGTTGACAAATCCTTAGTTTTTTTGTTCATAACCCTTATCACTTACTGTAATCTGTTAAATGAACTGCTATTGTGAGTTTCTGAACATTTCACTTTCAGTTGTGTAAGATGTCTCTTCTGTCAAATTGAAAGATGTATAGGGAGGCTCACAGGAGCAGTTTAACTGGCAGATGGAGGAAATGGTGACTGGAAGTGAGATCAGTGACTTCTTTAGTGTAGCTGAATCTAGGAAAGGCTCTTGGTGTGCAGCTGGTGAGTGAAGTTTGAACTCATTCGAGAGCCAACAGCAGATTGAGGAGTGTTCTCACAGTCCTTTTTGATGTCAGAGCTTTGGGCATAAAAACCTGCTGGTGGTGAGTAGCTGGGAGCAGTTGCATCGTTGACCAGTGTGCTGGACACACAAGAAGATTTCCATCTGCTTTCGCATTCTAAGTGAGCTCAGAAGAATTTATTATGTTCTTGTGGAGATACATAGAAGTTCTGAGAGGCACTGGAAAATTGTTAGCACTTAGAACTTAGGTTTTGATCATATGATAAGGTTAGGCACCCAAATGATGCAGTAGCAAAATCAGTAAATTGGTTTGTGGGGAATTCTTGTCCATATTATTACAGTGTGACTTGGAGCTTTTCAACAGAAGGTACAGTAAAATGCCTATTTCCTTTAAAGCATTATGAATTTTATCTTTTGGATGAAGAGCTAGATTTCAGGCCCAATGTTCTCTGTAGGTGTTTAAAGAGTAAAACATGCTGCCAGGATTAGATTCTTTTTCTCCCTTTTTTCTATAATCTATTGAATCTACTCCATATCTTAAAGCAAGAACCGAACCCTTGCTAATATCTGTCTTCTCTTAAAAGTAGGTTGATTGGTTAGCATAGCTACATAGAGTGTCGGTACCTTGACTCAAAATAAAACTTGGCTTCTCTTTTTGAGTTGATGCATCCTTACACTTCTTACACTTGAGAAGTCAAACTACTCCTGAACAAGAACTTTTGCCTAATGGCTTTCCAAGGGAAACTGACTCATTTTTCTGTGTGTTAAGGGCTGCTGTGTATACTTCAGTGGAAGAAACTATGGTAAAATGAATAATTGGATACTACTACTATCTGCAGATAGTAGTTCTACAGTTAGAATTAGCAATAATGAGTCTTTGATTTTTAATTGCAATGAAGTTTATAATTGATTAGTCTCCTAGTTTAGGTGTTCTGGTTTCTTTTTTTGTTTTAAGCACATCAAAGTGATCTTTAATGTATTTTCATTGCAAATGATATCTTAAAGGCATTCTAGGTGTGTGTTTCATTGCATATTGCATTATTGCCATGGAAAAATAAATTTCTCTTTCAAGGGTTTAAAGCAGTAACACGAGCCAGTACCAGTATTGCTCTGAGGTGTCATCCTTGTGGTGTGGATTGGGAGGAGGAAGAGGACCTGCAAAGCTATTAAATGACTTTATAGAGGCTGCCACAGGAATACTAATGCCTTCTGGTTAGACCTGTGGTCTAGTAAATGGATATGAATCTTTCACACAAAGTATTGTGTTAATTTATGAAAATGCTATGATTTTCATCCTAATGCTTTCTGTGGTAACACTACACAGGTTCTATTTCCCTCTGTTTCCAAATAATGGCTTCTGGAGAGGAATATCTATATTGATGTGGACATTCTTGTTACTGGGAGAAGCAACTGAGTCTAGAGTGTAATGACTAACTAGTAACAATTTCAATACAGAAAAGCCTTTACCTGGTGTAAAAAATAATGCCATGTTTTGACTAATATTTCTAAGCTCTGAATGGTACCTTTAGGCTAAAGTCTTAAAGCAATAGTATGAACAGAATAAATTATGTTACTGGCATAACCCAATTATTGCAACGTATGATAGTCCAACAGTTGGCTGTTCATCGTTAGGTGTGATGACATCCCGTTGTTACTTAATCTTGCCTTTACTGACACTGTAAAGTTTAATTTGAAAAGCATAAAGAGCAGTAGCCCTTATTAAGACTTGTGTATTACAATAATAGTGAAAGCTGTCCCAGCTGAGAATACAATCAGCTTTTTATCTGGCCTTTTCTGTTGAAATACTGGACAATGTTAGAAACTGGATTTGTGTGTCTATCTTCCTTGGTCCATAGCAGTGTTAAGGCTTAAAATGACAATGTTCCATAAAGACAGAAATGTAAATGTGTAGGTATTCTCTCAGTATCTCTTTTCCTTGTCCAGTTTTCCGATATGAAATGATATAAAGCTAATTTTAAGCAGGAATCAGTTTAGCCCATTTTTAACATGTTGAATAATTGCGGATAGGAGACCTTGAAAAGATTTTTCTCATCTCTGATCAGGCAATGTGTGAATTCAGGTATGTTTTAGATCTGCAGTGACAGGCAAACCTGTTGCTTGCCTGAGATCAGAGTGATCTGATGGGATTCTTAGTTGACCAGCTAAATATCTTGTCTTCAAGACAAGATATTGCTGTTCCAGAAAGGTAGCAGAGTCTCCTGTAGATTTGTGTCGTATCTTGGCAGCTGACTAGCTCTTGATATGACAAGAAAGTCCTCATGCATGAATTTAACAGGCATTCAGCTTTAATACTGCTCATAACTTATTAAAATCTTATGTTTGCAGTATCAGTAGTTTTTTTCTGTATCCATATTTTATTCATGGCTGCCTGTGCTGCACTTACATGTTTATAAGAGCAGTGATTCTAAAACTTTTAAACTATGTTATTATTCAGAATGCCGACGTACTGTACGTAGGTTAAGTGTAGGCATGACTACCGTGTGAGAGAATCCGTCTTCCTTATGCTTGATGCTATAAGATAGACTTTCATAGAAAATGTTGGAGGACATAAAATTGATTTTAAACTATTCTTTGAAATTTTAGATATAAAGTACGAGTAAGCAGACTTTCTCCAGTTTCTTTCAATTTTAAGGAAAAATTCTTGGTGATAGTAAGAAGGCATCTTACCAGGCTAATTGAAAGTAAAGTTGAATGAACAAATTTTCAGTTGGCTCCCGCTGGGTCTAGGCCATCCAGGTACTCTGGTATTAAATAGCACTAATTATCAGTAAAATAATGGAATGTTTGTGGACAAGTATGCAATTTAATGCACTGTACACTGCATGAAAGTGCCTGAATACTGAAAGGAGAGAATGTGTGGGTCCTTTAGTCCACTGTCGTCTTATTACAGAATATAATCCTTTCATAACTGTGTCAAACCATATCTTAATGTTAATTAAATTGCTAATTGTCTTCTTTCCTGCTCAGTAGCAGTTGTAAAATCTGGTTCTGTGATGCCTCCTGGCCTCCAGCACTGAGGCTGACTGTGGCAACCTCATAGATGCGAGTTTTTGTGGCAACATTTTCCTCTAGCTTAAGTAGCAGTTCTACCTACCTGTTAGCTACTACAGCTACATATACCATTTAATAACATGGCATAATAAGGGTCTAATAAAGACCAACAAGTCTAATAAAGACCTGTCCTGTTCAGTTTTATAAAAATATTCATCATGCTATAAAGCAAATCTTCATTAAGTTAACTTTTCCTTCCCCTCTAAAGACAGATACAGTGTTTGATCCTGCTGAGTTTCTGTAACACATGGCCTCTTGTTTCGGTGATTATACCATGAAAGAGGAGACTATGCCATTGCATAAAAAAAAAAGAAAATGGTACTTAGTGCAAAAGTTAGCTTTGCTTCCTTGACTGAACGCTCTACTTCTTAAAAGATACCTTTTAAAGGTATGAGTAGCAAAGTGGCAGAAAATTATGCTCCTTTTTTTTTTTTTTTTTTTCAGTTGGGAAAGGAAGAATCAGTTCTCCATTTCCTCTGTGCTTGGGTCCAGACAATTAAGCTGCTGTTCTGGTGGTGTGCTTTAAGAGGTGTTCATTAGGAAGAAGCAAGATGCTGATTTTACTCTGCTTTACTTTGTTACCAGGATTTTCAGTTTAGAGATACAAAGTCATGCTTAAACAGCACTTGGATGAAACCATCATATTAGTGAAGCTATTGGCTTCTGGTCTTCCTCTGACCAGTAAGTTAAACAAAAGAATTTACAAGATTCAGCTGCAATGCAGGGTGCTGCTCAGTGCTGGATCTTAAACGTGTCTAGGCTGAAACTGCTGCAGAGGACAGTAGCTCATTTATAAACAATGCAGGAAGACTAGCTGTAAGAATCAGATACTTTAATCTTCTGTGAGTTAGACTGTTTGCACTCAACATTATTCTTGAATTGTGGGTTCCACAGAAAACTGGTTTAGCTATAACCTAATTCAAGAAGCTTTGCTGACATGGAAAGCTTTGCTGGTAAAATTTGACCGGATGTCAACTTATTGTTGTGAAATTTCACTGGATGAACTTCAGTTTAAAAACTAGTTCTAGCTGTCCATGGGGTATTCAGATCTGTATAGCTGACACCCATGATGACAAGACAATTTAATGTGTAGCTTGTTCCAGGGCTTGTCCTGAAATGAATGCACATTAACTGAAAATCAGCCAAACTCAGACAATTGCGCTTAGTAAATAGAGATACTTCATGAAGCATTGCAGAGCATTTATCAAAACAATATCAAATAATTAGATTATCCACCTTCTCATGTGGTTTTGCGATTTTTTTTTTTGATAATGTCAGCTTTGTAAAACAGCTTTTCAGTTTGTGGCTGCAAACATTAATATACAGTCATCTTATGACATACACATTTATATCTCAATACATAGACTGTGTTAATCTCCAAAAATTGGGAACTTTGCCTAAACTAATTATAAATTTTATTACTTTATTGGTGTTTAAACAGAGATCTGTGACAAAAAGCCCCAAAAGGTGGTGGTAGGTTGTTGGGTGTTTTTTCAGACTTAGAATACATTAAAAGAGTTCTCTTCTGTCATATTCAGCAAATTTAAAACGTTACAGCTGGCCATGTCCAGATACTGAAATAATTTTTGACTAGCTAATTGGAGACTTTGTTGGAAAGCCAAATGAAGAAGTTTGTTAGTTCTGAAGTTTTAGTGGTGTATTGGCTTACCAGAGTTGAAAGTGTTAAATTAACAAAAATCTTGCCTAGTCTTGCTGCCATTGCTTTTCAAGTGCAGTAACAGACTGTCTCTAGACTGTGCATAAGGCTTTCTCCCATAGCACTTTGTATGTGGCAAAATTCTTGCTGTGGATGTCCTTGGTGGATG
Organism: Gallinago undulata; assembly: GCA_026546715.1. Taxonomy (NCBI): domain Eukaryota; kingdom Metazoa; phylum Chordata; class Aves; order Charadriiformes; family Scolopacidae; genus Gallinago; species Gallinago undulata. The sequence goes on along the minus strand of JAOTQQ010000079.1, from coordinate 7,347,566 downwards.
AAGTGTGTCTACTTCTCAGTTAGTCTGGTCCTTACATCGCAATTGCCAAGTCTTGTTCCTGTCCCTCTGGAACCATTGGTGAATCAGTACAAGGAGGATCTTAGGAAATTAGATTTAGTTTTGGCTTAGAAAAACTGTTATTTTAGATTGGGTAACAGTATTTCATGCAAAATAACTGCTTATGTCTCTTTATACTAGAGCCATGAGCCTCTTTTGTTCAGACTAGTGATCTTGCCTTGCATATCATGTTAAAGCAATAAAGAGATGCGTGTTTAGAGCTCTTATAAATATTCTAGACAGGGCATATAGTATTTCCATTTGTGGTGACGGAATAAGGCTATTGCTTTTATAAATCTCACTATTCAGGAGTATGAATAATTCAGTCTGGAGTCTGAGATCTTCGTATATTGCCACCTGCTCATTATTCAGAAATTCTTGTTACAGTCTGCTGTTGCCCTAGCAACATTCTGAAAATTAGTGTTGCATCTATGAAAAAGCTTTTGTTTATCTAGCAGAGCCCACTATCCAAGCTGTGTTATTGCAGGATGCATCTCAAGTGGCTACTCCAGGTCCCAGCCCTAGTTGTTTAAAAAAATAATGATCTTTTATGTGGCATTAACTGAAAATTGTTAAATTGTTCTTTTTTGTTTTATTTTAAACTAGTCATAGATATTAAATGTGATGCTGTTATAACTTAAAGTTCACTTTAGGGTCTGATAATATGATATCATTTCTGTAGAGATGCTTGACTGTACTGATATGCAAGAAAGTAAAAATCAGATCTTGGCTCCTGGTGTTCCTAGGGTCCCTCCCTGTCTTTCCTACCCATCTCTCTCCCTCCCTCTTTGCTCCCTCACCCTGTGGACTTTTAGATGAGAAACCAGGTCTTGTTTAACCTTAAACACTGCGGGATTTAAAAAGATCTTTCTTTGTGTTTATGAAGTTGACATTAGCTAAATCTGGGGAGGGAGTAGGGGTAGTGTTCACGAAGTCCTTGAAACTGCTAATGCCAGAGCTAACACAAGTCTCTCACAACTTCAGCTCTCACTGGTTTAGGTTGAACATACTCATCTCACAATATATACCATTTACTTATGGAAAAAAAAAAGGAATAAAGCTGATAGTCTGGATTTTATTATTTTTTTTTTTCAAGAGAGAAAAATAAACTGAAAAACTATGCTAAAAATATTTGACTTCCCAAATCCTTTCCATTGTCATGAAGCAAGAGACAAGCTGCAGCCCTTTCCTTAGCACCTTTTGTATATGGTTCAGACCCTCCCCTGTTGTATTGTCATTTGTTGGGTTCAACCCTGCAGTTACTGTCATTCCTTCTGTATGGGTGGAAGGTAACACACACCTGCTCTGAGGAGGCTTGTCATTCTTGTGTTATCTGATCTGTTGGTTTTCAGATTCTGAGTTCTGGAGAGTAATAAAGACTTCTGCTAAATTAGCAAGCTGTGGTCAAACTTCACACTAGAAAAATACTTCTGTCCAGACTCTTACATCTCCCTTGCTTTAACCTAATACGTTCCTTAGTCTTTTGCCTCTGAAGTACTTAAGGAATGGAATTGATGAGAAGTTTTGTGATTTCTTTAGGGGTTTTCTTTGTGCCTGCTTCATCACATGAACGCATGCTGGCAGCCATTGCTACCAGTTTGCAATGTTTAAAGAGTATATGGAATTACAGAGAGGGAACTTGGAGCGAAAGGGCTCCTGAGAAATCACAGGCTTTCCACAAGGACAGAGTTACATTGTTATTTTCAAGAACTGTCTGGTTTTGGCTTACAGTGATCTTACGGGTGTTTAGTCTAGGCACCTGATAACTAGTGACATAGTAAATGTTAAATTGTGGGAAAGGACAAGGAACAATTGAACTAAGTGAGAAATTTGGGATTACAACTGAATTGCTCATCATGATTCTAGCTGGAGCCTCCCCCTTTCCTTGCTTTTAGGCACCTGGCACTGAAGCCCTGATTCCGTGTTCATAGTTGTTGGAATTCTTTGGGATGATAACACAATTTGTTGTGCTATCCAACACGGCAAACATGAGAGAAGGCTTGTTGTTTGGAGTTATTTTATTTTGGGGTAGGCGTTATTATTTGGGAACTTCTATTTCAGCTGTCCCTTTGCAGAAAATAACACTGGTTTAGAATAAACAGTTTCTTACAGTTCTCCATTCTCATTTCTGTGTTCATAAAACTACTGGTCATTGTGCCTTATTGCTAGAATAGACGAAAACTGACCTTTATTGATCTTTAGTGGTTGATTCATAGTGTCTCATACCCCCGAAAAAGTTGATTTTGCACCCCTCAACATTCCTTTTCCCTGTGTAGAGTTACATGTATGTATGTATTGCTCATCGGGTTTGGACAGCATGGCTTCAAAATCAGTACATTCTAATGATTTTTTGCTTATCACATACCTTATGGAGACCCAAAAAAAATGGGTGGGGAAAAATAGGAAAATATATCCAGTGAGACAGCACAAGTTTGTTCTGAGTGTTGGTACTTAAAGCAGATATAGTGATTATTTTTTTTTTAAAATTTCTGTTCAGCATCTGGGACCTTTGTATACCTGGAGCACTATAGCCATCCACGTACTGGGTAACTTAGGGGGAAGCCCAGAGAAAATTTATCAGAGATGTTAATTTTTGTTCAGACTGTTTCTTTTTTGTTAAAAACCCAAACCACAATGAATCTCATGTGGCTGATAGGATATTACAGTATATTGGTTTTTCTGTCAGGCAGTTAAGATGACCTTAAACTCCAAGCTCCAAATGAGTAGCTTAATTTTCTGCTGAGCTAATGCCTGGCATTTAGATGAGACTGTATAAAACAGAATGTCTAGAATAGTCTGAATTTGAACTGCAGTTCAGGAAAGAGCTGATATTAAGATATGAATGCAAAATCAGATATAGTGTGTTCATTAGGTTTGTATGAATCTATTGTCTTGAGACTAAATTTACAGTTCCTTTATTTTTCTTATTTTTATCAACAATGAAGTAGATTAGGTTGGTTGTGGGGAAAATCTGAAGGTCTTGTTATAGAACCATTTTTTAGAACTAACAGCGAGTGCAAATGTTCATTACTAGGAACAGCTGGAGGTGGAAGGACAGAATACAGTGATTAAACATGTATCTGGCAAAACTAAGCAGCTGATCTTTAGTCTGGCTTTGCGATATATTGATTCCTCAGTTTAGCATGAGGCGTTTCTTAGTTGTTTGCTTAAACTGCAGTACTTTTAAAGAGATTTTTAGTCTTGAATTCTGTGAATGCCAGAAGTATTTTTTTCAGCTTGTCTTTATGTTATTACTCTAGACTTTTTAATTAACAATAAGTTAGTCTTTCATCAGCAATCAGCCCTACAAATGGACCCACCAGACAGACACTCGCTCATTTGGTATCTGTTTTCCAGAAGGCATTTGAAATGTAGTTACACTTACTCTTTAATAGTAGCTTTGCACATTCAGTGTTTTGGGATTGCTTAAATTTAGGGCTTTAGCTTAAGGTCTCCTATATTTAGATTTGGACGACACTTTGTCATTATCTGGTAACCATAGCTAATTGGTGACTAGTTTCTAAATAACAGTAAAATAGTTTCATTTATACTGGTAAGAATGAGATTATATTTCACTTCTTGGAACAAAAATAAAACAACCAGAGAAAGATGTTTTTTTTTAGCTGCTTCACTATACTGAATAAACTGTGCTTGTGGTGCAAAGGAATGAAATTGGAGTGCTTGAGCATTTGTGCTTTCTTGGAAGTGAGGGGTTTTTATAGTGAGATTATAGGAACTATATACAGCACAGGCATTCATGACCAGTATGGAGTTATGTAATTTCTCTAAGTGTGGAGATAAAGATGTTTCTTTATATTGTTCAGTCAAATGTTTAAAACTTCTTAGCAGTTCAGTAGAGATAAAGTCAAAATTAGTCAAGTGGATGAAAGTTGGTGTGATCAGAAGGTGGCTTCACTATGGCCTTCATGTATATAGGCCAAACATTACTTATACTATTAGATGTCTCCCTGGCTCATGTAACTGAGAAAAGTTGTTCTGTTTCCTTTAGGTTTATAGATAAATTTCACTTTTGAATTGTGATAAGTTAGTTATTTAACAAATTATCCCATTCTAGGATTAGAAAAAGCCTGAGGAAACAAGAAACTTAATAAATGTCTTCGGGTTGGTCCATTTTAGCTTGTTCTTTGAGTCTTCAAAGAACTAATTTTTTTTCTCTTCCTTTGTTCATCCTTCTAAAAGGAAAGTCTTCAAGAACATTGTAGTTTGTTAGCTCTGTGCTTCCTCCTCCAGCGGTTTGTGTCCTGCCTTTTCTGCCCTGAAAATATACCAGCCTGTAAATCTTACTGGGAGTTGAGAGAATATAGGGCCCTTGTGCCTCATGGATATTGCAGAGCCAGAAACACCTGCTTCCCAAGTATATCTCATGTAACAGAGCATGCTACTTTTTTTTTCTTTTTTAATTAGTTTGGATTGCTGTCTATGTCAGTACTCCTGTTTGAGTTTTAAAGAAAACTTCCTCCAGCGCAGTCCGGTCTCCTCTATTCTGTGAGTCAGATTCTGGTTTGGGGACACTTGATGGTGCACTTTAGTCACTTACTGAGTTGTGTAATTTCTTTGAGTTTAAAAAAAAAAAAGTGAAGATACTAATTTTCACAATCACTTGAATTGAGGTTTTCACTATGACTCTCAGAGGGTGTTGTTTTGTCAGGAAAATAGTTTTGAAGTGATAATGGCTGTGTTGCATACCTTCACTTTTTTTTTTTTTTGATTGGGTAAGCCTAAAGACTCCTTCCCCCTTTAACAAGTGCCTGGGTTGCTTTCTAGGCTGGTTTTCATTTATCTCTTGAATATCTGTTTTGTGTGCTTGATATGTGGTATTGCTTTGAAATTTAAATTGAATTAAAACTTTCTATTTGTGTGTATGTTTCTCAGCTTATTATGCCTATATTGTTATGTCCTATTTCAGCAAATGTAATTTGTGTATTTGATAAGAGATATAATTTACGCGTGTTCCAAGTTGAAGATCAACTAAATTGGGATTGCTAATGCAATTGTAATCTAGCCCTGGCTGCTCCAACTCCTGTTTCCAGGATAAAAGTTGTTATTTATCTTAAGCTTATTAATTCTGTGTCTTGTCTCATTTAAGATAAATGTTAAGGCATTATTTTTGCAGTATTCAATTTAAATTATTTTCCTATTTTACATACACTAGTGAGTTATTTCTATATTCATTTACACATGGTTGCATTTGGCACTATATAAAGGCATTCATAGAGCTGTAGAGACACCATCAAACAAGCATTTATACAGTACATTTCCTAGGCAGGAATATTTCAGGTAACAATTGTTTCCTGTCAAAATCCTCTCTTCCTTTTTAATGCTGAGCACAGAAGCCTGGAGGATTGTTTTAATATTAAGTTAAAAATTACTTCTCATTTCTTAAGGAGAACTTTGATTGTTGTAGGCATTGGTGGTTTTCTTGTGGTTTCAGTGTAGTAGTTGTAAAAACGCCTCACTGAAGGGATTTAAATTATAATAACTAGACTCACATATTGGGATCTTCCACCTTAGATTGCCTCTTCTCTTTTTTCTTTTCTTTCTCCTCACTTCAGCGGTCTTTTCCCATTTCCCATTTTAATGAAATCTGCAAATAATGAGAAATGGTGAACTCCTGGAAAGAAGGAATGTTATCTAATAGAATCTGGACAGCTAGAAGGCGGGGATTATGTGGAAGGTGCCTCATGGAATTCACTGGAGGCTTCTTTTTTTTTTTTTTTTTTTTAAAGCTGCTGCTGTTGAAGGATAAGCTT
>JAOTQQ010000079.1:7288915-7334477 GCA_026546715.1 Gallinago undulata | reverse complement strand
TAGCACAATGGTGCCTCGGTCACACAAGTGCCAAGGCCCATGTCTTGGTGCTTGCAGTCAGGGAAGGTCTGTGTGAGCTTAGGCACGGGCCAAGCTGGAGTGATTGAGGTGTAAACACATTCTCTTCTGCCAACTTCTGCTGTTGTAGTACCTCTGATAGAGGGACAGGCCAGATAAATAAAAGAGCAGATTACTTTTTATAAGCAGTGCAGCAAGATTAACTGGAGCATACCTTGGAGAGCCTTTTATTGTCTTCACAATCGCTGGATTTTTCTTCCATCTTTTGAATTTCCTTTGGAGGGTATTTTCTCAAGAAAGTCTGCAAATATTTTCTGGTAAATTTGGTGCTATTTCTGTGCAGTTAATTTTTTTTTAAATGATGTCTATGCTCAGTCCATAGTATGATATAATATCTAGTCCTTAATTCATTTTGAACGAGGTAGAGTAACTGCACGTTATGCTTCTGTATTCCTATTTGGCATCATACTGTTTCTTTGAAAATCTGATTACTGAATAGCTTGGTAAGTTGAATCAAATAAAAAGTATCTTCTAATGCTGTTAACTGATTAATGTATAACTTTAAAACCTGTGTAGATGGTATAATTGGGAAAAGCATAAATCTTTAAACTATTTAAGTCAATGCAGCATGGATTCATTTGTACAGCATTTTCCAGTACATAAATGTAAACAAGATTAGTGATTTTTTTTTCTTTGATTCATGCTTCAAAAATGGGCAAATACTGTATTTAAATGCGATGTCATTAGTAAGATCAGACCTGCACAATATTGTAATTCAGTAGGGAAGCCAGGATTCTCTGCTCCCTAGTCAGTGATTTAATGGGTCTCGAACTTCTTAATATAACATGCAGAAAGCGTGTGCACAGAGTTCATGTGTGTGTTGGCTTTTCTGGAAAAGGGGAACAGCTGCCTCTGCATAATTCCAGTTTCTGTCTCATAGTTTACAGAGCTGCTTTGAATTTTCTGTTAAATGAATGGTAATCTTAAGATCAACTGCTACATTTTTATAAAAGGTTTGTGGTAGATTCTAAGTCTTAAAATCCCTGGGCCACAGAGGTAAGCAAAGCACTAATTGAGAGAGGGAGGGTGAAACTCTGATTGTAGACCCTGGCTTATGGCAGGCTGTGAGCACAGTTTGGTCTGTTCATGGGCAGGAGAATTGTTGCTCCCTCTGGAATCCTCCCTTTCTCTCCAAGTCAGGATTTTTAAGGCTGTATGGAGTTTTTGTTTTTCTATTCCTTTTCTCTCCTTTATCATATGAGGCAGTTTCCTATGGTCTTTTTTCCGCCCCTCCCCTAAGTTTCCCAGAAGGGACAAATCTGTTCCAAATACATGTGCCTTGTCCATCTTTTGTCTCAGGATTCATCTAAAGGTTCTCTGTTAATAGAGACTTACTTTTTTTCTTAAAAAAAAAAAAATGCACCTTCACATGGCTTTATTTTAATTAGGCTGGTGCTATTAAAGAATGGCATTAATTGACTACTGGGATGGAGCTGATATAAAAATTACTGTTGCAAAAAAAAGAAAAAGGGGGATACCAGCACTTCCCCTGTCCCTCTTATGGCTTACTTCATGCTGGCTAGTGCTGGTATAAATCTGTGCTGTGCACCGCTGTAGCTCAGTAGCCCAGAAAAACTACCCTAGAGAAACAGCTTTATGGTTCTCCGTCATTTCTGGTTGAATTACACCATGGAAAAGCTCGGCAAGTACCAGAGCTGGTGCAAAGGTGGAGGTGGGACCACACTTAGAAGGAGAAGAACCAGCAGCAAGACCTCCCACTTTTGACAGCAGTGAGTTCTCTGTTGATGTAGCTGTCTGAGGCATCAGTCTAACTTGACAAAATTATTTCTTTCTGAGAACGGTGTGTAAATAGTGGTCCTCAAGAACTGAGCAGTAGATGGATGGAGTAACTTTCTTTTAGTTGTACCCATGGTTTTTGTTCATGTAAGAATGAGATATTTTGATCGGTATCTTTCTGCTTAAGGCATAAACATTTTCCTCTTTCATCCTAACAAAGAAACATATGTAACTTTTTGTGAGTGTTTTGGGTTGGTTGAAAGGGTTGGTGTTTGTTCTAATCACAGGAACCTTGAGGTTATGATGCTAATAAAAATATGTGTATATTGTGTTTAAATGCTTCCTAAAATAATTGAGGTGAAAAATAACTGGAAAAGCTCTTGTTGTGGCAAGTCTTTTATATAAGAGCCTTCGAAGATTTTTTTTTTTTTTTTTTCTTGGGAAAGTCTTGGTCTTTCTCAAAACCAAACCAAACCAAAAAAAAAATAGCTCTTCCACATCCAAGCTTGTATCACTGATGTGCTAGGGGTAAGTAAGACTCCATTCTTAGAGACTTTGCTGTCCTTACAAATCAATTCTGCCACTTAAGCTGTGGAGGGACTTGCTGCACGAAGCTGCTGTATAAGTTACGGTAAGAGGCCAGTGTGTGATGGTGGGTTTTTTCTCACTTAGCTACTTCTATAACAGAGTTTTCGAAATAATATGGATCCTATACAAAGCTCAGGTCTTCCAAAGGAAAAACAGGTGGTTTTATAGATTCCCCTTAAGTAATAGTACTCCTTCTGATGAGGACAATGGTACTCTGGTCTTTCTGTAGTAAAGGTAATTGTTATTTAGTGCAGAGCATCTTTTATGTATTTTTTCCCCTTCCTGATAATTCCTCTCTAGGGAAGATCATCCTTATAATCCTGCCTCAAAGAGGATGGAAGTAAAGCCAACATTGATTCTTCTCAGTTTAATGGAATACAATATAAATAGCACAGAAAATAACCTACTGCTGTGATTCCTCTCCCGTGTGTTCGTGCATAAAGGGATCTTTCCTGTAAGCAGAGGAATGTCAGCTCTGTGACTCTAAGCTAGGCAATTAAGAAATAAAATGTAGCGGAAGTAAACCAACAGCAAAAATGTGTGATTGTAGATATCTTTAATTAGATTAATATAGTCTGCTCTCAACTCTGTCTCCACTGTTTTGAGCACATTCTTAGCCTCTTCACTTAATTTGATTGTGAAGAGGGTTGGTGTGGTTGTTAATGGAGGATTCCTCTGCTGATCAGAGATCTTCTGTGTTATGTCCTATGGTCCTCTTCTCTAGGATTGTTTTTATGAAAGACACGAAAGACTTTTGAAGTATAAAGTGTTTTGGAAATGCTTACAGGAAATGTGTCGGTACTAGAGAGAATAATTTTCTGTCTGTATCTCTTCCTACCTTTAGCATACAGAAACTATGTAACAATTTCACATGTATACAAAAAGCTGGGGCAAATACCAGACTTTCTTACTGCCTGTCTCTTAATATTTACTCTCCCTCCTGCCCAGCTGCTTCTTGGCCCTATATCTCACCTGTCTTTCCTGTGTGTGCTGGGATAGACAAACAATTCAACTACTGCTGCTTCCTGCTTTAAATCGTAATACATTGATTGGTTTTGCTTTGTTTTCTTTAGATTCTAACATAGATACACAGTACAGCTTTCTCTGTACTGCTGCACAAAACCTTGGTGTGGTTTCGGGGGAGTGTGGCTGGATAATTAAGTCCCAGCCTTTAGAGCTCAGATAATAAAGTTAAAGCAACTTGTGAAGAGAAATACAGCTTTACGTGTAACTAGAGCAAATATTGAGAGCTAAGACAAGGCATTGCATAAAGTCTGGAAATTTCTGAATACCTTTACTAAAAGCCTCACTGGAAATTCAGCACTGATTGATTTTGACTGTTGGGTTAGGGGGTAAACTACTTAGTCATACTAAAAATGAGGTAGGTGGATATTTTCCACAACAAGCGATACTATTCAGACCTGTGTAAGAATTCTGTTGGAATACCAGGTGAACAGAAGCCTGTTTAAGAAATAAATTCTCTTTTTACCTTTCTACTGATAGTGTGTCCACTTTGTGTGTTGAATGTAGGTGTCTTGCACTCCTACCCTTCTAATCCAGTTTCCTGCCCTGAATTTGATTGATATCAGTTATTTTGACAGGTGTTCCTGGGGTCAGTTTGCCAGCAATGATATCAATGACAGCTTTAACAAAGAACAAAAAAAAAAATCACCGTCCATCTTTTAGCTTCTTTTCAAAAGAAAAAGGATCAATTTCTTCCATCACAGGCAGAGGAAAGCTTCCTGTCTCCATCTACATTGCCAACAAGAAGGAGATAGAAGTCTTAATGCCTCTTAGAGAAATTGGATTAAGTTGAGTAGATCCTGTTCCCAGAAATATCCTCGCTCATTACAAGTCAATTTAGCAGGTTTACATATGATGATTTTCTAGTCAGAACCTGAAACAAAGGACCCAGTGGTTTTTCATGTATCATGATTCAGGAGGCTTCTGTCATAAAAGCAATGACTTTGCTCAATATCTTTTTTTTTTTTTAATCTCTTGTCCTTTGGGCTGTGCAAAAGAAAGCAATGAGAGCACAGGATTGACAGCTCTTCTGATTTTTCTGACTGTAAAGCATATGCCTACACAGTACTAGACCTCCATCTCGCAACTGATAATAACAGTTTTATCTCTGAAAAGAAGTACCTTCAGAATAGTTGCTTAGAAAAAGTGGTTACTGCTTTTCAGAAAGAGAATTAATGGAACTTGGATGAATGGTGCTGGTATAGTGTTACCAATATGATGAAGGGGAAGAACACACATTTCAACAGTAAGTGTTTAGATGGAGGCACAGAAATCCCAAAGGTTAAAGAAGATAAATATGTTACCCTCCACGCTTGCTTACAAGTCCTTGTACTTCCTGTCTATCAAAGCAGATGCCTGTTTTCACCTAAAAAAAGATACTACTAGAATTGGCAGGCCTTTTTCATGAGACCTGTTGCTACCTGTTCAAATTTTTTAAGTGCAAACACCTAATATTCAGTCCTTTTAACTCTTTGGTTAATTTTAGGGCAAAGCTATCATGTCCCTCATTAAAACCTGCTGGCCTATATTAGTCTATATTGCCATCCAGTCTGTGGCCAGTGTTGGGATTTGGGTTAAATCAACTTAGTGAGTTTGCTTACTAGTGCCTGTTTTCACTCCAGACAGTAGAGTGACTCCTAAGCTCTGCCTTATTGCTTCCTTCACCTTTTTCTGGCCTCCATGGGGCACAAGAAATTAACATCCAAATATATGGGGAAGTGAAAGAGACGGGATTCATAAGTATGGACTGTGATCTGTGTGTGTGTGTCCCCAGTCTGCAGCACATAAAATTCCTTAAATCCTTTTTAATCCGATATATATGATTTTAGAAACTGGAACCAAATTATCTCAGCTATGGAAATTGTCTGAGTTAAAGGAAACTTCAGGAATGGAAAGTTATCCAATTACTAGTAATTTGCTATTGTGGGTCAAGAACGCAAGGTTGTATTACCAATTTCATGGAATCTGTGTCTAGAATTAATTAAAAAATGTGGGTTTTCTCAGGTGAGCAAAAATTCATCTTATGTGTGTTTTGCTGTTAATCTGAAGCACAGGGTTTGTCATTTACTTGTGTGTGTATAGTGATTCTGGTTGACTCAAAATAGCTACATTCTATTAAAAAAAGAAATATTTTGTGTCGATTTAACTACATGGCTTGTCCTTGATTCTGTCCATTTTACTGTAGCATAAAATCTGCAGTCTTTAAATCTATCTGCAGGTAGAAAATCTGTTCATAACAAGTTATAAGGTGATTTGCAGTTAGGTTGTTGTAGAAAACAGAAGGAATTTTTTTCTTGTGCACCAGTTTTCCGGGTTGCCATAGGAAAGCAAATATGTTTGCAGTATGAGTTTTGCGAACTAAGTATGCTAATAGACTTTTTTTTAATGGTGGTGCAAAGGATTAGGAGCTCTTAGTGATATAATTAAATAAAAAACTTCAAGATATTGATTATAGTTGCTACATTTGTGACGTGTAGGGAGTAGGAATTACGTTTACTTTTAATTTCAAAGGTTATATTTGCAATTGGACATAAATGGGTTTTTTTCTGTCTTCAGCCTGTAATTTTTTTAACATTTCTTGAAATACAATACAAATCATATGTCAGTCAAGAAAACCAAAAAGTATCTCTACTGAAGTCTTGTTTACAGTAAAGGTTGTTAATCTGGGCTTCTTCAGAAATCTTAAATCACCATCTGGATTGTCTGGAAAAACTACCTCAACAAGCAAAGAGGACTATATATCCTTTGTTGCATTTCTGCATCTTTTTATTTCCAATTTGTTCTTTCATCTGTAATCTTTTCCCCTCCATTAGATTGAATGAATAGGGTCTTTTACAGACCTGAGTCACAGCCCATCTTTTATCTTCCTTTCCCATGCTTCTTTGCAATAAGATTTATGAAGTCAAAATGTCTGTAGTATCTCATACTTCTTATCAAACTATATGTTTCTTTAGATCTAAACCAGTAACTGTGGCCAAGCTTTAATCTCACCTGCAAGGAAATCTGGCAGGCTGTGTGTGGGCCATCATGCTGTTCTTTCACGCCATCACTGTCTTCTCGGTCGTATCAAGTAGCTCAGCGCAACGAGATCTTCTCCTCAGACTTGTAACTAATTTATCTTAGCGCTTCAGGAAGAGGTGTTGGATGCCTCATGCTGTTGAAAAGACAATTTAAAGTTATTCTTACCCAAATCTCTTTTGCAGGGTTTATCTGGGGGCAAGGGAGAAGTACATTATTCTTCATTCTTTTGGTGCATGTATCTTCTGAAGTGTTGCTTTCTGCTGGTTTTACAGTTGTTTTCCAGGAAGGGATCAGGAGACTGCAGTATCTTTATGTGCATACAAAGCAATTTAGATAGATGCCAGTAGTACTGCTGTGGAATGTAGAGAAATATTAAGTATTTGCTTTCTTTTATTTCATTGTAAATCCTGCTTCCCATACTTAGTTCTTCAGTCAGTGTTAAATTCAGCTAGTTACATTATTCTGTATTAAACTCCTTGTTGAATTACTACATTGAATTATTAAAGCTGATAAAAGGCTGGGCATTGTCACAGTCTGACTTGGTAATTTTATATTAATTGCGTTCTAGTGACCTCATATTGCAGAATGCTTTAACGCTTTCAGATTCTTTCAGCTAAGATGCAACTTGTCTCCAACAAGTTGCATGACTTGACTTTCCATCCTTTCTCCCTGCATGTAGTGCAGCTCTTTGCTTTGAAAAAGAACAGAACAGTTTAGTGCAGGTTCTTCACCTACATCGATTAAAATCATGTTTGCAACTATGGAATAAATGTCTCATTTGTTTCTTAATTTGACTTTAAACAATACTGATGTTTTTCACTTCTTTCTTTTTTTTTCCTGGAACAATTCTAATTATTATGTAGTTCAGCTGAGGTGACAGAAGGTGTTCTTGATGTTTATTATCACTTTTTACTGTTTTTAATAAGCCCCTGACTAGTCATGAGGAAAGTGTTTGGGGAATGAAATACAGAGAGCCTTTTCAGCTGTTTTATTTCAGTGTATCTTTAACAGGTTTGAAAAAAAAGAAAAAAGTATCCTGAAGCCAAGAACAGAAATAACTATGTATTGGTTACATTTTGTTTGCCATTAGGTATCTGTTGTTGCCTTCCACTTCAAATGCATCCCTCCTCGGGGGTGGTGATATTGTTTCTCAGAAAAGCAAATCTGAAAGAGGGAAGGTGGAACATTGTCAGTTTTCTAGAAATTTGTAAATTCTCATTCAAGGGCAATTAAATTTGTTGAAAACTGTCTTCTGTAATTCAGGTTGCTTAAAATATAGATTATGTGTTTGTAGACAGAGGAAAATGCTGTTATGTGAACAGGGATTTGAGATCTTATGGCCTATTACTCCTACACACCTGCTGGGCTGCTTATTTCAAACTGTGTTTTCAGTCTCTTCTGAAAGATACCTGCCTGTTTATAGAAACAGCGTTTCACGAGGAATGACAACAGAATGTTTATTACGACTACTTGTTAACTCTGTAGTACAGAAATATCTTGGGAGTCTAATGAGAAATGTTATTATGGCTAGATAAAGCAAGTAGAATGAATAGATATGACAATTCTGACTTCGTCTGTGCTTGTTTTCCTTGAAATGACTATTTAGGTTTCTGGGTGTCATCATGTTCCCTCTCCCCTCCCACTCCAAATGAAAATATCATGTATTTTCTTTGTTGATTTTCAGGCATTCAAAAGGGATGTTCTTGCTGATTCAAGACAACATAGTTCTGTCCGGGACTCTACACTGGGGATAAGGACATGGGACTCCTCCTGCCAGATTCCAGATGGTTCATTACAACTGACATCTTGGTTGACAACTGTGAAAAGGAACTTTGGAGTATTTTATTTAATTTTTGTGGGAGATCACAATCCCCAAACTGTAGGACATATCAGGTACCAAATCAGATACTTACTTAGACTTTCCATAATGTTATTTCATTGTTATTTGTTTTCTAGGAAGTACTCTAAGCATTCAGATCTTATTCTTTGTTTCTTTTAAAAAATGGAAAATTTTTGATTTTACGTCTTGTGCTGTAACTGATTAATGACAAGAAGTTGTATTTCTTATTTCTTAAGGAAAATTGGGGTGGTTCTGTTATAGCTTTAATCATTAGAGTTATCTTTATATATTTAAAATAATTATTATAAATTATTATTATTATAAATTCTAATTGCCTATAATTGTTGTTATTATCCTAATTACCAAAGCTGTCTTTTTCTGTCTTTTTTTATTGCTTCTGAGAGTGCTTACTTGCCTTAAGATTAGTTTTGCTACATGTAGAAGGTAGGATAGTTCCTATGTTCAGAACTTGCCCAGTTGTTACCTGGCAACTCAAACTTACGTTTTATGATGTTTATGAGTATTTGGACACATGTTGCATTATGAGTCAACTATTTACTTTCAACCCTTTAAAAATGAATCTATATGTAACTCTTTTGTCCTTTCAAATAAGTAGTGCTTCCTTTGTTTCTATTGGAAGCTAGTTTGATTGGGGTATCCGAATGCGCAGGTGTGTTTTTTTTAATACAGAAAGGAAAATCTGCAAGCGTTATCCTACAGCGTAGCTCTTATTTATCATTTGCCTAGATGTCTTTTATTATAAGCCTCTTGATAAAAGTGGCTAAAGAGAAAATGATCACTCTCTTCCTCTGATATAAGACAGGAAAAAATACCATAACAGGAAGGGGGATCCTTTTTGCAGCAAAATCATATTTCTTTTGGGTAGCTGTGTAAGTGTGTACGTCGTCTTAAATTAATTTGTAATTACTCAGTGATCCATTTTTTTTGTCCTAAAGGTTCCATATTTCTTATAGAATTTTAAAATAACCTTTTCTAATGAGGATGTCTGATATTCTTACTGTAAAAGATGAAACTGATGCAATGAAGGGTTCAGAAGCTGAATTTAAAGATACAGACCCAGTTGAAAACCTTATAAAATCAGGAAGTCAGGAGCAGATCCAAGTGGAAAAGGATGAAAATTGTCCTGATAGCAAAAACAATATGCCGGTAAGAAGTTTTTTTTTACTTTATTTTTCACTAATATATCATAAGTCTGTGTCTTGTTCTCCCTTTCTCATGATTGTCTTATGTGTTTCTTTGGTATAAGTCTGGAAAACTTGACTGGCCTTAGGGAAGCAAGTAGGATGGTTATTGCTTCCTCTCTCCTCCTTTGCCTCACTTCTTTATATTGATGTAAATATGAAAGTCAGCCATTTTTAATTGTTTGAAATAGATGAGTAGTTTTCATAGGAATCAGACAATTTGTTGATCTTTGTGTTTTCCTGAGTGCATGTGTGAAGTTGAGTTCTTTTCATTGGAGCAGAACAAGAGAAAAACTCTGCGCTCAAGCTGTCTTTTGCCATTGCTGGATCCTGACAGAGTTTCAGAAACTGAGCTACATTAAGAATACGCTTTATTATAATAGTGTGGTTTGATCAAAATGCTAAACCGTTAAGTGTTGCTTGTATGAAGAAAGCCCGTGAACCACAGCTCAGCATGTCTGCCCAGAGTAGAAGTGACCAATGTAGGGCTCTTCAGCTATGCGCACCTTACAGGTGGCTCAGGTGTAACTTTTACAGCAGAGCTGTACAGTATAAGGCTAAATTAATCGGATGTAGGTAATCCAAATCCCCAGGTGTCAGAAAAATCAAATCAGCAGAACTCCTGAGGCCAGTAAGTCTGGGTCCTGCCCAAGCCACCAGCAGAAGGCCCAGCCTCTTCTCCCTACATTGAAGGCAGACAGAGCTGGTGAGCTATCATCCCATCTTGGCTACTAGCCAGCAGTCCTTGTATCTTCCCTTTTCATCCATTCTTCACCATCTGACAGTTTTGGTATGTGATTTATTATGTAGGAAAGCTGTAGAGCTGATGCATATAAATGAACGGCCTTTCCAAGGTGGGAGATGTACCTATAAAGAAAACGTGGCATCACATTTCAAGTGAGAAAGAGAGAGGGGAAATATCTTGTGTTAAAGAACACACCGGTATGGATATGTTAATAATCTAAGGTATCAGATTTAATACCTCTGAGGTTCAGTTGTGCAGTTAGTGTTTGTGCTCGTGAATCCTGGGAAATGGGGGTCTCTCTCACATGGGTAAAGTAGCGAATTTCGGGCTGAAGCTGCCCACTTGGTCATTGAAGACTGTAGGTGTCTTGGCTGTGGTGAGGAGTTAGGGAAAGCAGCTGAAGTTTTCTTGAACAGCCTAGAAAATGGGCTGAATTTGTAAGAAAAAACACGGAAGCTTGTGTTTGACAAGAATAAACCATTTTCTTGTAAAAATCCCAAGTGAAATATGAGGTGTGGCAGTATTCTTTCATGGATTGCACAAACAGGACAGTAGCTTATTAGAGTCTTGTTATTGAGAATTGAGTTCTTTTGGGAGTAGTTTTGTTCGACTAACAATTCAATGTTCCACTGAATGAAGTAAGCTCTATCTGCTATGTTAAATTGCTTCCAAATAAATCTTGTAGACCACTGTAATAACAATACGGTTTTACACTTTAATTTAATCTGCTGGCTTTATTAAGGCTGGCATCAGTAATAATTTTATGGAAAAAAAAAATCCTTAAAATGAAATACTTCTGTAATGTATGACAAGTAACTGCTACTGCAAAGCTGGTAGATGTTTTAGCTGAGCTGGTGTTTTCTTTAATCAGTGGAATATCCCAGTAGTTAGCCTTAAAAATTAAATTAAGGTTTATTTATTTTCATACAGTTCAGTAACTTGGAAAAATTTCATTCACATTTTCTCAAATTTTGGCGTGGAAACTTCTATGAGACTCAAGTGGCAAATCTGCTTTCCTGCAAACTAGTGTTGGTTAGTCTAGAGAAATGAATCTGTCAGTGCTGTCGATGGTTTGGGGAGGAGCTTGGTTTTGTTCTTGAACAGGAGTAGTAGATACCAGATTATTCCAAGATGTTGTGCATTAGTAACTTATTTGCTGCTACACACACTGTTGGGGGTACAATGTGAATGAGAAAAATATCTTACTAGAGTACGTGGCTACCACTCTCAATTTCTTCAAGCAGTGTGAGTGGTACAATTGATATAGACATTATTAGGGAAGGTTTTGTAATTGTCATATTTTGAATTGACTATCAAGTAACACATAAATGGGATTGGAAATAAGAAGCACTTCTATGAAAAATACCTTTACAGAAGTCACGTGCATGTCAGCACTCTGGTAATTTTTGTGGTCAAAAAGGTTTTGGTTCACCAATCGCTGTTGTCTCCTGACCTGGACAAGATTAACAGGTGGGAGACAATATATTCACTCTGAATTAGCTAGAATACAGGGTCTGAAGTTTGTTGCCCTTGTTATTGGGTGATGGGACAGGTAATACTTAATCTACTATAATGACTGTTGCTAAAAACATAATGTGTCAGCAAATATTGACAAAAAATTAAATAAACAACCCGGATTTATCGTATAGGATATACTGCCTTTTATTCACTATTAGGAAGACTTTTTTTAAAATAAAAATTAACATTTCCTTAACAATTCATGTTGGCTAATGTGTAATTTGGAAAAGGAGGTACGTTCTTATATTCTGCAATCCATGCATTAAGGGAATTGGGGGAAGAAGAATGATAGTCTTCAATACTGTCATCTCTGCACTGAAAAATAACCATTAATAAGTATATGTAAATGATGATTGCCAAGGTGGTAAAAGACTGAGAAAAAGCAAACTGCGTATCGCTACGTGTCACCAAAAGAACTTGCAGGCTGTGGAGAGTAAAACCAAAATACCACCAATAAAAAAATGCCTCACGGAGGGATGGAGGCCAGTATTATGTGCAAGGCAAATGTTGTATTGAGTATAATTCTGTTTTGGATTTATGCTAATTAAGCAGATATTCCTGTCCTTTGGAAGAATTGGCAACTAGACATCTCTCTCTACAAGTTTCTTCCCTCTATAGTAGCACAAATATTTGTTTTCTCTGTATTCCACAGCTTGAGCTCTGAAGCCTTTTTTTGCCTCCTCCCCAGCTGTTTTGGTCTTTTCAGGATTTCACTGTCTTTTTCTCCAAAATACTTGACTTAATACTTTTGAACAGATAAATGATCGAGCAGATTCCTATTTAGTTACTTTTGAAATGTTGAAAGTTCTTCTATGTCCAATGGTGAAACGATTTTTTTCCATCAGTCATCCTCTACTATGTCATGGAAAATTGCTGTCACTACTCACTAATACAGGACAACAAATAACCATAGACCACGCTGTTCTTGTTAGGACTGTGGCCCTTAACTACATTTAGAATTGGGACCTCATTTAGAAGAAAGGTGAAAAACTGGATGTCCTTCGAACGCTCTTTGTTCAGGTCTGTTGTATCATGCCTGTCCTCTGAAACGTCTAACTGATACTTGAGAAATAGATAGGGTACTTTCTCACAAAACCTTTCACACTTCTAAGTTTGCCATCTTGTGCTTGATCTGTTCTTATTCAACTTGTTTAGACAGGAGAGTGATGATAGAGGAAGGTGTGTAACAGTTCCAGATATGGTTTCTTTTATTTAATATACATGATCTGTGGAGGTAATTAGGAAAAAATAAAACAGGCAAATATTCCTACTGAAAGCCTGGATATATGTGACTGCACATATTTGGTAAACTCTTATCTTAATTTCCTTTTTATTTTGTAGTTGGAAATGAAGCAGAGTAGTTGGTCTTAAAAGTTGTTGGGTTTATTTTTAAAGCAAAAACCTAATCATATTTTTCATTGTGCAGTTGCTTAGTGTAGTTGCTTTTAAACACTGTCTTGAAATCATGCCTATAATGACTTTAAATGGGGCATGCATTTATTTTTAATCTTGCTTTCATTAACACAATGTTTTCTCAGGTTGTTAAAAGTGTTTGAGAGCTGCAAATAAAAGAAATTGCTTAATTTGCACTCATAAGATTATATATTCTAATGTAGCTATAAATTGTTTTTTACACAAATGGGAACACAAAGATGCTCTGTAGGAGCAAAACAGTAAATGCAGAGAAATTAGGACAGAACTAAAATACACAGACCTGAAAAGAGACAAAATGTGCATTAACAGCTACAACATGAGTTGACTGCCTGTTGTCCTGGAATTCCAGTGGAAATGCAGTTATCTTCAGTGGGTATGGTTTTGCCCAAGAGACAAACTGTTCCAAATAATCTTCAAGTTTTGTGACTGTAGTTACTGTTGATATCGTAGGACTCTAGAGTTTGTATTTCCAGGCACAGACCTTACATTGCAGACCTTTTCTCACATCAGCTGTCCAGCCAGACCAGATTTATTCCCATGTTTACGTGTCAGGTGTGTGGTGCTTCTCTCTCTGTTACAGGTGGATGCAAGGGCTTGTATTTCAGGTTTTGACATAAAGTCATGCAGGAAAGCAAGGAATCCAGGCCTATCAAAGGGTTGTTTTACAAGGCAGTTGTTTCTAGATAACAAGTCTTAATATGATGGATGGGTTGGATGATATTTATCTCGTGTAACTTTGAGGTTTGAGTCATTTCAGTCAAGGGAGAATCTGCCTCCTGCAGTGACCCCCCAGTTCTCTGCAGTGGTATTGGTGATGGTCCCTAAAAATTGTCAAGTGCTTATGAAAATGAGTACCATGGTATTAAAGTACCTTAGTTCCTTTGATTAACTTATTCCCCATAGGTTGCAAACGCCTAACTTAAAAAAAAAAATCTTTAAATGCATCATAATTGACAGTGTTGGTGGGGTTGGCTTCCCAGCCTGGAAACAGAACTGTAGTTCTGCAAGCAAAAAGGAAGGTGAGATACAACACACCTAAAACACTTAAAGGAATTTACCATCAAACTTGTCCTATTGTGACGGAAATCTAAAAACCACATTCATTTTAAACTTTCCTACAAAGAATTCAGATTTGATACTAGATCATTTCAATTTCAATATCTCAATTAAATTTTGATGCATTTGCTTCACTTTCTGGCATGAACAAATAACTGGTGTTCACTGTAGCCAAAACTTTTTACTGAGGTAAGGTGAGGAGAAGATACATGCTTTGTACAGATCTTAATTAAATTTATTTACGATATGGTTCCAGCTTCCCAGAAACAATCTCTTCTGTGTTGTGGGTTTTTTTTTTTTAAATCATTCTTAAAAAGTAATTGAAATATGTATGTCTTATATAATTAGTGAGCAGTAACTTGTGTGAAGTTTTGGTTAAGAGTACTAGAAATTTGGCTAGTTTAAAATGTCTTATGGTCTGGATAACTCAGTAGATCATTTTTTTCCCTCCCTCCCTCAATGGTGGACTGGGGTGTTTATTTCCATATACTCTTTTGAGTTGTATACTGTCTTCAAAGCTTCCAAAATTTTGCAGAAGGTAAACAATTGGCCAGTTGTAGGTTCTTTTGCCTCTTGTTTTGACAGTGAACTGAGGACGCCATTGGCAGCACTGATTTGACTTTAAGTTTACACTACTAATTTGAACCTGTCTAAGATAACTGATGCTGTAGTAATTGATATGAGACTGGGAAATCATCCAGTTCTTGAAAGTGTAGCAGTTTAATATAATAAAAATTCTGCCAGGGCTACGCAGAGTGGCAGCTTTCAATATGCAATGTCTGCTTTCAGCCTAACTGATTGAAAGAAAAAAATATTTTACAGGTAAGAGCCAAAACTCCAAGGCCCTGTATTGTTCCAGGTAGGAGAACATTTGGACTGTCTTTGCTGCTCAAAATCTCTGCAAGCTTCCTTTTAAAAAAAAAAAAAAGATGAGTTAGTTCAGTAAGCTTTTAGTGCTGCTATTTAAAATCTCGTTATATAGGGAAATGAACTTAAATGAGCTCCCCTTCTGCTGCTCTTCAGCTAAGCTCGCACAGCATCCAAAAAAAGACGTTTGAGATTTGAGGAAAATGAGAGAAATAGTGTTTTTTTCTGCCTTTATGTGGTAGAACCTTTTACTTTAGGTCAGGTGTTCTTTTTAGCAGCATATATGTCCTAGTAAGAAATTAAAGCACTTGATAGACATCTGCTCCTGTGAGCCTCGGGCAGGGAGGGCTGTCTTCACACAGTTACCCCTTCTGTAAAGGAGTCCATTGTTGTCCATTAAACAACATCTGAAATTATATTTCCGATGTTACTTTTTCCATACAAATACTGGGCCTGTGCTCAGTAAATCCAGTTGTGTTAAGGCTTGTCTCTTCATCAGTTTTAGTTCTACAGAGAAACTGGTGCTTAAATAGTGTTATGCCATTGTAAGTGCTTCTATTCCCGTGTAACTGTCACAGGGGTTTGAGTTTGTTTAACAGTTGCTCAACTGTGTAGTTGAAACTCTTTTGTTCATTCAAATGTACCTTTCAATCATGCATACTGTAGCAAAATTCTGGTAGTGCTTTCTTTTAAGAGAAACGGTAGTAATAGAAGGAAGCATCTGGGAGGAGAGAGAGCATATTAATGCATAGTAAGTTACTAAATTAAATGGAAAAAAAAAGTGCAGTAGCCTATTTTAAAGTCTACTTTTATAGCTCCTAAGATGAAAGCAGAACCCCCATGTTTTAACATGCCTATGATAGGACAGCATCTGTCCCCCTGGTAGAGGCAGTGCTTTTTTTTCCCCTTTATATCATTGTTTCCAGGTAGGTTTCAGGAATAGGAAGAAAATTTATAAAAAGCATGTCATGTTGCCGAGGAAATTAGGACACGAGAACTTAAAATGTAGGAGCTGGCTGAAAGAGTAAACCGCTTGGATCTTACTGAACAAGAGTAATGCTTCCCTCCTTTTGAAGTCTTGTAATATCTATTGTTGATAAATGAAGATGAGAAATTGAGGACAAACACAATGAAAATGGGAGAGCATATAATCCTTCAGCCAAAAGCACCTGCTGTTCCTTTCGCAGATTTGACCATCATGTCAGTAATAACTGTTAAAGCTTTCTTTTCTACAGACTTTTGCATTAATAAAATTGTACAATTGAGTTTAATATAAACCTTTTCTGTTGTGCCTGTCATTCAGCGGCCAGTGCAGTCTTTTGGACAGACAGCAAAAAGGTCGAAGGTACGGTAGACTCGTGTGCTGGCATGCTAAGGAAGCCCTTCATGCTTGATGAAGCTTTGTTACTTTGTGAAAAGTACCTTTAGTTGGTTTTTTTTTTTTGGCATTAAAGCTTTGTTTTATTCTGTTGGATTTTTGTCTTGCCTAGTTGTCTGCTTTTGTGGTTTGCCTTTATATTTTTGGTGGCTTTTTATTGTTATAGAGAGAAATACTTTCCCAAAGATTTTATTTACTTTTCATTAGATGTGCTCTATTGTGCTGCCAGTGCCTTCAAAAGCTGCAATTGCTTGGATATTTTCTTCCTAAAGGAAATTATTTATTCTATTGAAAATATTAAAAATGCAGTTTTCAACCATTTTGTTTTACATAAAATGAATGGAAAAAGAACGGCTTATGATATATTTATATTATTTTTTATAAGCCTTAGTTTTTAATTTTACATACTTTCCTTTAGTCAAACACAAAGTTAAAGTTAGTTCGGAGCCTTGCTGTATGTGAAGAATATCCACCACCTCCCACAGCTGAAATATCACAGGACCTCCAGGTAAAAATCACGTTACTGAAGTCTCTGAAACAATTTGATTTACTGTTCAAAAGAAAATCTTTTGGGTATTCTTTATGCAGACACCATATGATTTTAATTTATTTTTTTAATACAGCCTTAATAAAGGTGGTAAATCAGATAAAGAATTTGCTGGTTTGTTTTTCTGAACTATAATGGTTGATATCTGGGGAACAGGAAGAGGCAGTTTTGGTTAGTTGTTTTAACTTTCTAGTGTTACAGTGCACTTGGGGCAGTTTTAAACTGCTTAAGTGCTGTCTGCCATCAGTAAGACAGAAAAAGGATGATTAATATGCAGCATAATTTATTAGCTTTTATATTTAGAAAAATTAAACAGTCTTAAGTTGTGATGTTTTACTGATTTTCTGCATATTAGTCATAATTGCTGATAATTCTATTAAGAAGTGCCAGAGGCATGTCTGAAAACTGATCTTTTAAGATTATGTAACATACTTAAAGAAGTTCCTAGAAGCTGGACAAAGTATGTAAAAATACTTTAGAGAATTAAACCCAAAATCTAGCTTTCCTGACTTTGCCTTCATACCAGTCTGTGATTTTAGCACAAAATACTATTATGCTTTTATTTCTATAAATGAATGAGGAGCATTAAAATGCTTTTCCTGCTGCTCTTTTTTCACTCCTAACAAAACTGAAATGATCCTTAGCGGCTTACTCATAAAGCATGTTGACTTATTTTGCTATTATTTGAAAAGCTTCTAAATGTCCTTTTTCTGAAGAGTCTCACTTTCCTTAAGGGGAGGGAACCAGCAGAAAAGCAGGGTGTGAGGGGGCTTCACTGGGGGAACAATAATTCAATTTTGGGGAGGGAGGCAAGTTGAGAACTCTTGTAGGTATTCCTCAAGCGAATTGAAATTCTGTAAGATTAAACCACAAAGTATCTAGATTGGTTTGATTTATATTTTTTTTTTCTTGGGAAAACTAAGAAAATAGTAATTTTTACAGCCTTACACTAATATACCAATATTTGACAAGTTGACTAGAGAAATTTTGAAACTACTAATTTGATGAAAACTTAAATCTTGGATTGATATAGGCCGCAGAATAAGAGATTAAAAGACAACAGAAAAGTGCATGCTACTTACAATGATCGACAACGCTGTTTTGCATAAGATTAAGAAAATTTACTGTGAGATCTAGTTCAGGTTTAGTCGTTTAGCCTGAAGCAGTAGGGTTTAACTTCTTCAGTTGCTGTATCTAATTACAGGAGGAGATAATCCTAATTTGATGGGCTGCTCATCCACAGTATATTTCAAACATTAGGATTGTGAAAACCTCCAGCACTATACAGAACCATGTATTTAATGGTTTAAAATTAGACACTTAGAATTAGTGTTCTTGGCAGATAGCATTTATTACTGAGTCCTCCGGGAATCCGTCCTTAGGTGCAAACTGCAAGGTTCTTCTTGAGAGGAATTATTGCAGTAGTAGAAGAGATCTAAAGGCCAGTGCTACAGAGTGAATTTAATTGTGTGATAATCTAAGTTTGTACAAAAGGACTGCTATAAACCAGATTTTATATTAAGAAAAAAAATTAGATCTAGCTGTGATCTAGCGTTAGATCTGATTAGATCTAGCATCTAGATCTGTGACCTGATTACATCTAGCGTTTCTTTGGAAACAGTAATCTAGAAAAAATGGCTTATGAATCCCAATAACTATGTAAATGATTGAAAGAACAAATTTAATTCTTCCCTGTAGAGTGGAGAAATGCATGTTGAGGAGAAGAGTTAGAAGTTGGAATTAGTTACAAGTTCTGATGCTGATCCCATGAGGCACAGATCTTCCATGACTCTCGTAACAAATCATACAGGCAATTTCTTTACTCATTTTGCTTTTTTTCCTAAAGAATCTTTGGGAATAGTATGGAAGAGCTCTGTAAGCACCAGTCGCCTGCTGGTGGCCTCAAGCCCCACACTTTCAGAACACAGTGTGTATGCACTGATTGAGCTTGGGACATGTGGGAGGTCCAGTGGCTCAGTAAAATGAGAGACCATCTCACACAGCCCTCATCGGTGGCACGAGAACAACTGAAAAATAGCTTCCTGTTCTGCATTTGTACTTTAAATGGATTTTAAGAGCAAGGAAGAGTAAAATTCAAGATAATGTTGCTGAAAATACTTGAAGAATCCCAAGTTTTAATTATTAGAAAGTGTTAGCCTTGATAGGATGAAAAATATACTTACTCAGCTAGGAACTAGTGTGAGTGTTGGGATAACTCTGTAGTCTTGCCTATGACTGTTCACCAGTCACCCCTTCCACACCAGTATGCCCAGCAGCTCTTAGCAATGGAAAACTCCTGGGCACATGCCAAGTCTACTGCTGGCTGCTGCTCCTCAGGAGGCTGTAGTGAAAGTGTTGACTGATCAGACAAATTGTTTCAAGCAGATCAGTTTATTTTCTGATATACTTGTTCAGATGTTCTTGAGCAATTGCAACATGAAAAAACAGATGCTGTTCCTTACTGAGAAACCTAGGTAAGAGCTCACAAAGTTTAAAGCGTTGTGTTAAAAAGCACTGCCAACCCTTCACTAAAAGGTCATATTAAAGTACAAGCTTATCAATTTATTGCAAGAAGAAGAACGTAACTGATTGATTTGAACTTTTATCTTTGTAAGTACACTAACTCTTTATTCTCTTGCCTTCCTTTGCCTAAATATTAGGTACTGAGGTTGCTCTGATTCTATATGCTCTAATACAAAGTACGAACACTAGCAAAGGATGATCCGTTTCAGCTCTTTTTAAGGAAGGGCTGTTTTCACATGAATGACAGTTACTATTATGGGTAACAAGTGTATCAGCCTTCAAAACATCAAACGTTTTCTTCTTTGGCAAAATAAAACAGCCCAAAGGTGGGGGTAGCAAGGCAGAGTCTAATGTTAGTTTATAGTGACTTGTGTAATTTGAGATTGTTGTTGGATTTAGAGATGGCTGGTGAAAAGCCAAGACCCCAGGATGTAGAGCCTTTGAGTAATATTTTGTAATGCTTCCTGACTCTTGCCTTTTTTCTGAGTGGTCCGAGCTGGAGGAATCTATCAGGGTTTGATGGTTTGGGGGATTTTGCTTTTTGTTTGGCTTTTTCTTGCTTAATCAGGATTTGGTAACAATTTCTTCTGCTACAATGAGGACTTCAGGTAGGTGATCTGAGTTACAGTCAGGAGTCTGTTAAATCACAGTGCCAGCAGAGACCCTCTACAAACGCGGTGGGATTAAAATAATTTTAGGGAATAGAAGTTAAAAGGTTTTTCAGCAGCTTTTCAGTCAAGTAGGTCATATTTAATTAGATGCTACAGTTTTTATAGCATGAAATCACAAGAAAGTGCCCTTTGGTACACAGCTCTGTTGTGTCACACTTTGAAGTAAATTGGTGGTAGGGGAAAAACTGGCTGTTCAGATGGCTGTTCTTTTTTTAGCTCTCGTTGGGGAAAGAAGTATGAAAATGATTACTTGCTGAAATGCTTTGACTAAACTATTGCTGTTTGCTTTTACTGTGGATGAGTTTAGTGTGTAGTCAATTAGTTTTCTAGGAAAGGAAAACCAGACTGAAAATTTCCTTAGTTTACTCAGTTTTGTAGAGTATTATTGTAAAATGGAGACTAACATATTGGTGGACACAAGGCAGAAATAACTTTTTAATAAGACATAAACCATGTTTCTTTCTTTTTCACTTAACTGTTATGCAGCTACTAGGTGAACGGTAGGTGTAATGTATTTTGTAGTGACAAATAAATGGCTCATTTGAATTATATTCAGGTTTATGAGGTGAGGAATGCAAAGATTTGTTTTGGAATCTTTAGGGTTTGTAGCCAAGTGAATAATGAAGACTAGGAAAGAATTACATGAGAGAGTTCATTATTAGTGATTGGTAATGGGTTTTATCAGATTTAGGTATAGATCATCTCATAAAAGATGAGAAGTCTTCACACTTGTAATGCCGTTTTTCAGGGTGTATACGAATTAGTAAGTTTAGTTAGAACACTTAATGTGGGGGGAAAATCATGAGAGAGCTGATAAAACTGAGCTTCTTTTTATTATTTGAAAAATTTGTTAATCCAAAAATGCATATTGAAACTGGTTTTTAATCATAACTTCATCAGTACAGGGTTCCCATTGCCCAACTCTGAAGTGACCAAGGGGGAGAGAGCGGTGCTGGAGCAGGGAGGAACATTGCTGTAGGTTCCTCAAGGATGTGTTTGCGTATGAAACAGTCCTTAGCCCTGGTGAATCCTGACTATATTTAACTCTGGCCAGCTTACGCGAGTGAGGTCAAATCTGTGGAATGGCACACTTAAGAGAAGCTTAGAGCAGGTGCCTGGATATGGGTAAGAAAGGGGTTTGAAGGGAGAATGAGTTCTTGGATGGGAAAAGTCAGTGCAGGACAGAAGAGTGATAGGCAAGAATGGATGAGGGGTGGGTTCTTTGCACTGGGAAGGATCAGATGTTCTTGGGTGGGGGGCATGACAGCATCAACTTGGTTGGCATCTGGGGGGAACAAAAATGACATCTGAAGTTCAAGACAAGAAGTAATGGGGGAGTTTTGCTCTTACAGGACTCTTGACTCCAAGAGTGTCATTCAGACACATGGTGTCTCCATTTCCCCCACCTCCTCTGATTTTGCTGTCTGAAATATGTTAGTCCTCCACTGACAATCTTGTTAAAGAGGCATGAAAAACAACTTTGTTTTCCACTCTTTAGGGGACCATAACGTCACAATGATTTCAAAAGGAAGCTCTTATTTTTGCTATAGGTGGGGAACAGGTTTTATGATAGTTCACCTACTTGTATAAAACCATGGATTTTGAGATGATTACACACAAAGCTACTCTATCAAAATACACAGGAAGTTAAGAATCTAAGTGTTGATGATAAGTAAATGATGATGTTGACAATAGTAAAGTTTGCAAATTTTGCCTTGTTATATTGCACTGTAAATATTTCCCTCCTTTAGATATGATATTGTAAATCTGCCTTAGATGGAAACATTTGTGGTATTGTTTGTTTTTTTTCTTCTTGGTGTAGACCAAATTGAAACTTCAAACAAGCTTTTATAGTGAAGAACTGTAAAGAACAGGAGGGGAAAAAAGCATCGTGGATAATGCATTACTTAGAGACTGTATAAAATTTATGCATCTGAAAAACTGGGATATTTTCTGATGTATATTAAATGAGATACACATTTGGGTTCATTTTGAAATAACATTCAGGGCCTGGAAGTATCTGTAAATTCTAAAAAGCGTATGGTGCTTTCTATGTCTTCTCTGTAGTTTTTGATTTGCTGATGAATAATTTTAATTTTGTGATCGCATAAAGTATATGTGGGATCTGAAAGAATATAGAGGCAATTATTTTCCTTCTTACTTCTTTATTTTGCAGGTAATATAATACAAAACAGTTCTCCTGCAGGTATTGTTTGAAATAATGCCCATGATGACTGACTTTTACTTTTGACAGGAGAAAATTCAGATCCAGTTGTCACAATCTTTTGAAAAAGAAGAAAAGCCTGCAAAAGATGAAACAGAAAAGGAAAAATCCAGTGATAAACTGTCCAGAAAAATGTTATCAAGAGGTTTGCTATCTGTCCTTATGCTTTTAAATGTACTGTGTAGATATGGGACATTTAGGAAAATGCAGTTTGCTTCCAGGACATCATTGCATAAACATTACCTGTTTGTTTTTTTTAGCAAATGAGGCAAATAGATCAGATATCTTTGAGGTGGAGAAGGAATTGGTCCCGGAGGACACAGTGCTTTCAAGGCTTCATCAAACACATGTACTCCAGCAAATGCTGTGCCTTTCTCGCCTGTCTAGCTGTACAGATCACCTTAGTTGTGTCCAAGTGTTCTTTGAAGAACTGACTTTACTAGTCAGTAGAAGTTATTGCCTTATTCCTAGAGTTTGTTGTTTCAGGTTTTGCAAAACTCAAGTGAGAACAAAAACCACCCTTGTACTTTTTCTGATTTATAAAGTTTAAGCAAGGGTGGGACTGCATAAGTAAAAATAACAAGTAGTATGCTTTCACTTTAATACTTCTGAGTTCTGGAATGAAGAACTGTTATATCTGCTGAAAATATTTGGGTTTTAACCTGGAATAGAACTGCAAAATTAATGACATGAGCCCGTCTCTGTGTTTCTTAATGCTGTCTAAAGGCAAAAGACTGTGCGCTGAAGTTGGCAAATCATTGTACAGCTTTTGCTTTAAATAAAGGTTCCAGAATGTTTATCCGAACATCTTGGATCAACTGGTGTGTAAGAAATATATTTAAAGCTACAGGTCTTTTTGAGACAGGTAGCAGTTTTTGGTCTTGTGTCCCTCAATTCCATAAGTTCTTCCTCATGTGGCATGTCAGTGCATCTTGTCCCAGCTCGAAGCCAGGTATTTGTGAAATAAAAAGAACCAGAATTGAGAACTTAACTGGATTTATAAGTCTCAGTCTTTGAAATGACACATTAAAAAACTAGTGTGTTCTTTCAGAGCTACCTTGTTCAACCTTTAAAGTACACACCCACCATCTAAAAATAAAAATAAATAATTATTTTTTTAAAAAAGCATCAAAAAACTAACCAAACAAACCCAACAAAAGCTCCTACCTTTGCCACCCTCTAAAAAAAAAAAAAGTACCCAACATGTTAGATAACGATAAGAAGTTGAGTACACAGTGACAAAGTGCCTAAGGTAGAGGTAGCTCTTTTAAAGTCATCCAATGTCCCCTTTGGAAGGTAATTATTTTCTAATGTAGGATGTGCCAAAATAGAAAATGATGGAATTTAAACATCAGTCTTCTAGTAATTATAGCTAAATCATTGCTAACTTGCAAATTAAGAAAATGAAATAAATTATTATTTAATCTTACAGTTGTTTTACCAGGCATACCCTATTTTCTTTTTTCTTCCCCTCCTCAAATTCAAAAGTAATCCCAAACCAGAAGTATTCAGAGTTGCTTGGTTTCGTTTATACTGCTTTAATAATCTATATGGGCACAATTGGTAGTATAGTAAACTCTGCAGATAAAGGAATGCCCTCTCACACTTCTTTAGGAAACTAGAGATTCCCTGTGCTCAGGTGGACTTGGATCCTCCACAGGAAAAATCTAAGTCTTGCTTTTGAAGCCTGGACGCTTTGGTCACCCAGTTTCCCACTATGCCAAGAGGCTGCTCTGCTGATAGTGTTGCTTCTAATGATAAAGCCTGCGTGGATTCTTTCTCCTTCAAATCCTACCTGTCTCTGTGCAGTTGTCCCCTCGTTGCTAATGGAATCTAATTTGCAATGGCTGCTCTCCACAGTGGCCACAAAAACACCTGGAAGAGCGAGGATGTAAGCATAAGTTTGAGTGTGCCTAGCTTGAGGCTGGGTTGGCATACAAGTAGTTTTAGAGGAGATCTAGTTCCACAAATACCTTTAAAGCACCTCGAGCTTTTACTCCTAAGATCTGGGACTCTGAAAGATGCTCGTGTAAGGGAAGATTTGGTGTTAAATTAGCTCTTTCATTGACAGATTTTAGAGCACAAAATGAGACTTTGAATACTTTGTTCACTGAAACCAGAAAGGAGACAGAAGGTTGTGAGACTTTTTTTTGAAAACTTCTAAATATTGTGTTGTGAAAAGAAAGCCCAATGAAACAAGGATTTTTTTTTTAATAATACAAAATAAAATTTATGAAGGTTAAACTGTTACATTCTGAATGCCAGTATTTCTTTGGGAAACACCCAGTAATTCTTTAGGTCAGCTGCTGGTCTGTAGAAGTATATACAACTGTATAATGTAGTCTGTGGAGAAATTGGGTGACTCAAGGGGATCCACTGCTTCAACTGACGTAGTAATTTGTTAATAGATTACTGAAGCTTTTGCTTATATATTTCGCTTGAATTAGGGGAAAGGGTGAGGTGGTGGTGGGTTTTCTGTTTTGTCATGTTTATTTGTGAGCCTTTTCCCTGGAAACTGCAAGTGTTTATTTTATATAGTTATATAGTATTGATTCATAAATACCATGTTCAGCAATACTTGTAAAAAAAATAGTGGTAATGTTTTTTCAAAGTGTAATTTTGCTCTCTTCTCTCCCACCCTTAGATTCCAGCCAAGAATATACAGATTCCACTGGTATAGATCTTCATGAGTTTTTAGTAAATACATTAAAAAACAATCCCAGGTAAGCACCAAAAATGCCAACTTTCTGCTTTTCTTTCTTGTTATTGCCTGAGGTATAACGCAACCTGGTTTTTGTGCAAGTCCCTTACATGTCTAATACTGTATGTCAGTTGTTTAGAATGAGATTTCGTTGCACCAATCCTTTGTAATTTGTGTGTTATGAACAGAGGTTCAGGACATTGAAATGGTTTAAGACCTTTTAGTGCTTAATAAGCAAATAATTAGTTCTGCCTGTGCAGCTCTATCCATAAAGAGACACAATACTATGTCTCTAGAACTTTTACTCTTTCAGGGTCTACTTCTTGGAGACTAAACTGCCTTCTCTTTAATCTCTCTTGCTCTGAATTTATGGAAATTATAGGCAAAGAAACTCTTTTTTTAAGCTGTACTATATAACAATGGTTAGAGATGTACATCAGAAACCAAATTTGATCTAATTCAAGTCCATCATTTGCTAGCAACAGAGTTGACAGGATTCTGTTGCTTTGAGGTTTGTGGTACATTGCTGTCTGTCTTTTTTGTTCCTGTCCTTGGTGGGGTTTCATACTAGCTCTGTGGCTTATATGTGCAAGGCAAGAAATTAATTCAGGGGAATTATGCTTCTGCTGCAAAAGCTATTCCACTACTATTTCATATTCATTGATATTATAGTTATGATTTCTGATGTGATAATGTATTGGGATTCCATTTTATTGGCAAAAAATGTTAAAAGGGCTGTAATAAGAGTCCAACATCATTTTGTCCTATAGAGTAAAATGAGAAAGCACAGACCTCTGCTAGACTCGAACGTTGTTTCTGTTTGAAGTCATAAAGCATCCCAATAAAAATAAGAAATTGTAGGTGAAGGTCTGCTGTGGGTTTGCACGTGCAGTAACTGGGAAGTTTATTTATCTGACGTTCACAAATTATAAACTGTGAAACAGTTAATTTCATTACATGTTAATGATTTATGGGAATTGGCACAAGGATTTTTAAGACTCTTGGTTTATGGTTTTTGGTGTGTTGTAGTGGTGCCTCGTGTTATTGTTACCCTGTCATTCTGTGTCTCTCTGATCCCAATGACGCACTTCATAATCCAAGGGCCAGTTGAGGCCTCTGCAAATCTTACTGCCCCACACTAACCAGTGAGAAACAGCCCAGTCACTGCTTTTCTTCCTCTTGAGACTGTCTTCTCAGTGACTGTGCTTTCTGTTGAGCTACTGGGCAGAGATTAATTGGAGGATCTTTGATTTCTGATCTCTGAGATGAGAACAGAGTGTTTTACTAGGCAGGTTCAATATAATATGAGTGAAAAATTAATACTTTGTCCTAAAAATACTGCATTTGACACCTCCTGGTCCTGTTTACAGTCTGCCACCATCCCTTGATCACATATCTTGTCTGTGTATTCTTAAGATGAATACAGCTACAGTTATTGGAGTGTCTCATTTGTGAGTTGCTGTGTTTTTATTTTCAGGGACAGAATGATGCTGCTGAAATTAGAACAGGAAATTTTAGATTTCATTGGTAATAATGAGTAAGTACTGTACTCTTATAGGAAAAAAAAAAAATTCAAGAGCGTTCCTGTTATTAAATAAAGGTACTATTCCTTTCTTTCAGAGTTCCAAGAAAAAAATTTCCCCCAATGACATCTTACCATAGAATGCTGTTGCACAGGGTAGCTGCTTATTTTGGATTAGAGCACAACGTGGACCAGAGTGGGAAGGCAGTCATAGTAAATAAAACTAGCAATACAAGAATGTAAGTGTAAAAGTCTTGAAAAAACTTTTTGATGTGTAGATGTAACACCTGGGATCCACTATACAGTGATGCTGCATCTGTAGCAGCAGGGGTCTATCTGCTCATGGGGAACCAAGCATCAAGGAGAGGTAGTTGCAAGATCTTTACTGCTCATGTTCCAGTGTTGTGTGTGTGATAATGTGATGTTCCATGTTTAAACTTTTTTTTGGGGGGGGGAAAGGATGTTATCTGTAATTTAAGAATTTTTGGTTTTTTTCCTCACAGAGATGCATTGCTAACTTTGTTTCCGTGAAATAGGAATTTATAGCAACTACTTACCTGTTTAAAGATTTACACCAGTAAAGCGTGCAAAGTACATTCTTTGTTTCTTTTGGAAAGCAGAACCAGCCCTTACTTAGGGTCATTTCTGATTTGGTGAAGGGAGGGTATGAGACTTGCACAGCTTCGCCTTTTGTACTGTAAAAACTGGGAAAATTCAAGCATCGGAGCATTCTATTGGAATAATATTCCTTACAGGTCTCACCTGGCCTTACAAAATAAATGTAGCAGGGAAGATAGAGCTCAGCAGTGGAAGTGTCAACCAGGTGAACGAGTCATGGCACGGTGCTTTGCTGTCAGAGCTGGGGAGTTCTTGGAGAAACCTCGAGGCAAATCCCTAGTGCAAAAAAAAAGGAGCACTGAGGCCACAGCAGTTCCAAAAGCCATGTGTAGTTGACCTTTTCATTCAAAGGATGCAGCCGTTCTCACTGTCTTCTGCACTTGCTCTGTCTCTTCATTCTCTCTCAGGACTAAAATGTTGGTATATTAATGCCACCTACTTTCTAGTTTTAACTTAAAGCATTTGCCTGACACCATTTGTTGTTGGTGGTTGTTGTTTCTATTTTTTTTAAGTACTCTATGATTTGAACACGAAAATAGGAGTTTACAGCTCCTGCATCCTAATCCCAGTCTCTATGTACACTCTCTGTAGCTTTGGGAGGAAAAAAAAAATCTAATTATCCACCCTAAATTTGGTCACTAAAACTGAAATAATATACCACAGTGAAATTTCACTGAAGTATACAGTTGCCTCCTTGGAATTTTCTAGAAAAATATATAGAGCATAAATATATGATAAGTAACTTAAGTATTCATGTATGTGCTTTTGCTTTGGCTATACATTCTCTATCTAATTTGACTTACAAAGCCATACACTTCAAATCTGTTACCTTTATATCTACCAGCATCTCTAGACTGAAGCTTCAATCTAGTACTTCAAGTGTGGAATAGGAACTATTAAAAGATTTCTTCAATTTCATGCTTTTCTTTTTATTTCTAGATAGTTTTTAAGTAGCTTATGGCCTCTGGAAGCCCCCCTGTAGGTGTAGTTACTAATTAGCAGGCATTTCATCTAACCTGCAGACATCAAGATTCTTAATGTTTTCAGTATTCTTATTTTAAATCTCTTTGGATATAAAATAAGAATTTAGAAAGAAAACCTTGGAGATCTGCTCCATGTTGAATAAAACCAAACTTACCTTTTCCTCATAGGCAGATTCCCGGCTCCATCGCCGATCAGTGATGTTACTGACATCGACAACCCAGTGCATACTGGGACGTCTCAGTGGAGTGGGAAGTTGGTGATTGCAGGGCAGTAAATTCAGGGACCTTTAAAAGAAAGAGGTAAGACAGTCTAAAGGTTCTCTGAAATGCCTGCTAATTATGTTTGGGCATCCAGTGACAAATAGTTAGGATGGGCTGTTTTATAGAAAAATCTCCTGACTCTATACAGATGTCCTAGGTAATGAGTAAAGGAACAGAAATAGAGAAGAATATACATATGTTTTATCTCTTTCTAGGCAAATATTTGCTGATTGAGAACTCTTACAATAGTAGTAGTTTTATAGTCTAGGTGCTTGGTATCTATTTTTAATAATGAGAGATTATGAAATATCTATGGTCTGTTGTTTCATCCTCTCACTGTGATCTTGTGAAGCTCTTGCTTGCCTGCACTGTACCGTTATTCTTCTCTTGCTTATTTCTACTTAATTTTGTTTTAGAAGTCTGTAAGTTTCAATGCTTTCTCCTCTGTCTTATCTCCTGTTTTCCCTTGAAATGAATTCTGAGGTATTACAGCTCTAGCAGAAAGCACACATCTTCACTTCCATGCATGCCCAATATCCATTGCATGGCACCAGGCTGGATGCAGGAGCACTTCTGATTCCCCAAAGGCATGGGGTTTGCTTGCCACCTTAATTGGAGATTGAAACAAAAGCTTTGAAGGAGGAAGAGATTTTTTTAAAAGCAGGTTTGTTATGCCTCAGGAACAGAACTTGTCAGGACTAAACATCATCTTACAGTTTTGATACCTTTTGCATTGCCTGGACAACCAGAGTCCATCACTTCAGTTAGAATATTAAGTTTACTTAACGTTAACCTTGGGTGTATTTCAGTTTGTTCCACTGTCTATAGTATATGTTTACAAAACCATAAATCTTTTCTTTCTAATGACTTTTCATAGACCTGACCAAAAGTTTTGTGAGCATATAAAGGACGAGAAGAGTGATGATTTCCAGAAGCGATATATCCTTAAAAGAGATAATTCTAGTTTAGACAAAGATGACAACCAGGTAAATATCTACGGATTGTTTCCTTCCGTTTGCTGTATTTGACTGTGCATTTATACTATTTTCCTGTAGAAGTTGACACTGTATCGCTTAATTTAGATGAGAATACGATTAAAAGATGACAGAAGAAGTAAATCCATAGAAGAACGCGAAGAAGAATATCAGCGAGCTAGAGAAAGAATATTTGCACAAGATGTATGTATCAAGAAAATCTTACAGTGTTTTGTATGAATACTTCACACACAAACATGCACATGTGGTTTTTGTTAAAAGATACTTCTTTCCAGGAAACTCCCTGTATCTGAAGGGGACTGAGCAGATACAAATCAGTAGTGTGGCCTGAGAGAATTTTAAATGATATTGAAGTTACTGAGAAATTTTCTGGTTTGCTACTGTATGAAACTCAAGCAACCTTCAAGAATTATTGTGGTGCATTATCTAGTATCGCTTATTTCAAGGCATCATTTTGCCCCTTATTGGAATTTTAGTTACAAAGTTTTGGTACTGAGAGCAATAATTATTTAAACAAACAAACAAAACCCCAGAACAAAACCAAAACATTGGGGTTTATTTTTGCTCATTTGTGTCTATATCAAATACATCTTATGAGTAGTCACAGTAAAATTATTTGAATTCCCATATGTGAAATTTCAGACAGAAATGTAGAAATCCAGTCTCTCTTGACTGGAGTTATCAACCTTGTAAACTATAATATATTCAGAAATACCAATTATATTTAATTACATTGAGTGAAACAGAACAAATATGTCTTCAAAAATATGTGTTACTTCTAATAATCTGCTTTTGACATTTATCTGTAGCTCTTACACATCCAAAACAGATTCTCATTTTGAAGAAACAGCAATGAGCTCCGAGAGGCTAATTTGCTGTATCCAAAGGTTTTCCAAAAACCTTTTATTTACCTTGTTCACTTCAGTTACAAACCAGAAGAATGGACTTTTGGATATAAAATTACCTTTTCCTTTTCATACTCATTTACCATGTATTGTACCCTTAGCTTTTCACCAAATGTTAGAAGTCACAGTCAAGGACATCACAATCAAAGTTAATAATAGCCTTTTTGATTGTATATTCTGTCTGCTTTTTAGCATATGTGTACTTGTACCTAAAGAATTCAGTACAATTATTGCAGTAGCCAACAACATCTCCTACTTCACACTTTCAAGCAGAAGACAAGGGAACTCAGGTGGTGATAACAGATTTTGAAGTACCACATCAGCTGGAAGATGCATAAGGCAGCAAAAGGCCCAATGGAAGAATTGTAACTTCAGAAAAATACTGATATAAACAAAATGCTCAGCACTGTAACTATTCTAATGCTAACTTCTATTTCCTGAAGATGGGCCTTTTTATATTGTCTTTTTTTTTCCCCTTAACACAGAAATTATGCACCAAAGAGGTTAAGTTTTCAGGCAGCTTAATATAATGAGAATGCTGTAAAAGTCCATAAATAATATAAAAGACTCCAAATTGCAGCATGTTTTGTTACTGCGCTGTAGTGGGGGTTCTAGATGCCATTCATATTAATTTCTACACTTCTTTGCCCCTCAGTCCCTGTGTTCCCAAGAGAATTATTTCACTGATAAAAGGTAAGAAAATTTGCAGTTTAATTCTGTTTAATTTTCCTATTTTCTTAATAAATATTAAGCTATCTTATTAAAATGTCAACAGAATCCAGGAGGAAGAAACTAATAGTACACAACAAAGACGGCAGATACTTAGGTATTTGATGCTTTCTTTAAACAAAAAATAAAATCACAAAGTATACTGCATGCATTTCACCTCTTCTTTCTCCCCCACCCCCCCTTTCTTTCCCTTATTTTGCAATTGATGCTTGTGCTAAAAGTTTAGTTTATAACTTCCAGAATCAATAAGGAAGCATCAGGGAGATCAGCCAACAGCCATCAGAGCAGTACTGAGAACGAGCTGAAGTATTGCGAACCCCGGCCCTGGAGCAGCACCGACTCCGACAGCTCCATCCGCAACCTGAAGCCAGCTGTAACGAAAGCCAGCAGCTTCAGTGGGATATCGGTCCTGACAAGAGGAGATAGCTCTGGAAGCAGCAAAAGCACAGGCAGGCTGTCGAAGACAGGTATAATAAAATCTGTACAAATGCATAGTTCCGTAGCAGTGAAGTACCTGGGGGTTGGATGTGTGATGCAGGTGTGTACGTGTGCAGGGACCTCAGTCTTGTGGGTGCTCCCCGTGTACAGCTCCTGCTGGGTGTGGTGGGTGCCCTGTACTGTGTAACTGCCCCACAGAGCTGGAATTCAGGGAACTAATTAAAGTAAATTAAAATTTTACTTCCACCGTTTAAAAGTTTTAAAGTGCATTATAGATGACTTGAAGCTAAATACATTCTACTCCATTCAAATCATAGAAGGATTTGAAAACATTTATCAACCTAAGTGCTTTCTACAAAACAAAAATGTAGGGGTCAACTCTTTAGTTTCAGTGTTGCAGTGTCTGGGAAACTGTGGCCTGCTGTCCTACCACTAGGAAAAAAACAGCATTGCAGCCACGAATTAGTTATATTTGTTGTGTTGTCTGTCAGTGCCATTGTTAAATTTAAATGAATATGGCTAAAAAACTTACTGAATCTTTAGATTGCTGAAAAATCAAATCAGTGGAACAAAGTGTATTGTTTAAGATTCAGAAATGGTGGGGGGAGGAAATGCTCATTTTGTAAGATTCTGGGTTTCAAAGGTGTGTTAAGATTTAATTTATGTCAAACCAAAATCTCCGAAAATATGAACATAAATCTTCTGTGATTTATGAAACTTAGTAAATACTTGTGTTCCAAATCCCAACGTAATTTGATCCAGTAAATAGTCTTGATTGTGGAGAATTTTGAGGCCTTTAATATGTGGGTGGGTTATGGAAGAACAACTTCAGAATTTGAAGTAGAACTGTAAAAAAGCAGAATGTTATTGCTTGGCTTTCATCTTATTTATAAAACTTGTCTCTGAGGATCTGTTTAAGTTTTTTGCTTTCCCTTAAACCACCGCTACCCCACACTTCTATATCTTAAAGCAGTAAAACAGTTACAAATTCTGTTTGTCCATTATATATTTGTATAACAAAAATACATTCCAAGGTACTCTCCATATGCTGTAAAATTGTGCCTTCATATTGAGTTATTTCATTTAGGAACATAGTAATACTATTTGGCACAGCTTGAGTAGAAACTACACATTGACAATAGTGTGTATATATAAAATATATTCTTAGATATCTTTGTTTTCTGAATTTCAAGAACATAAATGGTTTCTTAAAATGACACTGGAAACTTTACTTTGGCATTGTGAGAGTTAGATTTCAAAGTTCAGGATGCCTGTCTTGATGGTGTTCGCTTCACTGCAGTTATAGGTTGTGGTGATTTTTGCATGTTTTGAGATTGGGTTTGTTTTGATCAAGGATGTAATTGGCTTTAATTATGACAGCTTCAGCTATTTCTCTACACAATCTAGAAGTGGATACACTCGCAAACAAATCTAATCAAAGTAACTGAGGTCAGGTGAAGGTTGTTTTGCAGATCTGGGGTATGCTTTTTGCCCAGTTACAATTAATAGCTTTGTATTTTGCTTCACTGAGCAATAGAAAAAAAGTTAATAGCATCAGCAAACACTTCAAACCAGACTATCTTTGTATACACACAAGTAAAAGGGTTATAATTAGAAATTTATATGAAGGACTGCAGAGTAACTTCAGACAGTAGATAAATTTCATCACAGCCCTTTTCGAGTCTTGCTTTCTCTTCTAGATTGTATAGAGGCTGCTAATGAGGAGTTCTTAAATTTAAACAACTATATTCTGTTTCCAAGTACTTCAAGTACCATAGCAAAGACATAATAAAAAGTATGATAAACCATATACCTAGAGATGTAGATATACAGAGATCTCGGAACAGTGCAACTCTATGAACCGCTCCATATTGGACTTTTGGGATATTGCTTTCAGCTGCATGCATTGGCTTTCAGAAAGCTTGGGGTCTGGTTCTCCACTGCCTTGCAATGTTTATGGTCATTCATATCTGTAAAATGATTATCGCTTTCAAGCAGCATTTCATACTCCTTTTGAACTTTGAATTGTTGCACAAAACTAGGCCAAAGCTACCATATTGCATCATTTTTTCCAGCCGCATTCTTAATTTCGGTTTGAAGATTGTCAGAGGGAGAAAAATAGTTTGGGGTTTTTTAATATTCTGCAATTTGTCCAGCAGGGGAATTGGAGAAGATCTCTGACATCTAGTAGTAAAAAGAACACAGACATTGCTTGCAGGCAGGCTGTGTCTGCAGAGCCTGGGAATTTAGCTGGCCAATCTGCATTCCCCCACGGCCTCCACATAGGCAATAGCTGGAGACTGCGTGTTTGTGCGTGGTTTTGGAATAAGTGTCCGATCACTGAAATGAATTGCAGATGGACTGAATGTTAGCACTGTGCATGTGTACAAGCATGCATTTTCTGCATAGAAAATCAGAGCTAGATATGAAAGCCTGAGTTTACAGTGCAAAGCAGTGCTGAACTGACCCTTGGTTCACAGAAGGAGTCTGGTAACGGTATTCCAGGGGAGATGAAGGGGGAGTTCTTTGAAAAGACCACTGTTTAATAATGTACTTAATGGTGATTTTTGAGCGTAAGCATTTACAAGTATGTATTTTAAGTGAGCATGATGTGTCTGTCTCTAGGTAAAAACAATTTCTCGTTACTCCTTTCCTAGGTTCAGAGTCTTCTAGTAGTGTAGGGTCATCCACGGGTTCTCTTTCTCACACCCAGCAGCCTCTTCCAGTGCCAGCTCTAAGCCAGCCTTCTCATGGCACGCCTGCCGTCTATCCGACTGCCAGCACTAGTAACTCTCTTTCCTTTGATGGTGGCATAAGCGGGCAAGTGGCACCTACTAGCACTAGCTTCTTTTTGCTTCCCTTGGAAGCGGCAGGCATTCCGCCTGGCAGTGTTCTGATCAACCCTCAAACAGGTTGGTACATGCTTGTGGATGTTTGTGTTACCATTGAGAAATTAAAGAAAAATGCACGAGTGTTTACACAAGTCCGAGTGCCAGTATTGTCCTTTCTTTTTCACTTTCTTTTTCTTTTTTCTGTGGTTGTGTGTGTTCAGTGCACTGAATTTAAAAAGAAAGCATGACTTCTAGGATCAAACGAATAAGTCAACTCACTTGATTTTTCTCTAGTAGAGTTTTAACTTGCATGTAAAATTGTAACGAGTGACTTGCACAAAATATGAAAAACCCATGATTTATTATTCAGAACACAGAGTAACTTAAGTTAATTGGTTTGGGTGTTTTTGGGGAGAGGGTGCTACTATAAAGCAGTTTCAGTGAGGGGAAAGAGCCCAAAGAAAGATTTGTATTTACTTGAAAGAATTTATCATCCTTTATCATCCTTCATTTTTCTTTGTCACAACATATTCTTCTGTCTCTGTGCTCATGACGCTGACTTATTCTAAGTGAAAGAAGTAAGTGTTAATGTTAAAGTGTTAGAAATGCTATTTCTAAACTTCTGTTTGTCAGTTTAAAATAGGATTAAATCAATGTTCATGTAATTGGTTAATATTGATAATTTCAGTAAGTAGGAGGAAATTGATACTTCATAATGTAGATGCAGGGAGGTGTGTAACTACTTCTCTGGATTAAATGACTAGTTAGCATTCTCTGGGCAAACTTCTACTTCATTGTAACAGTTAAATCCTGAAAGTTGTTATTTATCCTTTATGTAACAGATTGTAACCTTTGGAAATTAGTTATATTTTGATCTTAGAATAAAGATTTGTTTTCCTTGTAGGAAAGAAAATACTTTAGGATATATTTGTAGGTGGACTTTATTATGTTTTAATATCGCTGCTCATGATGTTTTAAACTAAATTTTTCTTCTTGAGATTGTTAAAATGATCCATTATTAAATTTTCTCTTCTGTAACTAAAAGGTTTAACATTGAAATAGACAAATTTCTCTTCTTCCTTAATATAAATGAATTACTATTGCAGACAAGTTGAGATTTTTTTTTTTAATGATTCTGATTATTGGTATGCTGCCTAAGATTTCTCTTAAATAGCTTACTGTAT
Organism: Gallinago undulata; assembly: GCA_026546715.1. Classification (NCBI taxonomy): domain Eukaryota; kingdom Metazoa; phylum Chordata; class Aves; order Charadriiformes; family Scolopacidae; genus Gallinago; species Gallinago undulata. The sequence continues at coordinate 7,298,858 of JAOTQQ010000079.1, read as the reverse complement.
AAATGAATGGTTTAAGCCAACTCTGCTAAAAAGCTGCTTACAAATGACTAACTTTCATAGCCATTGGATCTGGAGGAGGATGTATTTGCAATGTTAGATCTAGGTTCTGGACAATAGCACTATTGACTCTAGTTTTTTTGAATTCTAATGTGATACTTTTACATCTTATACATGAATTTTCCATTGTGTTTGACCATCTGTAGATATGATGATTAGTGAACAAGTTCTGCTAGAAAAATAAGTGACTTTAGTATTTGTGTACACAAAGAGTACTTTGTACTCTACATTAAATATGAAGAATATTGGCTGTCGTTTTTCATATTGAGGTTATAGCATGACCATGCTAAAACCTTTAGTTACTGTATAGCACAACAGATATTGCAGGCACTGAAATGATACCATCAGCTTTGAAGTGCTTTCATGTAAAACATGAAACAGTTTTGTTATTTAAAAAATAGCGGATTTAGAGTCATCTTCATTTCTGTTGTGTGTCTGTCAGTATTTTGCATGTGACTGGTTTTGCTTTCTTCCTCCTGTCCTGTTGGTCATCTTCCCTGTTAGGTTGATGGGCCTTCCGGAGAGCAACAGGGAAAGGCAGAGAAACAAATGGGCCTGTGAAAGTTTTTCATCTGAAAGCATCTTGTACTTCCATCCCCTCTTAGTAAAGGCAGCAGAACTGTGGACTTGACTCTGATATTCATTACAATTAGCTTGATTTTTCAAATGGTGAACCTTCCTTCGTTTTACCCATTTTTAATGTATTTAAACTAGTCATTAATAGTCTTTCATAACAGAAGACTGTATTAATATCTAATGAGTGTCTAGTAGAAGATAAAGTATGCTTCCAGAACAAGGAGTATCTAGGTTTAGATAAACTTTCAACATACAGTGTACTCAAATCGTTGTATTCTGTAACTGTTCGTCTGGCTTTGTTATTCCAAATGACAGAGTTCAAAAAGCATAGATAAGATACTCAGCATTTCTGACAGAGGATCTCGTGACCTTTGGTCAGCAGAGTCATTCTTCTAAGTAGCTGAAGGGGGTAATTAGGAAAAGACAGTTCTTATTTAGCCACTACAGGAAACAAGTTAAGCTCCTGTGATCACTAGAAAGTAGTAGAAGGAAATAAGAAAATCTGTCTCCCTATTTATGCGAACATTCCCAATTCCTGAGCATTAAAGAGAAACCCATTAAGTTAAATAGCTTGATCACCTGCTGTCCAGCTGCGTAATATGTAACTTATTTTTGCAAATCCATTGATGCTTCCTCTCTCTTGCATTAATGACATCAGTCCTTTTTTCAGTAACTGATGCTTTCACATTGGCCAGTTGGGTTTAAATATGATGGGATGCAGAAGTCTGAAGGAGCATTAGTCTCCTGTGACAGGACCCCTGTTAGGGTGCAAAGGCTTCAGTCTCAGGTGGTACAAAAATCAGACAAAAAAAGTTTCTATTGGCAGAGAGAAATATTTGTCAGTATTTGGAGCTAAAGCATCAAAACAAGCCAATGCAGGACACATGTCATTAAGCAGCTGGGACACAGCCCCTTGCTAGATAATATCTTTTCCTTTGGTTTAAGTTTTTTCCCAGTCCAGGCACCAAAACAAATCGCTGTTTGTTTATAATTTACTTTTAGTTTGTTTTTAATCATTTTTCATTAGTCCACTGTTGTAACATCAAAGTTGCAAATTATTAAATAGGAGAATAGTAGTATATTATTTAATTTGAAAGCTAAAAGCCAGTTAATCTATGAATAGGGAAAGAGAGTCCTTTGACTGTAACCACATTAACAGTTATGGGAATACCACTGCAGCTATTGCTTTTATACATTTTTAAAAAATATTTGCCTTTAAGCTCTCCTGTGTTCTGATCTATGTTCAACTGATTAAAGGAGATTCGTTTAATTTGCATTTAAAAGGTCCTTGAAATAGTGTTTTTAGTGAGGTTTTCCTTTATTACTCCTGCCCTTTTCAATCCACTTAAATGAAAATGAGTTTCAGACAAGCAGGATGCAGCAAATATTTGTCTGTGTTCATTAAGTGAAGATTGGGGTATCTTTTGTTTACCTTTAAATGTTTTGGTTTTTAACTGCATGTAGTTTGTCAAATGAGGCCGGTTTAGTCATTGTATTGTAAAATGCAGTTGTGGGGATTTGGTATAAATCTCATATAACTTCACTCACGTTCACATTTTGTTATTTCATTCATTTTGCCTACTGTAAATACATTTGCCTTTATTTCCTCCGAAGTTAGATGATGCGGCTGGCCGTCATTTGGTTGTCTTTGTTCTCTTCAGGTCAGCCATTCCTTAATCCCGACGGCACTCCAGTTGTGTACAACCCTCCCACGCCTCAGCAACCCGTTAGGACCCAAGTGCCTGGACCTCCGCAACAGCCACCTCTTCCCACACCACCTCAGCAGCAGCCAGCGGCTAATCACGTCCTCTCACAGGTGCACATGTCAAACACGTGGTGCTTCTCTTGGTGACCGATCTGTCCTATTGCTCTCTGGTAACAGGGGACCGGTAGGTTGGTTCTGCCAAAGCACAGGTTAAAAAGTAATAGCTACGCAGGGAGAGGTAACCGAGCTGTTTCCCCCCACAGTCCTCAGTGCTATCAGTTTCTCCTAATAACTGATGATGGTAGGCAGCCTTTTCTTAAAAATATAGAAGATGAAATCTCATAATAATACTAATTTTCATCTTAGTATGAAAATGTGATGGTATCAAGATAAAGTGGCTCTGGAGAAGAGGCTCTGCCTTCATCCTTAGTTCCACTGTGTGGTTACCCCTGGCATTAACAGTGATACAGTCAGCAATCTGGAAAGAGAGTTAATTCAGCTGAAATCTGTCTCCTTGTCATCAGGATATATTTCAGCCAGAGGACTTCTTGGGCTGTCCTGCATGAGCAGTGCTCATGGCACACAGGTAGCAGCTCAGGACTGGTAGAGTATGAACGCCTCTGTAGTAGCACTTCGGCTTACTCTGCTCACAAAACTGCACGCTGAAGTACAGGGTATGTTTTATCCTCGCTTTGTACAAAAGGAATTTTGTAAAATCAGCTGATTAAAGATGACCTCTGCCATTGAAAGGAAGGAAAAAAACCACCAAGTGTGCATATGGGCAGGAGAAGGGAAGGTTCTACCTCTTTCACAGCAGCTATTTCAGGCACCAAGCTGCTGGCTATAGTCTCCTGTGGTATTTTCAAAGTATTCAAAAATTTTATCAAAAAGTTATTTATAGAACTTCATCTAAACCTTTATCTTTGTTCATTTTCCCTGTTTAAATGTTCTGTTCAGGATAGCTGTGTGTGCTACAGTAGAGATGGTCTGTTTTGGAATGGGGTTCATTTGTGCTCTTTCTCCCTAGTTCTCCACTAGTTTATGGAAGCGTCTATGTGGTATTAGCAGTTTTCTTCAAATTCTTTACTACTTCTATGATTCCCTTCCCAATGGATACTGGAGTGAAACCTGCTCAAAATATTATCAGCAATGATATCTCTCTGTTCCAATAACCACAATCTAGAGAAAGTATTTTAGTATTGTTGATAAGTGAAAGTCATATGTTTTAATCTGTGGTTAGTAGTGAATGCAGGCTGTCTTTAGATGTTATGAAACAGCTAATTTAGAATGCAGTTTTTATCTTATAATTTCAATAAGTCTCTCTAAAAGAAATAGTAAATGCTAAGTAGAAGCAATTTGCTGACTTAAATAATATAATGTCTAACAAATAAAGCAAAGGTATTTCTGCTCGGAGACTGGGATTGAAAACGACTTCTGGTTTGGTTCTATGCAGTCTTGAGGTAAAAAATAAGTATCCGTCCCTTTTCTGGTCATGGAGCATAGTTGCTTTTTTTTCTATTACAAAAGACTTTGACTTTGTTTTCTCTTCTCTTACTCTGATGTTAACCTTGTTTATAAACCTCTTATTTCTTCAGCCTCTGCGGCCTCTGCAGCCTTCTTCCCAGCCTGTTCAGTACCCTGCAGTCTCTTACCCGCCCCCGCTCCTGCCAGCCTCTTCTACACAGCAATATTCTGTGGTATTACATCTTCTCTTCGTCTCCTCTCTGCGTGGGTTAATCTTTAGTGGCTGCTGACCTTTGCTTGGGTGTTTGTAAGTGGCGTGTGATAGCAGTGTAATGACTGGCTGGCTTTTCAATCGCAGTAAAATATTACCCGAGTGGGGAAAAACAGTTCCCAAGATTTTAACGTATTTATTTCAAGTTCAGCAGAAATGTATGCAATTAAGGCTGTATCTATATATCTCTACATTTTTAAATATATATATAATTTCCCCTTGTAAAGGAACAACTTTTCATTGCTATTTTTTACCTTTTGTTAGCCAGTCAGTACCTTTTTGTGTCTCTAGATTAACATCTTTCCACCCTTTCTTCTTGTTTCTTTGTCTGTTCTTTCTCCTGGTGAACCCCAATCTGTTTTGAGGGATCAGCCCTTCTGGTTTTTTGGGGTTTAATTTTTCTAGCCTCTTTGCCAGAACTCTTAACGCTCCCACTTCACTAGTGTCCCTTGCTTAACACATAGAAGCCGGAAATGAAATATCTTAGTCTTTTGGGTTTAGAAGAGGAAACAAACAAACGAACAAAACCCACACAAATTGAAACTGAAATCTAGTAAAGGAGAAGAGTTATCCAAGGCAGAATCTGAACTGAAGTCCAAGTCAAAAATCGAGGCTTCCCAGCCCCCCAGACTGCTCTGATACTCTAACGAATGCATGTTTGTCTTGGGTTTATGTGGCAAGGTTTTGGTAGCAGGGGGGTGCTGTAGGGGTGGCTTCTGCAAAAAAAGGACCAGGAGCTGCCCCCTTGTGGGACAGAGACAATTTCAGGCAGCTCCAAGGCTGACCCTGTGCTGCCCAAAGCAGAATCAGTCATTGATGCTGGTGGCATCTCTGTGATAACACATTTGAAAAAGCTGCTGCGCAGTGATTTTGACCCTGTGAGGGAGAGGAGAGGGTCAGAAGGAGGAAGGGGAGGAGGACCTCCAGGGGCAGAGTACCTTGTGAAATGTGTTCTCCCCCTGAAGCCCATGGGGAGGATCATTGTGGAGCAGATATCCACCCTGCATAGGATCCCATGTAGAGAGGCCTTGGAGGAAGCTGCAGCCCATGGAGGGCAGGAGCTGGCTCCTGGCAGGACCCCTGGAGAGAGGGGAGTCTATGCAGGAGCAGGCTTGTTGGCAGGGCCTGGGACCCCATGGAAGGGACCCATGCTTGTAGCACTTAGTGAAGAATTGCAGCCCATGGTTGGGACCCCATGGTGGAGCACGGGAAGAGAGTATGAGGAGAAAGGAGCAGCAGAGATGAAGTGTTACGACCTGATCACAACCCCCATTCCCTGACCCCTGTGACACCTGGGGGAGGAGGCAGAAGAGTTGGGAGTGTGGTTGAGCCTGGGAAGAAGCAGGGGGGTTGGGAAAGGTGTTTTAGTTTTGTTTTTATTTCTCACTATCCTATTCTGTTATTAATTGGCAATAAATTAAATTAATCTTCCCCAAGTCAGGTCTGTTTTCCTGTGGTGGTAACTGGTGAGTGATCTCCCTGTTCTTTTTTTTTTGACCCATGAACATTTAATCTTATTTTCCCCCCCTGCATTGCCAAGGACGGGGGCAGTGAGAGCGCAGCTTGGTGGGCACCTAGGAATCAGCCAAGGTTAACCCACCACAGTGTTATACAACAGCTATTTTAGTATGTATTCAGAGTTTTCATTTTGTTATTATTTTCACCATTAATCAGAAATGCCTTCTAATAATAGAAAATTATCTGAATTCAATAGCCCTCATATAATTAAAGCTATATTGTAACTGTTACCTGTACTTAAGGTACACAGTTCTAAAAGGACTTGCGCTTCATGGAAGGTGTTTTGTTAACAGCGATGTTGTTTCTCATGCTATTTTAGAGTTTGAATATGTGTGGGCTGCAGTCAGTACAACAGTTCCTCCTCAGTAATGAAATCAGAATGGTTAATTAACCAGTGTGAGCTTCCTATGCGAGTTTAGCATATGACTGAATTGCTGTTAGCAGCGGTGAGTTCAGGTGTCTCCCTGCTGTGATTCACAATCGCCATTAGGCATGTGGATGTTAAAGTGGAGAATGAAACTCCTTCCTTATAATCATTTCAAAGCATTTCACCTTTAGGAAATGGCTTCAAACACTAACTGTGCTGACGGTTTTGAAAATGTATTCCTGCTGATGGTAACTTAAGTAACAGTGAAAAGAATTGATTGTCTTGGCTCATCATCTAAAAGCAACACATCTGTAGCTGGCACCAGGGAAATCTGCTTTATCAGTTTATTGGTAATACCATATTTCAGTGGTTAATTGTGCTCGTACTGTACATATCACTGCAGCACAAACTGACCAGATGGGAATTTACTCATCCTGGTAGTGTAGCAGATATAAATGTGTATTGCTAGGGATTATCCTTTGGACATTTTTAGAGCCAATATTAACTCATAACTAAATATCAGTATCTGTTCTCTAAACTATGCATTATGAAAAGCAGAATGTAAAATCCAGCGTAGAAAAGCATTGAAGTTGTGTTAATAGGCATCATTAAAGAATTAAATGTCTAAGGCAAAGTTAGATTGTTGATCTAAAGAAAACAGGGCTTTTTAAGCTGCAAAAGTATTCTAAATAAAGTTTTAGGTGCAAGTTTATATTTCCAGGAGTAATTAAGACTATATCTTTAGCCTGGGAACTATAAAATTTCATCATAAATAGTGAACGTAGCTAATCAGTAAAAGACAAAGCTTGCACTTACTCTTTCTTGATTAACTCGTGTCCTCTTCAGGATCATCTAAGAGAAGATCAGGTGGTCTTAAAATATTTTTCATGTTCCTTCATGTTTGGAGAGTCCACTTTTGAAGTGTGAACCAAATCTTCCTGTGCAGCAAAAAAAAATAATACTAGTGATCACTTCTAATTTCCAGGATATTGATAATTTGATGCTGAATTGCTTGTAAAGAAAAGGAGCTTGGGGTTACAGTAATAGACGTTTCCAATGTCACAGGACTCCTGCAGGGCTCAGTGCAATCCATGTCACACTTTCAGATGTTAATAAAATACAGATAGTGGGTAACCACGAGACTGTTTCTTACAGCTGTTATTTGATTTCAGACTAAAATATTAATCCTTGTATGTAGTATAATACCAACTCAAAGCAATGTACCTTGTTATTCAGGATTTACAGCCTCATTAACTTAAGCTCTTAAAACTGAAAATTACTTCAGCAGTAGTAATGCCTTCTGCTGTTTTAACTGGAGTTAGATGTTTTCACTCAAGCTTTGGAATCCACTCAGAAAATGTTAGTGACACAATTTCTGACTTTTTCTTTTTTTTTCAATTAAATTTTTACAATAACTAAAGAGAGGCAGATGTAATCTAAAAATCAAAAATTTGCAGTGAAATGAGTGAAGTCTCTGACTCTGGCTGTTCTCTCCTGCTGTCAGGCCTGAAGGTAATTGACTGCTGTGTTCCATCTTGTTCTTCCCTGTTGTGCTGTGGCTGACATTGCTAATGCACAGTAATTTGAGACACGCATCTCTGAAGCTTACTGAGTTATTTAGCTATTTTATATTTTTGGTTTTTTCCTTGAATGCGCATTTGTGAATATAATTTTTCCTCTTTCTTTCCACTATTACAGCAAGACAACCTGGGGTCACAGTTTAGCCATATGAGTCTTGCCCGCCAGCCACCTGCTGATGCAGCTGAACCTCACGCTGCCATGTTCCAGTCCACCGTGGTCCTTCAGCCCCCCCAGCAGCCTGGCTATATCATCGCAGCTGCTCCACCGCCTGCTGGGCAACCAGTTTCTGCTCCAGGCTACTCCACATCTAGCCACCCTGTCAACCAACAAGTCCTGCCGCAGCAGGGGTACATGCAGCAACCTGTGCCACAGGTAGCGCGGTTCTGCTTCCATCCTCCCAAAAGCTGTGTTTCAAAACATTCTATTAATGATATAATTCTATTTTTATGTGGTGTGGGGCTGCCTGCTCAGTTCCAGCTGTGTGCGTTTATTCTGGGGTAGGAGTTTTTTTCTGGCTTATGTGCTATGAAATGAATGACTTGGGTTTGCTTGAGGAGCAATAATCACCAAGGTTTTCCTATTTACCTCTAGCTGGTAAAACTCATGTTCTACGTAGTTGTTTAACGTCTCAGATATTTCTGTGTGGAAAATGGGAATTGTTACTTCTACAGTGAAAGTACAAGAAATTGGGTGTTAAGGAGAGAATTTATATATTATGAGTATTTTTTAATTGCTAAGCTATTTAACATTAGCTGAACCTTTTAATAAGTTTTGCATCTTTATTTAATCATGTGATTGTTTTTGCATTTAGACGTCTACCTTCTAAAACCTTATTAGTGAATTTCTTTAATTGTTGTTCGTTTTTAGATGCCGGCTTGTTACTGTACCCCCAATCAGTACCCGCACTCCAGTCCCCAGTACCGACCCGTTTCTGTCCATTACAGCACGCAGCAAAACCAACCATTGGCACAGCCAGGGCAGCAGACAGGTTTGTTCAACTCTTTCAGCATTTTGTTAAAACATCTTGTGTGCCTCTTCTCCTGGTTTTTGCTTTTTGAACTTAATTTGCTGTAAAATTTCAGATTAAGTAGAAGTTCAAATACGGGATAAAAAGTGTAACTAACTTAAGATGGAAACACTTGAGTCAGTTGTTCGTGAAACTTGAGAATTGAGCTGTTACTATGAGTGGGTCATGCTGTAACTTTAAAGGATAATATTATTATTAGAACTGAATAATTAAAAAAACTTCATTTCTAACTTTTCAGCAACTTACAAAGTAAGATGACTAAGTACTACCTTGAAAAGATATAACATTGTAGAGATGTTACCTTAACTGAAAGTTCTTAACAAAAGTTACTAATTTTTCATGTTGTTGCATGAAAAGAGTGCTGTGCTTAGATACTGGTGGTACTGTTTTGTCTTTCTGTCCTATGGTTAAAGGTATCTGGGTATTGAGTAGAATATACAATGAGACTATGGTGGTTGGAATTAGATTTCTGCTCCTCCTGTGTTTAGTAAAGATTTTACAACTGTTTCTGAGTTACCTTTCTATAAATATGATGAAGCTGTACTTCTGTCTCCTTTTTTTTCCTTACAATTTGTAACTGTAGCTACCATTATTCTGATAATCTGTTCTTAAAAATATTCTTATGATTTTTTCAGTAAGATTTGGGTTCCTGAAACAAATTTACTTCAAAGTAATATCTTGACTCGCAGTCAAAACTTCCAGAACTAACTAGTGATGTTTGGAGGCAGAGATCCTTAACAATCAGGCTGTTACACCACGTCTTTATTGAATATGTCGGACCTGGTGTCCTCTTGAGTTTCCTGCAGTAAGAAGGATTTTTTAATTCCTTCCCCCAGAAATAGGATGAAAGATCAGCTTTTACAAATATTAACTGGATTTTGTTATAGCTGTTCTATGGAGTAATCTATATAGAGGGATGGCTCCCTCTTTTGCAGTTCTTCTGGGAAGTGTTCCAGTAGCAGCAATACTTGAAGTTTTTATTCAGGGTTCAGTTCACAAATGTACAGGGGATGATTTCATTGCAGAATCATCAAGATGTGATGCCCACACGTCAACCCTCCCCCTATTGGGGGGGGGTGCTTTTCACTTTTCAAAAGTGAAAGTACACTGACATTTTTTCAAAGGAAAACGAAATACTAATTTTTGAAAGTTGTTTTATCTATTGGTGTTAAAGATGTGTTATCCAGCTGTATTACACAACCTGCTATTAGAATCATAGAATGGTTCAGGTTGGAAAGGACGTTAAAGATCGAGTTCCAACCCCCCTGCCATGGGCAGGGGCACCTCCCACTACACTGGTTTGCTCAAAGCCCCATCCAGCCTGGCCTTGAACACTTCCAGGGATGGGGCATCCATGACTTCCCTGGGCAACCTGTT
>JAOTQQ010000079.1:7268182-7288815 GCA_026546715.1 Gallinago undulata | reverse complement strand
CTAATCTAAATCTCCCCTCTTCCAATTTAAAACCGTTGCCCCTTGTCCTGTTGCTACACTTCCTCGTAAACAGTCCCCAAAAGTGTGAGGCTGAGCTGGGGTTACTTCCCCATGTATGGGGACAGGCTGTGTGACTAGCACACAGACTCTAGATGGGGGAAAGCCCAGTGCGTACACATGTAGCTAAATAAAACCATCCCAGTTTGAAAGTGTGGGTGATGGTGCATCAGCACCCAGAGGCAAAGGGAGGAATCAGTTGCTATTAGGTAAGTTCCTTTCTTGTATGTTTTATAGCTCCTTATGTTTTAACTGATTTTCGCTGCCTGTAATGTGGACAGGGTGAAAAGTATCAGGAACTAAAATCTCCCTCTGTGTCCCAGAAGAAATAAAATTAAGGAAGCTCTGCAGACAGCTGCTTTACTGCTTTGATAATGCACGTTGCACCATCAAGGGATCGCATTTAAGTAGCGAAGGGGTGGTGCAGCCAATTATTCCGCTCAATCCTGTTTGGTTACTTGGTGTTTACTAGCACTAATGGTAGAGAGATGTATTTTATTAGCAACTGCATAATTAGTGTTCAACTCAAAATCTCCAAATTGCTACCTAGCCACTGCTGGCTCTCATTTACTGCTTTATGGGCAAGTTTGAGTCCCCATTCTAGAGATGGAAGGTTCCACATCATGTTTTCTGTTCTGTCAGCTGCTCCTGAAATGGTGTGTGTTTGAAATTATCTCTCTTGTCGATTTATCTTAAATATTTGTGTTAGACTGACAAAGCTACATCCAAAAGGGTTGATGCTCATTAGCAACAGCTGGTTTTGAGACAAAAGGCAGCGTGTTACTTGGCTTAATACGGCAATGTGTCTGGTCAAAAAGGAGAATTAACAAGTTGTGCATTACGTAAAAGCTGTGAGTTTTATTCATCTTTACAAAGTGGTTACTAACTATGAAGTAACTTTCCAAACATGATTTTAGATAAAAGATGACAGCTTCTGAGAGCATGGCAACTGAAGCCACTTTTGGTTTAATGTTCTGGAGTGGCCTGACTATTTATGAGCTGTTGGATTCGGGGCCGTAACACTGTCTGAGAGGTTTACATTTCTCACAGTGAACCGGTCTCTTTTTCAGCTGCTTCCTGGCTTCCTTTTTTAGATGGGTTTCAGGTGAAATATTTGTGGGGGTTCAATTTTAATAAAAACACTGTGCTTGTACGAAAGATGTTGGGAGAAGAAAACTTTCTTTAAGAAAAAGGCATTTTTCAATTGCTGTGATAATGAGGCCCAGTTACCGTGAGACCTAAACCACAGGTTGATTTAAAAATCTTACCTGAACTACAGTTGCTGTAGGGACATCAGCTGAGGTTCAAAAAGTTTCTGCTTCACAAGGCCAGTGGTAAAACTATTAAGAGTTGTAATAATTGCTGTAGTTGTAACAGAGGTAATCAAGCTGCGCGCAGAGCTTGTTAACCCAGTGATTGTACTTGCTCTCCTGTTCTTGAATAAACACTGTTTCTCAGTCTTAATGTGTTGTTCAGAAAATGTATTTCTATATTCTGTGAGTTAACTTTTCTTATATTAACAGTGATTTCTTATTAATGATGTAAATACTAAGAAAAATGCTTCTTTTTTTATCTACTGTTTCAGAGTGTTTCTGTGTAATGAGAGAATCTGCTATGGCAGGTGTGGGTTTTCTGCTGAGTGCTGCATTTCTGTCAGACCACTCTATGCAGAGGTGAAATTGGGAAGCTAAAAATAGAGCATTCTTTGGAAAGCCGTGGGGAACCTTCTTGGCCAGTCAATTGATATTGTTCCAGTTCTCTCTGCTTGCGAAATTGATGATGTCTGTCTCTGGAAGTGCCAGGAAAAAAAGCTGAAAAATATGGCCAGCTACATTGCAGCTTCTGGGAAGTGAGGGGCTGAGATTGCAGACGTATCAATTGTATCTGTCATACACTGCAACTGTGCCTTCTGCTGCATTTTAGGTGCCATAGATCATTCTTTAACGAAGTACATTTTAAGCATTTTGTCTGATACAGATAGAAAATGAGGGTTTGTGCACAGCTCGAAATAAAGAGTTATTAAAACTTCAAATTACTAATTCTAATTCAAGCATGCATCATTCTGAACTTTTGTAGAGTACTCTGAAAATATTCATAGTGTGTTGTGTGTTTCAAATGAAGAGCTCTCTTGGTTTTAACAAACTGAATTTTCTCCCCTTCAATTTCCTGAAGCGATATTTGATTATATTAAAAATCTTTTTTCATCTTCATCATTGCAATTTCTATAGAGACAGTCAGCTGAGACTGTTAATTCACAATGTTCATTGTACCCTGTACGTACGTACCCAATGAAAATTGGTGGGGTTTTTTTACAAAAATCTCTTTCAACTGACTAATAATTTTCCAAACAGACCTTACAATTTTTTGTAAACAGTTTAAAGAGGTAAAAATAAAAAATTTGCAGCTATATGTGCTTGATTATAGTTGCATACCAAGGTAGGGAGCATGGGGAATGTCACAGTCAGTAGGAATGTGAACGTGTCCCAGTTCAATACAGACTGTTCTTGCTGTCAGTGCATCTTGACAAGCCCAGTTTTGTTATTCTGGAGCAGTAACTGGTTTTGTCTCAGAAACACTGACAGTTCTGGGGTTTTGCTGCTGTGGTAAGTAGCACGTACCTGTATAATAGCATATGACAAAAAGAACTTGTGTTCTGCATGTGTTTGATCATGGCAGCAGATACCTACTGTATGCTTAAAAAAAAATAGGGAAAAAAAAAAAAAGGCAAGCAGGAGTTAAGGTTGGACCTAATAAATGCACCCGTTTCCTGTCTGGTGCTCACGTTTGGGATTGTTTTGGCTTTTGTTGTTTAGGGGCTTGGGTTTTTTCACCCTTCTTTGAAATACAGCAGAAGATACCCGTTTACACGATAATAAACTGTCATAGAGGAACTATAGAGGGGTGAATATAAAAATCTTTCTTTTTTTTTTACCCGAGATAACTTTGAATATAAAATGTCTTCCATGGCTTTTACCTGGAAGATCTTCCTCACTTCCAAGTTGTTTTTAGCATTACAGATTTCAGTAGAAATTTTTGCTTTTGTGTAAGGCACATATGCATTTTACATTTTCTTGAAGTGTGATTCAGTTTTGAATCACAGCCAAGATGCTCTCATCCCTAGGGCACCTGAGGTACTAGTAGGACTTAGTGTAACTAGAATTTCCAAACTAAAGTACCTAAAATGGCCTTGTTCATAATAATAAACAATCAATTCTTTTATATTATCTAGCATGCTTTGTCCAAGTGCTTTCAGCTTTCACCTCTCAAATCAAGGTGTTAATGCATGTAACTCACTGAGAGTGTAAATAAAATATTGCAAGCATGTGAGAGCAGCATTGCCAATAGTATGGATAGTATTTCATGCTGGATCCAAATGAATAAATCTGTTACTTGTAATGTTGGCTTCTTTCTATATGCATGATGATTTCAACTCTTATGAAGTTGCCAGATTTTAAAAGCCATTGGAAAATGCTACACGTGTATTTTCACTTAGGCAACTGTGTATAAAATATGTTCATTATTTCCAAATAAGATTTAAATGTATGATTTCAGGTTACCAGGTTTTGTCTAACCAGCAGCAAAACTACCAGGGTTTAGTTGGAGTTCAGCAGTCTCAGAATCCGAATCTAGTCAGCAGCCAACACAACAACGTTGGGAATCAAATTCAAGGTGTGATTGTTCCATACCCTTCAGTGCCATCTTACCAGGTGGGTAATTGAGTCATAACTGTCCAATCACTCTTTTGTGTATTTGAGTGATATTTTTTTTAAATTATATTTTAATTGCGTTGCTTTGTAAATGGTAGAAAGTTGCAAGCAGATGCCAGAGGTGATGCTGGGAACAGAAATTTAAAAACAAACAAACAAAAACCCCCACAATTGAAGCAAGAAGAAAATCTGTCACAAGTGTACGAGTCCTAGTCCTGTTGAAAGCCAAGTGCTGCGTTAATTGCAATTCAGATGGGGGAGAAAAAGCTCATACCATTTCCTTCCCAATCACCCCACCTTCTGTTGTGGAGAAAACCTCTTTGGTTAATTGATGGAGTCCCTTGGAATCAAGATTGCCATTTTGGTGGATGAAGATTGTTTGGGATTTTTTTAATAAAGCACTATTATTTCAACTACTGTTATCACTAGTCTTCTGGATTTAGAGAACTTCAGCAAATCTTTCGGTTTCTGTTTTGTTTTATTTAATAAAAAAAAATAAATTATATAAACTAGGCGTTGGTCAAGATTCAGAAAGAAATGTTGTCTGTGGAAGAAAATCTTACTGTGTTCTCAATTTTAGGTTTCGGTGCCTCAAGGTTCGCAAGCAGTGCCCCAGCAGACGTATCAGCAGCCTGTTATAATTCCCAGTCAGTCAAATCAAGGGTTGCCCACCACAGGAATGCCGGTTTACTACAGTGTCATTCCATCGGGTCAACAGAATAATTTAAGGTGAGTTTAATTCCATTATTTGATTTCTCAGCAACTAGGCTTAATTACCTTGCAATGACTGACAGGATCTGCTATAGTACTGCATATATTAACATGTATTTTGAAGACAGGCTTACACTTTATTATCTGTTTATTTTTGTTCTTAGGCAGTTAACTAAAACAACCAGTGCTACTTTAATTAGGACAAACCTATTAGACTGTAAAATATTGTTTCCATATCCATTTCAGCAATACTTTACTAAAGTTTCCCAGTTTTAAGTTTTCTGTATTCCTTTTCTTATACAGGAAACACCAGTGTGTTCAGCAGCAATGCCTTTTTGCAGTATCATTTAAGATGACTGCTCATGTTCATTGATTTTGTCAAAGACGCTACTTTAATAAGGTGTAGGGAAAAGAGAATTTGGATCCCAGAAAAAGACTGACTTCCTTTCTGGAGCTTTGTCTAGAAGAAGCTTAGCTTGCTTTGTCTGTGTTTCTAATGAGGGCTGCTGGCACAGAGCTGGCTGTGAAACAAGTATAGGAACTTTCTCCTGTGCTTGGCTTTTGTTTGATAAATAACTTTTTCTTTACATACCTTGGTAACGGCAAATTGGTCCTACATGTAGAGACCTGTGTCTGTGTCCCCAACACAATAGGAGTATTTGTGAGACAACGGATAGGCAAATACCTTAAAGAATCCATTAGGATCAATGCTTGTTACAATCTTTTCCTTTCTCTAGTTTTCTCAACTTACAAATGTGCATCGTTTAAAAATACCTTCCTTGCAGCTTTTAAACAAGCAGCAACAGTATGAAGCTTGCTTCATCCTTTTGTGAGTGCAGAGACTTAAATAGTATTTATGTCATCGCTGCATGGCTTCATCTACTTAAATCTGAATTCCTGTTCTTTGTATTTGAAGGTTCTTTTTGCCCTTTTCTTCTGTAGTTATATTTGAGGTTCAGTGAACCCGTAGGTAGACATAATCCCAGACTTTTTTTGAAGTCTTGTTGCTTGATCTTTTGCATCATTTAGAATGTCCCCCTCTTTTGAACAGGGAAACATTTGTTAGGAATTCAGAGCAAACCCACAACTAATGACAGCATCTTGCTTTTATCAAAATAGAGCTTGTTGCAGCACTTTGACAAGGAAAGCAGAATAGAGTTCTGCAGGAACTGAGTAGTCTCAAACCTACAGGTCACTACTGGAAGCTGTAGTCAGTAAACGGATGAGAAGCTGTGTGAGAGCATAGATCCCAAGCAGATATAAACCTATCTGGTTTAGTTTTCACTGAGTTTTGCTGCTTTAATGGAAGATTATCTTTTAAATTAAAATTATGTAATTGAACAAATTAGCTTCTAGACAAAGCTCCAAAAAGGAATTGAACTGTGGGACAAAGGATGGAACAAACGTCTTGTGACAACATAAGTGAGAATGGTAGATCCAACAGGATTACACTTAATTTTTTCCTGAATTTGAAGTAATATTTTTTTTCTCTTGTTCCTTCAGAATGTTTACTTTGTTAGTACAGAAATGAAATACAGGATTCTATAGGCAGCATTCTTATTATGGTCCACCAGCCTGATGCTGTGGCTCTGGCAGTATGGTCAGTTAGTGCTGTGACAGTATTTGCCTATGTCTGTTACTTACGTGTTTTTCTTCTGAATGTCCTCCAAAATATCTGGCATAAATATACTTTTAAAGTTATCCTATTCCTACATATTAAAAACGAATTAAAGGTCGTTTATCTTCTTGAGGCATCTTGCTTTTCCCACACCCAATTTGGCAAAGTCACGGAAATTCATCTCTTTAAGCTGTGTTACTCCACACCGATGCAGAGGTGCGCTCATTTGGCCAGGCTCCAGCTGAGGGGCTGCATCTGAAACTCCCATGGCAGGTTCTGTGGTGGTCATTTAACTGAGACCTAATTCTGGTTAATTGGGCAAGGCAACACATTGTCTGATTATTACTATTCTACATGTCTTTACACCAGTACAGCGCTATCAACACAAAAATAGAATATCAAAATAGGTGAATTAGTGCAGCATCTTAATGTTTGCAGGGCATAAGGTTTTTCCGAGAAAGAGATGTGAAATTCAGTCTTCTGAAGAATGAGTAGATTCAAAGGGAGGTGGGAATATTATTGATTTTAAAAATGAACAAAATCTCAGTGATTTGCAGTACGTGTAGACAGCAAATGCATCAGTTATGATTAAATGAGTGTAGCATAAATGCCTGTTAGTTATGTTCTTTTTTTATTTATTATTATTATTACAGTTCATCAGTTGGATATCTTCAGCCTCCTGGGTCAGAGCAGATGCAGTTTCCTCGAACATCATCACCGTGCAACTCTCAGCAGCTTCAAGGACAGCAGTGTGCAGGTTGGGGGAATAAAGATTTTACTGAAAGACTTGCTGCTATTATGCTGGGTGATTGGATATTTGCTATTAAGGGTTTGATTTAGAATTAACTATTGGATTAGAATTTCCTTCTTCATTCTGATTATCTCAATTTGTTTATCATTCAAAGCTCTGAAGTTACTTCCTTAGAATTCAGTAACCTATATCATAATGCCTTGCGTGTCTACTTGAGTTGAGACAGACATGGGAGCTATAAGTTTTCAGCAGAACAACTTTTGTATTTTCCTGAATAGCTCTATGGGTCTGAAAATTTTGAGATTTGGGTTTACGTTAGATAGAATGAGCAAGGTACGTTTTGGAAGCGGTTACTTGGCTCTTCTACCCAAGAAGCATTCTAGATTTCACTTAATTGAGTGTTCCTGAGAAGATGGTGAAACTGTAAGCGTTCTGGGTTTGGATAGAGAGGAGTGGTAGCATTCTGACCTGCCGAGAAGCTAAATGAAATACTCCAAAGCTGTGTGGGGTGTTTTGGTTCTGTTTTTATGGTAGCCTTATTTACTGCTTTTACTTTCATAGTTTATAGCAACCATTCAAGTCAGAAGCCATCACCTCCTACATTATTGCCACCTTCATCAAAGTCAAAGCCACAACAGGCTGCTTCCATTGTGCACTACAGCATAGTGTCTCCACCCTCATCATGTAAAAGTTCGCCCACTGGTCTTTCCATCATGCAGCCAATAAAAGGTATATTTTATTGGGATTTTCATCTAAGCCATTCTGTCTAAAAATCTGTTGTAAATGATCAGACTGATTTTGTGGCTAACTGCTACAAGAACTGCAACTTGAGTGCCATCTCTGCAAATTTTTTTTTCATAATTCTTCATCTGAATTGCTATTTTAGTAACTTTTTAAATGACAGCTTGGAACTTGGGTGAAACAAGAGTTGACTTCAGGGGGGCAACCTGGAGGCAGCCTCCAGCAGATAAGTGTCAGGTAATCTCAAATACTGCTATCTTGGTATTTTGCAAGTGATAGATTAAACATCCCTAGGTCAGTGACCTAGATTCCACTATGGATGTAGTGTTTCTTACAAACATTTGTCTTTTAAAGTATTTTTAGATCCTGTTTATTCGTAAACAGGTAACACACAGTTAAGTGGCAAGATAGCTGGATTAACAGTGTACTATAGCCTGTGAGCAGGCTTGGTTTTGTTTTGATTTTGCTTCAAGCTTGTTTGGCTTTTATTCTGGAAGACTGGTTTCAGGATGTCTGAAATCGGTCTCGCGCTCCTTGGTTCTTCTACCTTCCTTATCTGTCATGGAAGTGATGGTTTTGTGCGGTTTTGAAGGCCTGGTTCAAACCAGTTAAACTGCCATTTAAAGAAGTTTGGGGAAGGAGGAGGCCATCTGGCATAGGGAGACAAATTCTGCTTCTTCTGGGAGAAGAAAGAAAAGCATGTTTTTCAGTGATACTGAGATGGTGAATCAAGGCCACCTAGGTAAGGGCAAGGAGGACACAAGCAGACAAGCAGCAGAGTTGTGTTTCTTGTAGTTTGAAAAAGTTATAGAGGATCAGACCGCAAATCTGGGAAGCTTTTTCAAGGATTTCTAATGGGTTTCCCCTTCTCATGGGCTTTGACAGGTGATAAAGTGTCTGCAAACTGACTTAGGTGTTCTATGACACTTCATTTTTGGCAGGATGCTTGTTTAGGAAAACAATTCCATTTATTTTCATTTACTGAAATGCTGTGGAACTAGAAGTAGTAGAAAGAAAAAAGCTTTTCTGGATGAAGAGTTTTCTTTTGCAGTTTAAATAGCGTTTTCAGGTTGTGACACTTCAAGAAATGGTGCTTAGATGGTTTTGAAAGACACGCATTTTTGTTGGAAGTTCAGTTCTCACAGAACAGATAAGTAAAAAGGGTATGGTAGGGTGCTACAGGATAAAATACTATAATACTATAAAACAATAAGATGTAAATAAGTATAATTTATCATATATATGAATATATGCATGAAAATATAAAAATGAACCTAATTTTCTTGTGTAAAATGCAGTGTGTGTATATAGATGTTTGCTGCTTCTCAGGAATAAGTTTATGGCTTTGCCACTTGGGAACTGTTGTTTTATATATTATTCTGATTACATAGTAGATATCCATGAACAGTTATATTTTATTCTGCTGTGCAACAAAACAAATATTTGCAGTGTGGCTCTTACAGGGACAGAGCAGGGACTCTTAAAATTATATCCTCTGTTAAAGTTGGCCAGATAACTGATGCTTCCTTTTCAATCTGTAACACATGGATAGAACTTCTTTCCATTAAAAAGAAAGTATAGATGTGAAAACACTGCTAATATTACTTCATTTATTATTATAAATACCAATATAGTAAATATTTCAGAACACAAGTTTCAAAAGCTAATATAGTTTTAGTATTAGGAGTTCATTATTCTACATGGTTTGGATAGCAATCGAAGGAGTCTGTTCCTATTTGTGGAGCCCGGGGGTAGTGAAAACAATAGCCCGTTTTGAAAAAAATACAAGCTGAATGCATTTTATAATCCATATCTGGCTGTTCCTAACTAATGCTATGACGTAGGTAGCAAATTAAGAAGATTGTAGACTCCCTCTTTAAAGGTGGATGATTAAATTACGTTTAAACCATGTGTTTTAATTGTGGTTTCTGAGAAATGCTGTAAATAGTAGGTAGAGAGGAGAAGGAAATGGCAAACAGCCACTGACAAGTAAACAGGACGTTATACAAATTCCCTGGGATAGAGCCAGATGAAGGGGGGCTGACAGCTTCTCCCTTGGCAGCCCGTGCTCACTGCTCCTTATGTGAAACCTCACGGCACAGTGCTGGCCGTTCAGCTCTGCTCCCCTGACCCTGGCACTTCCGTAGCTGCCGCAGAGAAGTGGTGTCGGACGTGGGCATCAATTTGCGGTCTCTGCCCAGAAAAACGTTCCTCCATAGAACTTGTACAGGAGGGTCATTCTGCCTCAGACTAAAGATTGATTCCAGGTCTCTCCAACATATGCCATCACATCATATCAAACACTTTGAGTCCTTATTGCTGTATGTCATGGAAAACTAACTAGGCAGCTTCCATTTTTAAATAAAGCATACTTGCTTAATACTATATTACTATAATACTACTATTAAATAGAATTATTTTTTTTTTAAATACTCAGTAATGAGTATCAGTGGTTCCACTCTCTCTTCTAGTTCTGGAAAGCTCTCTTTAATAGAGTTAACTACTGCAGATTCATCTGATAAACAGTGGAAATGTAATTGTGCAGAAGATACTGCTCTGGTTTTCTAGAATTCAGCAGCTCATTTAGCAAAACATTCCTTATGTTATTTCCTTTTTTTTTTTAAATTAACATCTGTTCTGCTAAAATGAAATGCCTGATGAACTAACTGCATGCTACTGATTTCTTGTCTCGTAGCGGTAGCACCACCACCAGGTGGAGGAGTAGTAATGATGCAGCTAAATATACCCAACAACCCTCAGCCTCGGAACCATTCACCTCCACAGTGGAAACAGAATAAATACTACTGTGATCATCAAAGGGGGCAGAAGTCCACAGAGCTTAGCACTTTAGACGGTGCTGCGCAGGTATGAGGTCTTTGGTTTGTCTTCCAGGATGACTTAAAATTTGCACAAATCGCATATTTTCTCAAAAGTTCTTTTTGGGGAATGAAAGTCTGCTCCAATAATACTTAATATAGCTATTTTACCATAGGTCTTTAAAGGCTGTAGATGTTGTCTATCTTGTTGAACCAGGTACTTTTTTAAAACACTAACTTCTCATTTATTCCAGTTGCAGCACAGTCCTCAACTAGGTAGTCCTGTCACCTCACCGGCCCAATCACCAGCACCAGCTCAGCTATCAAACATGAAGAACATCCGTCCCACATTAACACCTCTTTCTATCATGTCCCAATTTTCTAGACCTTTTGTCCCTGGACAAGGTATATTTTTTGCTAACTAAAAGTTGTGTATGTTTTCTGTTTGAATGTTTTAAAATACAACTTATAGGAGGATTTTC
Source organism: Gallinago undulata (assembly GCA_026546715.1). Taxonomy (NCBI): domain Eukaryota; kingdom Metazoa; phylum Chordata; class Aves; order Charadriiformes; family Scolopacidae; genus Gallinago; species Gallinago undulata. Next base: position 7,277,932 of record JAOTQQ010000079.1, on the reverse strand, counting down.
TGACGAACTGTGGCAAACGTTAGTAGTAATATCATAGAATATCATATCATAGAATGGTTTGTTTGGAAGGGGGGCCTTAATGATCATCAACCCCTCTGCCATATGTCAGCCCCACGCTTCCCACCAGACCAGGTTGCTCAAAGCCCCATCCAACTTGGCCTTGAACACCTCCACGGATGGGGCATCCACAGCTTCTCTGGACAACCTGAGCCAGTGTTTCACCACCCTCACAGAAAAGAATTTCTTCCTAATATCTAATCTAAATCTGCCCTCTCCCAGTTCGAAGCCATTACCCCACATCCTATCACTACACTCCCTGATCAAGAGTCCCTCCCCATCTCTCTTGTAGACCCCTTTAGGTACTCAAAGGCTGCTGTAAGGTCTCCCCAGAGCCTTCTCTTCTCCAGGCTGAACAACCCCAACTCTCTCAGCCTGTCCTCATAGGAGAGGTGCTCCAGCCCTCTGTGCATCTCCATGCTCCTCCTCTGGACCTGCTCCAACAGGTCCATGTTATTCTTACATTGGGGACCCCACAGCTGGATGCAGTACTCCAGGTGGGGTCCCACCAGAGCAGAGTAGAGGGACAGATCACCTCCTGCTCGATCTGCTGGCCTGCTTTTGATGCAGCCCAGGGTACAGCTGGCAATGCTACTGAAGCGTGATCACAAAAATTATTCACTTGAGCATCATGTAAAATTTCACCTTATCTCTCTGCACTGATACCATCCCTTATATTCTCAAAAACATTTGATCATCTTGTTACTGTGAGAGCTTCTATAACCCACTGGCTTACTTGTATATGAAATTCCGAATTTCAGCATTGAAAATATTAATAAAATATTTTATATCATTTAGATTCAAGTTTTAACCATAAATCAAGAACTTGATGCACTTGTCACAAATGATATAATTTTAGAACTACAAAGATAAAATAAATAAGTTGGGACTAGCTGATCTTAATACATTAGGTGGGAATATTATCTTTTGGGTTAAAAGATGTAGAAATGTGATGTTGAGATGAATGTTCTGCCAGTCTCACTTATTAGTTGACCACTGCCTAAGCCAGAATTCTTCATTCCTTTGTAGAAAAACTAGCATGATGGGACGAGAGCCTCTGGCCAATGCTGCTGCTACTTCACTTAGCATTTTGGATAGTACCCCCCTCAAAGACTGAACAAATTATCTGTAGAAGAATCTCAGTCCTCTGCTGCCATGTTAACAGAAAATAGGGAGTTTTTACTGAGATGTGATAATTGATAACAATAAAAAAACAAATAATAAAAAACCCCTTTGTCGGTGAGCAAAGATGCCCTGTTATAATTCCCAAACTCAAAATTTAATGGGTCTAATGGTTACTTTAAATCAGAATTTAACAGAAAATTCTGTATGTCCTCCTTATTGATAAAGAAAGCCTTATTTTCTTGTCTTTGTCATATGTGCTGCATAATTTTTGTCATTGCTTTTGTCTTGTAATGTTGTAAAAATTCCAGGTTGCCTGTTGTAAAATACACCTCTCAACTTTCTTCATCTTCTGGGATTAGTAAAAACTTCTGTTCCATTGTTTTTGTGGATCCTCAGACCAAACAGGAACATGAAAATGTACCTTTGCTCTAATAAGGGATATAACCATGAAGATAATTAAATTACTACGCTGAGAGGAGCTTTAGCCTTATCAAGCTCATTTTGAAATGAGAGGAGTTAGATAAGACTGCAATGAAGAAAAATTTTAGTGTGTCTTTCAGTGTAATCCTTAAATGCAAGAAAGCTTGTACATTTTTCACCCTGTGATCAGTATGTGACTGACTTATTTATTCATGCCAAATCTTCTTTTGTTAGCCTCACCAAATACACTACTTTGTGCATCGTTATTCTGCTTTCTCTTCTGTGTAAGAAATACATAGTAAGAGGAACTTGGAGGAAGATTTCATATAACAGAAAAACCCTTCTTATTACCTTTCTCTTTAAGGAGATGCCAGATACCCATTGCTTGGCCAACCCCTGCAATACAATCCACCATCTTTATTACGTGGACAAGTAACAAGCCAACAGGTATTAATGAGAACAATTTCCTGGCAGCACTGAAAAAAATAATTCTGGGCTACCATTATAACCACCATGAGTAGGGAAACGTGTTATTGCATTAGAAAAGTAATTGAGGGGAAGGCGCTTGCTTTCCAATAATGGTTTAATTCTGTGTTGATACTTCCCATTGTTCTTGTCGTCTTGTTTTTTTAAAAAGAAAAAAGTCCTGAAATGTAGCTTTGGGCACAGTGTATATTATGGATTTATTTTTTTAAGCAATTTGCCAGCAGTTCCAAGAATGAGAGAGAACATTTGCTAAAAGGATTTTCTTTAATTTGAATAACAGTTTCCAAAAAATAAAAAAATGTGTGGGTAATTCTAAGCAAAGATTGGGTTTGTTTTTTATAAGAAAAACAAGACCAAAATATTAGTGTTAGGAAAGCGAAAAAGTTTTGCCATCTTTTTAATTTTTGGGATAGACACACAGATCCCTTACCTCTACCTTGCTCAGTTCTCCCTGAGATCAGTCAGAAGATATGATGGATTGGGGGGGAATGAGAGGGTGTTCTTCCAAGAAGATGTAAGATGATTTGTTTTCCATCACTTCCTCCTTTTCTTCTGAAGCCAAGGATTGAGAGTTGCCCGACTGCAGGATTGCTAAACTCCCAAGACTAAAATTGGACATGAAAATCTTTTGTGTACCATGGTAGCACAGATTGCTTTCCAGACATTCCTCCACATTGTTTTTCACTGAGATAACCTAGAAATTTTAAGATACTGGTGTGCTGTCATTAAAGTACATAATTTATGTCAATCTTTCCAGTGTCAACCTGGAAACAGACATGGAAACAGGGGAAAGAAACCAGCAAAGAAGGCTGCTTCAGCAGATCTTGGTGCAGGAGAACCAGGTATGGAATTTCTGATTGACACAGTCCTTCAGAGAAATAAATTATGGTGATGGGCTGGGAACATAATAAGAAAAGCACAGGTGAGGAAAGGACAGAACAGAGTAATCGGACAGAAATGGACATGGCAAACAAACACAGGAAACATAAGGATGGGGGCTCGATTTGGAGAACGGGGAAGAGGGAGGCTAAGTGAGAGAAATGTAGCTTTGAAGGCTGGAGAAGAGACCAGAGAAGATCAGGATTGGACAGTACTTTGTCGATTTACTGGATGTAAGCTCTATTATATTGTTATATTAAAGACACATACCCCTGCTCCCTTTTATTTGCAAGAAATGTGAAATCAACCATAAGCCACAAATTAGTTTGTGCTTCTTTTTCTTTTTCCCCTTCTAATATAAATAAGCACATGGATTTGGTGGACATATTAGGTGATCTATAGGGTTAGCTCCTTGGGAGTTGGTAAAGATTTCATCCAAATAAAACCTGACATAGTCTATCTTGGTAGCTTTACTGGAAAGAATTTTTGTTGGAAGTGAGACCTAGTATCAACTCTGCAGAAAGTAACAAATCAGCTTTTCTAAGAATCTACTGGAGAGGATTTTTTGGGAAAAGGCAAGACTAGTTTTTTAGCACACAGTGATGCGTGAAGGGTTAAGAGGCAAACACAGTGAGACGCTACAGTGAGTTCTCAAACCTGCTGCAAGATCAGGGGTTGATTATTTTATAATTTTTCCCTTCTCTTTTTTGAGGGTCGTCTTTGTATTCTCAGCTTTTATTTGTAAGCTTGTGACACTAGGCAGTACTAAATGGGAAAGCAAATACCAGAAATTGAATGCCTGTGTACTTGCTATCAGCCAATTTGAGATACAAGTATGAAATAACTTATTTTCCATTGTGTAGCACAATGACCAATTTAGATACAATGTTTTTCTTGTTTCAGTTGTGGGAAAAGTTCTAGAAATTACTGAGCTGCCAGAAGGCATAACTCGCATGGAAGCAGAAAAACTATTTGGAGAACTTTTAAAAGTTGGTGCCAAGATTCGGTGGCTACGGGATTCACAGTGTCTACAAACACAGCAGCAGCAGCACCATCGTCGTTACTGTGGCAGCGCAGACGGTAGCGTGAACACTGAGCCTTCCAAACCCAGTGACTTGGCTTCCACTTACACGGTTCTAGCTACGTTCCCTACAATGTCAGCTGCTCAGAATGCATTGAAGAAACAAAGTAGTACCTCAGTGAACAAGTTCAGGCTGAGAACAAGCAAGAAGCACTATGACTTTCACGTTCTGGAAAGGGCTAGTTCTCAGTAGTAGTTACATCAGTGGACACTCAGCCTTTACTACTTCCATGTCCTCCTCTCCTTGATTGGCTCGATGTTATGGGGTTTCTGCTCTCTTCATAGAGACTCCTGGGATGTTTTGTCATATGACATTAGCCACTGAAGAATAAATAACCCAGTGATCCAGCAAGATGAAGAAAAAAAAAAATACAGATTTAATCCCAGACAATAGCAAGGAATCATCTTTGAGACAGGCAGCTTTCTACAAGGAATGCTGTTAAATGTCCCCTACTTTTATAGTAGTTTTGTTTTATATTTTTGAATTCTTGTATCAGATCCAAAGTTCTATTGTACAGCAAACGTTCATAAAAATCCATATGCAGATTTGTATTTTATAATCCCTTTTCACAGCCAGCACACAGCTGTCCATTCCAAGGCAGGAACCTGAGGATTGGTGGAGGGGAAAAGAGAACCATTTTCAAGGAATTACACTCATTTTCTAGCAAACTACCCCAAATCGTAAAGTTAACCTGTTCTTTGTCCCTTGTGTTTTGTTTTTTTTTTTGTTAAGAAGAAAAAATCCCCAACATGTAACTAACTCCTTAAATGGTTGTTTTCATTTGAGATTCATTCCAGCAATGACAAAAGAAATTATAAGTAGGTTGTACCCTTGAAGGATTCACTTCTGATCCAACAAGTTTAAGAATTAAAGGGGAATATGAATAGGTTACAAAGAATGTTCACAGAATCACATTTTAATATTTCTTCTTTCTAGCAAAACTGTGAAGAAAACTAAAATGTATCTTCACAAGTGACAAAATGTTTGCACTTTAATTGTGTTCCCACCAGTATGGATCTCTTTCTCTTCCTTTTCACGCTAAGATAATTGTGTTTGATAAGTGCTGGAAACCTTTTTAATGGTTTAAGTTTTCATCATTTGCAGATACTCACTGGACATTAAAGATTCATTGCACATAAATGAAACAAACTTTTTCAATTTGTGTAATTTGCAAGGCTGTACAATGTGTGCTGATGCAAGCCTTTTTCAGTTCAAGAAAATAAATGTTTACAAACACAGACTTTTTCAGTGCACTTGTTTAAACTTCTAGGAGTCTTCTGAAACCTGGATGAACCCATGTTAATGGTTTGGATTCCTTCAAATGTCAGAAAAGAAAATAACACAAATACTAGAAATTCTTGAAGAACCACTGTTGCTGTTCCTCTTCTTGAAGAGGAACTTGCTTCTGCAAAGTGCTGTAGCAACAGGTATTATGTGACTAAAGGTAAACTTAGACTCAGATCCTCCCCTAAAACAGCAGATGTTCAGCTTCAAGCCCCAGCCAAAAGACAAATCTACTTATCCTTGTCTGCTTTTCTAAAGGGAAGGTACTTCTTGGCATTTGAGTTCTTATGGTACTACGTGAATGAGGGGATATATTTCTTCCTCCTCAGGTTGGCTTCCTGTAGTTTACTGCACCCAAAACCAAAGATGGCAAGAACCCCAGTTTATGCACGGAGATAACATGACTAACGCACAAGTTCCATCACTGCCTCTTGCCAATTTCCAGTGCTAAATTAAGATTATGGTTTTAATCCTGTAAAAGTAATTAAAAGATCAGTCTGCGATGACAGGTGTCGCAACCTGGAGAGGCAGCTGCCTCCCGTGATTAACACATTCCAGGACAAGAATTTTCACAGATGTAGAAGACTAGTCAGCTGAGAGCTTCCATCTATTCCAAACGACCTAAGAACTAAATCTAAATCAAACCAAACCATTTCTAAAGTTTGCTGCATGACTTGCTTCGTCTAATAAACTTTCCCCATAATAACCGAAGAGAAGAAAATGTAACGAGAGGTAAGCATGGAGAACACATGCAATCCAAACAAAAAGAAGGGATGGATACACTGATTAGGAACAAGGCCCAGCAAATACTTAATGGAGTAAATTGTAAACTTGAGTGAAAATTGCCCTAGAAGAAACAATCAGAACATTTAATAAGCCAGTTCTATTCAATCTGATACTTACCTACAATTACTACATCTAAGGTACATTTGTACCTTCCTGGCTTTTATACTTCTGCCCCTTTTGGTTCCTTCAAACACATGAGACGTGGGACTGTGTACAAAGCCCTTGAACTAGATTTGTTCCATACATTTCTATCTTGTTCTAGAAAGGAAATAAATGCACTTTAGGGCATGAAATAGACCTTGTATGTAAAATTAGCATTCTCAAAAAATCATCTAGTATTCTAGTGTATTTCGGTGTCTATCATTTAACAGTAAAGCCATTTTAAAGCAAATAGTAGCAAAAGGAATTAACTGGGGATTTAAACTGATTTCAGTAATTTAATACATTTCATTTGCTTGGGAAATGTGTCATAACTTTTAAAGCTGAGGAAAAAGCACTGGAATAACCAGAAAAGCCAAGCAAACTTGGCTATTGCTACTCCACCAAAGGCTGCTATTTCTTGGGTTTAATTTTTAATTAATACAATTATATTACTGTGTACAATGCATCCATGAATTGTGAACAGATTTGATGTCATCTGTGATTTTACAGTTAAAATGACAATTTAAAATTAAGAAAAAAAATCTAAGCTCTGTGCTCTGGGAATGCTCAAACCTACATGGTACTTGAGGTTGGATTTGGGTAGATGGTGATGGCACACCTGAGAATCTACTCACAACCTCCACATGGCCACCAGACCACAGCATCATAGGCGTCTTATTTCAGTAAGACTGCATTGGTATAAAGTGAAATATTGGTAATAGGCATCTTGCATCTTACCTGAGACCCCTCCCTGAGCAAATTTAACCTATTATAGTCTGAAATCCTTTTCTTCCATTTAAAGTTAGAAAATGACATAAAAAGAAAAAGTAGCACAACATCTACAAAGACTGTAGTGCTTAGGTGTTTCTCCCTGCAACCACCCTGCTGGCCTTCTGTAGAACACACTGTGTTTCAAGACCCAGGTGGTACAGGACTGTGGCACACAGATGGGAGTTCAGTTTTGCCAAAGCATGACTAAAACTCTTTAGCTTGATAAATCCAGTGAGGTACTTTTGACACATAACACGCCTTTCAAAGTATGATGCCTTTTTTCCCTTGCCCTATTCAAATACCTTTCATATCTAGGAATGCGACTTCTCCCTCTCAAGGTGGAATAGTTATATTCTTGTGCTACGACACTCATTTGTGCCTTAAAACGTCACGTTTGACATGTCTGTTGTTTTGAGTTACTTTTGTACTAACTTGTTTGGGTGTCTGAAAGGGAGTCACAATTAAAATTGCTACTAACTGATTTTATAAATATCTCTTTTAGTCCCATGACATATTTTCCCTAGAAAATTGGTACTGGCTGTAATTTCCTGTATTTAGCCCTGAGGATGTTTCTATGAATTTTTGGAAAAAATTGATCAAACCACTTTTAAGCTGGTCATGAACAGGTCAGGAAAAATTATGGTAGCTGGAATTTTTTATGTATTTCCAGCTGAGAAAGGACTTATTTCAATCCCTTCAGTGTTTCTACAGCTCAGTTTTAATGAAGGTTGATACGCTCCTATTCACATTTAAAATGGTTTGAGTTTGTTTGGGTATTTTTGGCTATTGATGTCAGCAAATGTAAACTTAAAGTCAATGGAACTTCACTTTGGAAGATGTATTTCTCGGGTGTAGACCAGAACACTTAAAAGGGCCTAATTTCCAAAATATTCTGAAAATTGTTAAGTCCCTTTAAGTACTCTTATTCTGGAACCTGAGAGCAAGGTCACTATCCACAGGTCCTTATTAGCCAGGTTTATTTTTTATCCTGCTTGTAACTAGACATTTTGTGATGTTTGTTTGTTGTCAAAATTTGTCAGGTTAAAAGTGGCTTTTGCTTAAGAGATGATGAAGCAGCATTAAATTTTCTTCCACGGCACAAATACTTTAGTGTTTGCTGCTTTTTTTCATTTTTCAGTCTTCCTGGTAAAGCACAGGAGCCTAGTCATTATATGGGATGCGTGCACCTGCAATGAACCCTTTCTGCACTTCTGAAGAGAAACTTGAACGTCAGATAAGACTAGTGCTGTAAACCAAAGAGCTACACAGGAAAATCTGTATGTTGCCAATAGTTGTATGCTATAAAACTGGTATAAATTACAAAAATAAACTGTGCTGCTGTGGATAATGCTTAAAAGTGAGGTTTATTCTTAATTCAGTTCCCATGCCCCAGGTAACTGAGAATCTGAGTAAGGACTGATGATAATACACAGTACTTAAACTAGTGGAATTTTGCAGATGCAGGTGCAGCAGAGGTGGAAGGTATTCCAGGAGCTGGCTGCAACATGGACTAGCTTCAACCTTAAGTGACCAGTTACACCTGAGGCCCCTGACTTACTTTTAAAAAAAACAAAAAAAAGCAGCAATATTGCACATCATACTTGAAATACAGAGGACCCTGGTTTGAACTTGAGAGAGGAGACACTGGCATTCTGTTTCTTTCAAATAGCTTAACTTTTGCACTAGTTGGAGGGTTAATTAGGGAGATTGGTACGCAGCACATCGTTGCCCTTCTTATGTTTTCCAAATTAGTTACTTTAAGAAACAGTATTATTAAGTGTGCTATGAAGGTCTATCACATTGTTTTATACATACTAGGAAATACACCAGAAGTCAAATTTGTTGCCTTGTTACTTGGCTTAAACTGATACTTTTATTTGTTAATGAACCATGGATTAGCATGAAGCCACACTGCAATTAAAAAAAAGTAATTCACTAATAAAAATATTTTTCTTTTAAATCCAAGCAGATCTGTGCTGTTTTGGGGGAGTGGAGGGGAATTAATCTCTTAAAAGGCAAATGACTGGTTTGCATTGTTTCCCATACCAATTGCTGAATTTGGTTTTGTGTATTCATTTAACAAACTAGCTGACAGTTCCACCAGACTAATAGATAAAATATATACACACACACACAAAATTTGCCTAAGTCAGCCAGGGACTTGGTAGCACACCAAGGAACTGAATTCTGGGCAATGCTTCAGCTATCAAATTATTTATTCTTGTTTCCCAATAAAACTTTCTACTTACTAGTTACCCCTGCCTTTTCCCAGGCCTACAAACTGAAGACCTCTGCTTTTTTCCAGTGACACCTGCTGTAGGGGCTCTCAGCTCAATTACAGCAGCAGAGGCACATGCAACAGCAGCAACTCAGTGACCCTACAGCTAATTACACTTTTAAAATTGTAATTATTTGAGAATGTAATATAAATAGTTCCTGATGATGTAAAAGATTGTACACCCTCACAAAAGTTACCTATCCAGTCAGTAGTAAGCCTTTCCACTCCTATGGTTAAATAAAATTTCTTCCTTGCTTGAAGTGGTGTAGAAATTCTTGAAAATCATAATTGCAAAATAATTCCCAAAAAATATGTTGTTCAACATTTCACTCACCCTTCTCATGCAACTTAGCTTTCAAATGAGTGCAATAAATACAAACTACAGCTGTTGGGAATGCCATGAGAATTAGTGCAACACATCCAGGTTCTTCATAGAGCTGA
>JAOTQQ010000079.1:7168012-7268082 GCA_026546715.1 Gallinago undulata | reverse complement strand
AAAATCATAATTGCAAAATAATTCCCAAAAAATATGTTGTTCAACATTTCACTCACCCTTCTCATGCAACTTAGCTTACAAGTTAGGGTTTCAAATGATACAATGCAATAAATACAAACTACAGCTGTTGGGAATGCCATGAGAATTAGTGCAACACATCCAGGTTCTTCATAGAGCTGATTATACTAATACACATTACAACCAGACCTCTTCTATGTGCACATGCATAACAAAGATGTCTTTTTGTTCATCTCTGAAAAAATCATAGTTTAATTTTATACCATCTAGCCTTTGGCACTGTTCTTAAATCTATTTTGTACCATGAGGAAAGAAAATACAAAAAATAGTACCATCTCAGCAGCAAATCTAATGTTCGGATGCTTTTTTCTTAAAGAAACCTGCAGAACCACAACATCTGTGTGCAAAGCTTACCCAGCCAGCAGGATTACTGTTAAGACACCTTTTCCCCATGTTGCGTCTTGGAAGAGATAAAACCATTTTTTTATATTAACATTTATTTGCTTTTTCTGACAATTAGTTTGTAGTTCTTTTAGTTGACATTATCCAGCGATTTTTCTAATTAAACTCCGGGTAACACAAAGTACAACAGTGAAAATCTTCCCAGGCTGACAGACTGTATTTTTTGGCCATCAAAAGTTTGACAGTACCTGCTTCAGCGATATTTACCCAGAATACCTCGTCACAGTCCCAACTGTGTTTCAGATAAAATTAAGTGCAGCATTTTTTCCAAAACATTATCATCAGAACACTTTAAGGAAACTGTCCTGTTCTCCTTACAGTGAAACGTCCATCAAAGAGACTGTCTGCCCCCCGATAAACACCATGCTGTTGCTCTCGCAGTCCCACATGCAGCCTGGCTCATCAGGGAACATGGAGGACATCCTGGCCTTACCTCCTGCCACTCAGAGGGTCTGTGCATGTCGCACTCTCTACTTTTAACATATCTAGCACAGACTTGTCAAACAGGTACCTCCTCCATCATTTTCCTCCTCTGTCGCACCCTTGCTTTTCCCAGGGTGAACGCACAAGCCAGGGTTAACTGTGCCCATCCTCTCCTCGCAGCCCCTCACCTCAAGGCCCCTTCTCCTGCCTCAGCCATTCCGGGGTGGAACAGCGCGGAGGTGCCCAGGCGCTGCCGTGGACGCGCTCCCGGCGACAAGATGGCGCCCGCCTGAGGTGAACCCTCCGCCTCCCTGCGCGTGGCCGAGGGGCGGGCGCGCGTGGGGAGCGGGGGCCAATCCGAAGGCGCCAAGGGGCGGTGCACGCGCGGGACGCGCCGTTGGTAGGGGGTGGCGGTGGCGGCGGCGGCTGCGCAGGCGCCTGGTGACGGCTGGCAGCGGCCGGGGCCGGTGGCACCATGATGTGGTTCGGCGGCTCCATCCCGGCCGCTATCGCCGCCGCCAAGCAACGGAGCTCCGTCTTCGTCGTGTTCGTGTCAGGTACGGCCCGGGATAGGGCGGGGGGGGGTGGGGTGTTGTACTGGGCGTCGGGGCCTGCTCGCCCGCCCCCGCACTGAGGGGAGCCGCCGCTGAGGCAGGCCTCGGGGGGGGCAGGCCGTCCCTCAGGCTGATCGGGACGTCCCCGGGCCGCGGCGGCGGCCGGAGCGGAGCGCGGTTGTCGGCCCCGTGGGGTACTTCCCCCCGCCGGGGTGGGCCCGGCCTGTCCGCGGGCCTGTCAGCCGGCGCCGCGCCTTCCCTCGCCCCCGGGCGGAGCTCGCCGCAGGCTCCGCAGCGCCTGGGCCAGCTGTTAGTTCCCCGCCTCCCCTCCTGCTGTGCCGGGATTTCTGCTGTGTCAGTCCCAGTCCCTGCCGGGCCCTGCGGGGCTGCAGGGGCTCCCAGTCCCTGGCCCTGCCTTGGCTGTGCCGTGTCGTGGCCTCACGCACTGCATCGCGGCGGCGAAATCAGCTGTTTCCATGTTTTGCTTTTCCCTTCCGTATTTCCTAGTGTAAGCCTGCATTCGGGCTCACTGCTGTCACTAGCTGTTTGTGTACAGCGTCCTTTTTCTTCCGAGTTCCCTCTACTGTCTGTTCTGTAACTGAATGGTAACGAACAAATCTATAGAAACTTGCATTGTGCGTTGCCTTTCTGTCTGGAAGTATATAGACAAATATATAGACAGCATATAGACTCTTTAACTTCTTGTGGTTTTATATGTGTGTGTGTTGTTTCTTTTGTTTTTACTATTGCCTTAAGTCCGTGTGGCTTGAAGGTTTTTCAGGTGCCTCATGGAAAAACAAGCACACTAAACGTGTGGTGAGTGTTGTTCCCTTAAGAATTATTGAACCATGGGATTTGCTTAGCTTCAAGGAGAAGTTCACTCCCAAAGGGGATGTGATCAGAAAAGTGCAGTTAAGTTCTTTCGTTGACACAACTCTCCTTATTCTTGAAGAACGGCATTTTCTACTGGATATTGAGCATACGGCTAGAAATCAAGATGTTCTCAGCCCACAACATGCTGTGTTGGAGGAAGGGATGGGGTAGTGTATGTAGGCTTTAAGGCAGCGTTTTAAAGCCACTGAATGACTATGGCAGGTGGGTGCTGTGATGTGAAAACCTTTAACCATTGGAATTTTTAATTTTATTTTTTATAAACATACTTTAGTGTGTTTACCTACAGTGTCTGCCTGATAGCGCTCTGCTTTCATGGTCAATAACGAGATGATCATAGTGCATTGTATAAAATTAAATGGAAAGCCAGGTGTCAAACAAGAAGAAACTTCCTGACATGGGTGTTCTGCAACATTTGACATCCTCACTTCTGAAACGTTACGTGCTGTGACTTGTGTGAAGGCTGATCTTCCCCCTAACTCCTTACTCAGGGTTAAAAGTTCTCTGCTGAATTTTTTGGATGTTTCAAATGCTCTGTGCTGGTTTTATGTGGCAAGGCTTTGGTAACAGGGGTGCTAGAGGGGTGGCTTCTGTGAGAAGCTGCTAGAAGTTTCCTCTGTGTCCGATAGAGCCAATGTCAGCCGGCTTCAAGATGAATCTGCCTGGCTGGAGCAGGTTTGCTGGCAGGACTTGTGACCCTGTGGGAGACCTGTGCTGGAGCAATCTGTTCCTGAAGCACTGCAGCCCATGGAAGGGCCAACGCTGGAGCAGTTTGTGAAGAACTGCAGCCCATGGGAAGGCCTCGCGTTGGAGAAGTTCATGGAGGACTGTCTCCTGGGGGAGGGACCCCACGCTGGAGCAGGGGCAGAATGTGAGGACTCTTCCCTCTGGGGAGGAAGGAGCAGCAAAGACAATGTGATGAAATGACTACCACCCCCATCCCCTGTCCCCTGGTGCTGCCCAGGGGAAAGAGGCAGAAAATTTGGGAATAAAGTCAAACTCAGGAAGAAAGGAGGGGTAGGGAGAAGGTGTTTTAAGATTTGGTTTTATTTCTTCTGATACTACTCTGATTTTTGATTGGACGTAAATTAATTTTCCCCAAGTTGAGTTTGTCTTGCCCATGATGGTTGGTAATTGGTGAGTGATCTCCCTGTCCTTATCTAGACCCACAAGATTTTTGTGATATTTTCTCTCGCTGGCCCACTTGAGGAGGGGGAGTGATAGAGGGGCTTTGGTGGGTACCTGGCGTCCAGCCAAAGTTAACCCACCACAAAGATATTTTTTTTTAATAGTAATTCAGTACCTATGACTGTTTTGAACTTGATACGTATATATCACGGGTTGAGAAGTGCATGTTGTAACTTATTTCCAATATTTTTTGTGAAACTGAAATTGTACACAAAAGTGGCCTTTTCTCTTAGATGTTAATGTTGACTTGATGGAAGTAGGAATAGATAGATATACGTAGTGGAGATAAATTTATGATTGCAAGACTGTCACCTAGTTTTGATGTTGTAGTACGCTGTAAGGATTTATTCTGTTTTGTTTGTTCTTACGAGTCCTGAGAAAGGGAGGGGGTTACTTTGGGTGGCCATATCCCCAAAATGAAGGAGTTGGAGAGTTCTGCTGCGTTCCAGTCTACCCTAGGGACAGTGGGATCAGGGCAGCTGACCTGTAGTGGAGCAGATCGCATCGCGAAGCAGTTCTGTTATGCCTGCTGAGAAAGGGATCGGGAAGCCCAAGAACATACTTTCTCAGCATGTGTGGAAGCAGGTGTGTTTGAAGGATGCCAAGTGCTGAAAGAATAGCCTGGTTTTATGCTAGCAGGGATCGGGTTTGTTGTTTGGGTAGATCCATGTTTAAAACCGCTTTGAGTCTTCACACGTCATGCTTGCCCATAGACACCAGAGACAAGCATTTGAAAACAGCTTTCAGAGCAGGAAAACATGATTTCAGAAGGGTTCAGTGTTTCTGGGGTTTTTTTGGTGTATAGTTTGTCCAATAATGTATATGGGGCCAAAAATAAAGGAAAAAAACCTAGTAAAATGGAAAATATAAATTAACTGTAATTTTAGGGTGGCCACTGTGGAGGATAGCTACTAGATGCAGCTTTGACAAAAATTACTGAATTCTAGTAGGTCCATTTCTGGTTTCTGCTACCATCTGTCTGTCCCTCTCTTCCTCTTCACTGCGCTTCTCTAAACAAGCACTAGAAAATGAAGAACTGCATTATTCTTCCTGATTCTAGAATATTATCTGGTCAAGCAAGAAATAGTGTGGCTATTTATCTTAACACTGAGATGGTGTTTGTGACTGCAATTACATGTTGTTCAACCAGTTTTTTCTTTAACGTTTTTGTTTGCAGTAACGCAGTTACGATTATATGTAACATTTTCTAGCTCAGTTTTTAAAACCTTCACGGCATATTCTGGCGATGCAGTTGTGTCAGTGTGCTGAAGATCCTGCTGAATTAGGGGAAGGAATAGGAGGAATAGCGGTGATGCATGCCTGACTTACCAAACTGATTTTAAATATTAAGGTGAGATGTTACATCAGAGGCTTCTGTACACACAAAGCAAGGCAGTTGTGCGTGTGGATCAGATGAGTTACTTTGTGGCATCAGATAATTGCTAGCTGGTTCTGCTGCTGCGCAGGGAAGAAGTCCTAATTCCTAATACTGAAACAGTGAACGTCTCTGGTGTCTTGTTGCTAGCTGTTCTGTAGATGATTTTCTAGCCTGCAGAGTTAAAAAATTCTTCTCGTTATTTGAGTTACTAATCCAAAGTTAGTTGTTCATTTGATATGAAACCCCCTCAGATACCTCCTCTATTCTGATTGAGGTTTTTAACATTATTCTTTCCAGAAGTTAGACATGTTCTGATCATGAAAGTACCAGACCACTTATAAGGAGTGATTTTCAGAAGTGAAAATATGAAAGGAAAGAAAAAACTTGAAGCTAAAATGTTTGTGTTTCTTTTTAGTAACATTTGTAGAAACACTCCTTCCTTTGTTCATAACTTTATTTTTAGGTAATTTTTTTACAAAGCACCGATTTGTAATCAACAAATTGTTTGTTAGTATTTTGCAGCCAAGCTGTATCAATGCACTTTTCAAGTTAAATATGTGAAATGACGCAAAGGAGGAGGAGGTGAGGACCTTTCTTTCATTTCCAGAATGGGCAGTCCTTACTCTTACGGGGTAGTTACAAAATGTTGGACATTAAGAAGTTCAGCTGGGCTTATCTTTCTTGTTCTGAAAGGAAAACACTTTTCCTTGTGCTGAGGAATAGTTGTCCTTTGACAACTTGTGATGGTTTTGAATGCATTCCTTGTACAGGAAATAAATCATTGCAGAAAAAAAAGCCTCTTCCAATTATCTGAATCACTTGAGAAAGGATGGATATGTTTTCCCTATGTAGATATCTAAATTTACTTCACCAAATTTAAGAGATGAGCACGTGTGACTGTGAATTGTGTACAGGTCTTTCTGCTAAGTGAAATAAAGTGACGCTTTTGTTTGATAAACTAAGAAATCTGAGAGTATTGGGAACTAGAACTCCAAGGCAGTTGTCATCTCTCAGTGTTTAGCAGAATTCTGTCAAGTTTTGTTCAGCTTGATCTCTTGACTTTTCTGATGCTTTTTCTGTGACCTGGCAGTTTTCCTTTCAGGATATAATTACTACTACAAAACTCTAATAAATTAATCTTAACCCTCAAAGGAGAAAGGGTTATAAAAAAAAACCCCAGAGATGTATGACAATAAACAACTATTTTGTGGGTAGTCACAATATTAAACTGTACTTCATGACAGAGAGCTTTATAAAATGTTAGTTATCAGCATTTTCATTCACGGCTCCTGTCTCTCAAGGACTGTTTTGTGAACAGTCTCTGACCTGTTTGTGTCTTTCCGCGTTCTTTTTCCACAGCAGTTGTTTGTGTGGAAAAGTTAGTGTTAGGCAAGTATTTAGATATTTTTAGTAGCCTAATCGGATGAGCACATGTCCTTCTGAAAAAGTGTGTGGTGAAGCAGCTGCTGCTCTCTGAGCATTTGGAAACGGGGGAGGAGGAGGCCGAACCACCCTTGGCAGAACAGCTGCATCCACTGACCACAGTTGGAAGCCCTGCACTTAAAGGAAGAGGAAAGGTTCCTACATAAAACATCCTAAACACTTACTTGTGTAGAATAACAGTAATAGCGATGAATACTTTTTTACTTGCTCCAACACTTTCAGAGAAAAATCAATACGTATGTTTGGAAAGCACTTTTCCAAAGTCAGTATATTTTTGATACATGTCTCTGAGAATAATTGTGGCCAGAGAGTCACAGTCGTGGCCTTAAGATGGCCCCTGATTCACCAGGGGAGTCCATGTGTAACTCATGATCTCTAACAAGTGAAAATACTTCATGACATGGCAACTGGGATGAAACAAACAAATAGTTTGTTGTTGTCATTGAATAATGGACTACTATACTTCTATACTTGTGACTCAAATTCTTCATCAAGAGTACAGTTGATTCCAAGCTGCTAGGAAGTAATACAGATTGAAGACAAGTGGTTTCAGGCCAATTTGCTTGTTGAGAGATTGTTATTATTCATTGGAATCTACTTATTAACCCCCCTCCCCATTAAACCGGTGCTTTGGAAGATAAATGTATGATTGATGTGTTTCATCTGATTAAAATAACACTTCTGAATCTGTGGCCCCAGAGCACCTTTTCAGTTTCACTTACTGAAGTAGCTCCTCTTCTGTTGTTCTTGTTCTCTGTGCTCCTCACTCCTTTTCCTCCCCTCCTGCTGTTACTGTTCATGTCAGGAACTGGAATATAAGAAGTTGTTACAAATAATCCTGCAAATAAATGCTTCATGGTTTGTGGTTTTTTGTTGTTGGGGTTTTTTTTAACACCATCAAACTGAAACCTTGTCTCCTGAATTGTGTATTTACAAGGAAAATACAGTTTTACTTATCAGCTGGTGCACAAATATGTAGTTAAATTTATAATGAGGCGTAAGCAGTGGACAGACTTGGCATGTCAGCAGGTTAAGCTTGATGTTGAGGAGAAGCAATGGTTCCCTCTGTGCTGTGGGATCTCCTTGTGCATTATGAGAGTATACTAAAGCACAAGCACACATACTGCAATGTGAAAATTAGGTCTGTTGGTGGTTGTGCAATGAGATGATGCAATCAAGCCAATCTTCAGCCCTGCCATCACCTCCAGTTCCTCTCTCTCAGTTCCATCTGTATGGTCCAGTCCCGTCTGCTTCCTTGGACCAGCTCCCTGTGCAGCTGAATGACTGCAAAAGCTACACGCTTGCTGGCTTGGAAGGATTTTTGGTATATTAGGTTTTTGGCATGTTAGCAAGGCAAATCAGCTAGAGGGAATCGTCTCCAGATTATCCAAAAAAGTGATCAACTGACTTGAAAATAATCATGAGACTGCCTTTCAAAGGTGATTTCAAGCAGTGGAAGCCAAGCTAAAATCAGAGCAGAGACACTAATTTGTGGTGGCTTTAGCTTCACATGTGTCCTGTATCTTGCAGGTGAGGATGAACAATCTGCTGAGATGGCTGCAAAGTGGGAAGATGAGAAGGTGACTGAAGCTGCCTCAGATGGTTTTGTTGCTATTAAAATCGACACCAAAAGGTTTGATCCTATTCTAATTCTGTCTCTTGTACGATATTTCATTCATGATGATGAGACCAAGAGGCTTTTGAAGTCCCTGCCCTGATTTGGACGTAGTCTAAATGCAGTGTTCCAGAGCATAAATGAATTCAGTATTCCTGAAGCCACTAGAGCCTGAGAAAATCCCAAGTTTCAAAACTTACTGTTGTGTTCTGCAGAATATTCATTGCATATTTCAAACTATATTTCGGTAGTAGTCAAAGAGTGCTCGAGGCTGTCTTTTTATTCAACAGGAAGAGACACAAAAGTTATGTAAAAAAGCTGGAATGAAAATGCAAGTACTCTGGAGGCAGTTCTTGATTTGCCAAGTTACGTAATGAATTTTAAAACTCTCATGAATTCAGAAAGATAAAAATCTGTAAAGCCCCAGAGAAAATGTGTTTGTGTCTATTGTAACACTTACAATAGAGAAGCATTGAAATTCTTGGGTAAATTACTCGACTATTAAAAATGGTATTATTTTGTAATGCTCTATAGACATTTTATTAGACTTACGATAGGATTTGCACTCAATAGACTAGATGTCTTTTTCCTGAACTGCTTCTTAGCACTGTTCCCTTAAATGTTATGTAGTCAACTCTGATAACCAGGGATTGTCACCATGTCAACACTTATGCAAAATGTTAATGAGAAGATGCCATGCAAATTTGCTTTTAGCATTCTCTCAAGTATTTAAATAGTTTTTTGTGTGGTAGTAGGATTGTTATTTTTATGATGAAAGGCTTAATCTGAAGTTGTTGCAAAGTGATTGCTCCTCCTAAAATGAATCTTTTCTTTTAAACAGTGAAGCATGCGTGCAGTTTTCTCAAATTTGTATCCTTTGAGATCAGTTTATATGCTACATTATGATCACAGATAATTGCTCTTTACAAGTTAATACTGTTCTTAAGATAAATATTTGCAAGCAAGATTATTAAAAAATACTTCTTATGGCACAAAAATAAGCAATAAACTGTAGTTAAAAGATACCATTGATATATTCAACTTACTGTCAGTTCTTAGAGAAAGAAAACAAGTTTTTTTATTTAAATGTTAATCCTATGTAGTTCTCGAAACAGAATTATCCAAAGCTTTATGTAAACAAAATAACTCATTGGTGTTACTAATCAGTATTAGAAAGCAAACAAACAATGCTTTAAATTATTAGCTGCAGTTCAGAGTTAGAGGATGAAGAATGAATAGTGGGCTGGGTTCTGTCAGATACACAGGTATGAAGGAAAGTAAATATCTGCCTCCCTTAGGTAGGTCGCTGCATGTAGCTCAGGGATCCTCTAAGATGCTGAGAAAGATAATTCAGTACCTTTGATTTTTCTTGATGCTGTAAAGAATTTGTTATTGTCTACATAACATATTGTCTCACATTAAAACAAGATCTTTTGGGTCAAAGCATAATTGGTTGTCAGATATGTGTGTTGGAGAAAACTATTTTGTCTTCAGCCATTTCAAAGTAAAGAAGAAATGCTGATCAGTTGTACATAATGTTTTCTAGCTTTTTTGTTAGCATCTTTTTTCTTCTTCCCTTGGCACTGGCTATTGGTGACCAGGTGGAGACAGAATATTGGGCTACAAGCTTCTGGAAGAAGGACTTCTGCTTTTCCTTTTAAAATTTCTTTATAAACTTCTGTCATTTGTTGCCCTTAACTGTAGCTGTGCAGATCCTGTAGTGTGTGTTCCATCCAGTTTTTTTATAGGAGACAATGGAATCCCTTTGGAAGTTATTGCTGGCAGCGTTTCTGTCGAAGAGCTGGTTACCAGAATCCATAAAGTTAAACAGGTAACGTTTGCCACCGGGCTGGATCTCCCAGGTTGAGCTGGGTGTGCTTAAAGCAGGAGATGTCCCTGACCCTTAGCATGTGCCTTAGGGAAGTAAGAATTACTGGTTTTATATCCTTCCAACAAGAAAATCTGCAAACTTAAATTCAGTACACAAGTTGAAGAGGCCTGAAAGCACCGTAAGGAAGTGCTATGGGGTATTTTCTTGGTTTGTTTCACAGATCGTTTTAGATCATCTGTGTAACACCTACAGTATTGAAGAAATATAGCAAGAACTCTAAACTGGAATGACATCCTGATTATTCTTTCAGTTCATACATGGTTTTGTAGCATGGATTTATAAACTTATTCTATGGAACATAATATAAATGTAGATAGTATTAGCACTTTCATTCCAAGTAAGACGAAAATTAGGAAATGTACGAAATGTATGATTGTATCATACTTAACAATATGTGGTAATTTTAGTTTTATATTTTAAATAGGACTGATTCTGCAAAAATAGTTTAGTCTTGACCTGTGAACCTGTGGAAAATGCAGTCTCTTTTTTTCTTCTTCTTTTTTTCCCCCCCAATTTCTTAGATGCACACAGTAAAAGGGCAGCCTTTGGAAAATGGAAGTCAGCCATCTGCTCCCTGTCCTTCCTCTCGATCTGATGGTGCTCCAGAAAATACACAAACCAGAGCAGTAGAGTTTTGTGGCTCTTCTGAGCCTGTTACATCTGAAACAATAAGACCTTCTGCTAGTAGTGGTTAGTATTTTTACATAAATGCTAGCTAATTTGCTTTCAAAGGTTTTCCTTTTCTTAAATTCTTGTGATGGTACATAAAAAAACAATATATTGAATACATTTGTTGAGAAAAAACTTGGGTATCCCAAACTGCTGCTTGCAAGCCTAGAGGGAAGAATAACTTATCGTTCCGCTTAGTTTTAATGAGGGAGAAATCTATGGTTTATAATAAAATAAAAATTGTTTACACTTTCTTGAAATAGGATTAAATTTAAAAAGTTTCTTTGAGTTAGTAACCTGAAACCAAATTGAGGGGGTGTGTGTGTGTAAATAGCAGAACCTCATATCTCCATGAGATATCCCAGTTGCTGCAAATTATGGCTAACAATGAACATAGTATTTTCTTATGATCAGAAATATACCTTTTATTTTTCCCTTATGCATTACTTTCTTGTAAATCACTTGAAGATGGAGCAAATTCAGGTCAAGCAAGCCAGGCAGCAACTAATTCTTCAGATGATCAAGTGAGTGATGCTCAGCCTGTGAATGATATTACACTCAAAGTAGAAAGGTAAGTCTTATTTTGCAGGCTTCCTAATGTGTTGTGTTTGTTTCTCGGGAGGTGGCTTTGTTGGTTTGGGGGTTGGTTGTTTGGGTTTTTTCTGAACAGGCTTAATTACAGGATTTTTGGTGCTGCTTCTGTTATCATCTGGCAAACATTTATGTGGTCTTATTTTTGTTGACATGTCTGACCATACTAGGGTTGATTCAAAACCAGCTTTTAAATTAATGTTGTTTTTCACATACTCTGAAAGAAAGGGATAATCTACTTTGAAGTAACACGAATGTAGACAATATATTTGGTGCAAACAAATTGAAGGACTTAAAACATTGAACTGAAAGCACTTGAAACTGGGGTAATAAAGTGTTAACCTAGATTTTGTACAGAGATGCCATCTCACTGCTTTTTTTTGTCTATTTGATGACTGCTTGTAGTTTAGGCATATTGAAAACACCAGAGACGTCCTATCCTTAGACACTTGTTTTGATCAGGGAACAGTAATTAGGCCTAATGAGCAATGCTAGTTCTAATATTTTAAAGTACTGTGACCAGAAACATCTGGTTCATGGTTCGAACACATAGTTCGTTCATTAAATTGATTGTTTTTAAATGCAAGAATTTGGTTTTTAGCATCTGTAAGACTGATACTATTTGTAATATCTTAACTAAAACCTGTAACACATACTTAGTAAATAGGATTATTTCTACTGCTAAAGTACATTTTAAAACTTCTTCATATTTAATTTCAGTTTTCTTCCAAAGTTATTGGACAATAAGTATATTTTTTTACTTACCACTGATAAGAAAACAGAGTCACTGTTTTAATATAAATACCAAAGTTCCTTTCTAAAACGTGCATTAATCTTAAAGTATGCCATTTTTGCATACAGCATTTCTTTCAGTGGAGGAAAGAGGCAAAGCTTTGCACTAGTTACCAATATTTTTTTAAAAAAGAAAACCAACTACCATACAAACACAATTTTTTTGATTATCTGACCTCTGGTATTGTTTGGTCATGCCTGCCCTTTCCTCAGACTTAACATGCTGTAAGTTACTGGGGGTTTTTTAAGTCAATCCTTATTCTAAGGTACCTTTCTGGGTAGATGAGACAGATGCATGTGCATCTATGTCAGTGCTATATATTATTTGCTTTCCATTTTAGGAAGCGAAGTGCAGAAGAAACCAGATGGCTTAAATAGCTAAGAAGAGATTGAGATTTAGTGTTTCTGTTACACAGATCATAAATAGCATTTGCTTATTGTATGTCTTATAAGTTGGTTCAACACTTAAGAACATCTAAGATTCATTCCACTCGAGTGGAAAAGGACTGAAGGAATACGTTAGAACTCCATTAAAAGTTGGAAACTAGGTGATGAGTCACCACCTCATCTCTTCATGGATGGTACATCCGCATGTGAATGAGTCATTGCTGTTACACTGGGTACTAACACTGTCTTACAGTTCATATGCATTATCCTGGGTTCCCTTCTTCTGTGTTTGCAAATGCTTCATGGGAATTAAAAAATGTTAATAACGGATACTGCAATTTAAAGACTTTTTACTTATTCTTAAATTTAGAATAACAAAAAAGCTTGAAGAAAGACGAGAAGAGAAAAGGAAAGAAGAAGAACAGGTAACACAAAAATATAAGACTGCTTACAATGTTTTTATACCCTTATTTATATAAATGCTTAATTCCTTTTTAAACAAATGTACTTCAGTCTTGTCTTACTCTTGTGCAAGACAATTTTGTGGCAATTTTTATGTCTTTGTTCCTTATTCAGAAAGAAATTAAGAAAGAAATTGAACGGAGAAAAACTGGTAAAGAAATGTTGGAGTACAAAAGACGACAGGAAGAAGAGTTGACAAAACGTATGTTAGAGGAAAGGAACAGAGAAAAGGCAGAAGAGAAGGCAGCCAGAGAGCGTATCAGGCAACAGATTGCAATGGTAAAGTTATCGTATTGGAAGATAGATTGCTGCTTCTCTCTCTCACAAGGGCCAGCGGTATACTGAAAGGATATGCTTCCTCATTGTCCGTTTTTGTGTTTGGAATCCTCTGGCCTTGTAACAATTTATGTGTTTGGGGTTTATGTAGTATTTCCCGTGTATAAAATTTTGCTTTCGTATTCATGGTGATCTTTTCTGTCTGAACAAACGTACCAACTTTCCTGTCATGTTGCTTGAGAGCAGTGGAGAATTATCATTTATACATAAAAATAATTGCAATTTAAGCATAGATCTGGAACAGAAGCAAGGGGGGATGTTTAATTGTGGAACATGCAGAAGAACACTGATCTCAAAATGGTGGTGAGGATTATTTTCTATGTTGGTGTATATATGTGTGTGCATATAGAATATAAACAATTAGTAACAATTGAAATCCCTCCTCATTGTTAGGGTTTGGCCTAGAACACTTGGAACGGTAACCATGTAACTTGTCATAAGACTTTTTTTTCCCCCCTTTATTTTCCCCAGAGTGTTAAACTTGTACGGGAAGATCAGTTGTTGACAACTATTTGCATGAAGTGACTCATTGAAAAGTGTCATCTTCACTCATGACACGAGATCGTGGAGTTTGGCAGTGAAAAATTCTTTGCAGCACCACTGTCTTTTTCCCCTAGTTAAGTGCTGAGTACAGGTCGTAGCTCTGTTTTAATGAACATTAACCTACAATTTATGGTAAAAATTAAGGTTTCTGTTTGGTCCTTTCACAGGATCGTGCTGAGAGAGCAGCTCGCTTCGCAAAATCGAAGGAAGAAGCAGAAGCTGCAAAAGCAGCAGCTCTTCAGGCCAAACAGGCTGAAATAGAGGCCAGAAAAGAAGCATCTCAAAAGGAGCGAAGGTGAGTTCCTGTAGAGAAAGAAATACATATTTTTGTGTAGAGAGGTAAAGAAACCTCATGTGAACTTTTAAGATAATTAATATACATCATAACCTATTAAATGATGCCATGTTGAACTGTTTAAGTAGTGGCATAAAAAGTTTGGTTTCTTTTATATTACTTATTTGTAGCTTTTTGTGTGAATATTATGTTCTCTGATAGCTTTCATCCTTTTGACATACCTGATTAACACTAACCACTTTTCTTTGTTATTTTAGATAGATAAAAGCTTTTTCTGTCTAATCTTTGATTTAAATGCCAGGTATAATGGGGCTGGGTGGGGAACTAGATAAGGTGAGAACGTGGTAGATAATAACTAGACAGAATGACTAGACAATGTCAGAACTGCACTGGGGAGCTCTTTGGCTGTGTCTGCAGTTGGCTTGGTTTCAGCAAGGCTTGGTTTCAGCAAGGCTTGGTTGGGCTCATGCGCTGTCCATGTCAGAGCCATCTCCTGCTTGGCCCAACACCACTGTCCTGAGACCTTACGTGGAGTTACGGAGCCACAGTGACTCTAGTACTGCCCCTGATGGGGCCGGTACAGGCGTAGCAGCCACTTCCACATTTCAGTAGTCCCAAGCTAAAGCTGCAGGAGCATTTGTCTGTGACTGTTCATGTTCTGACTGACCCCAGTTCGTGTCCCGCAGTGCAATAGCCAGGATTCAGTTCCGCCTCCCAGATGGATCTTCATTTACTAACCAGTTCCCCTCTGAAGCACGGCTGGAAGAAGCAAGGCAGTTTGCTGCACAGGTAAATTGGTGTTCCCTTCTCTTAACTACGTACTGATCCCAACTCTAGCATCACCTTGTTGTTGATCATGGTGGAATTGTCATCAACTGCTTTCCTTTTTGTTTATTTGAAGGGGATTTTGGCAGCAGCCTTTTCCAGTGCCACCAACTTCCTTTTGTATTACTGCAACATATCATTAGTTAAAGTAGTAGGATATGAAAAATCCTTCATTTCTCTGTATGAAGACAATTAATAGTTTGGTACAGAAGTCTTGGGTCAATACAGTGAGTTATACTCAACTGGCACATCTGCAGTTGTTTGACAGTGAACAGTTATAAACATGGGTTTTTTATATTTTCTCAGACGGTTGGTAATACTTATGGCAATTTTTCACTGGCAACAATGTTTCCCAGAAGAGAGTTTACCAAAGAAGATTACGGAAAGAAATTACTGGAGCTAGAGTTAGCACCCAGTGCTTCGGTAGTGTTGCTGCCGGTAGGTGTTGGTTTTCTGCTTGTTTCTTTTTTGTTTCTGGATATCTGCTATTAGGCAGCCATGATAATATTTGGCTTGAATTTTGGTCTTTTCTGAGTCTAAGACAGATGGCAAAATTACTTTAGTTTTTGCCAGGGGTGATTTGGAGGAAGGCTTTTTCTGAAGCAGATAAATGGTGGCATAGACATTTGTCTGACATGTAACCAAAGGAGTTCTCTTGTGTCTACTGAGCTGCTTCTAAACAGTGGATGAAACACTCTGTCTAGAAGAGCCTGACTTTCATATCTGATGGGTTTGCTTTCTGTGTTCATGCCCAGGCGGGAAGACCTGCTACTTCTGTTGTTCAGGCTTCAGGCAGCGACCTGTGGAAGTTCTTGGGCACAATACTTTATCCCCTCTTAGCGGTTTGGAGATTTATTAGCAACTTTCTGTTCACGAGTCCACCCCCTTCCCAGTCGACTGTGAGAACAGCTCATCAGCAAGACCATTCGAGTCCTTCAGCCTCCAGCAGCACGGAGCAAAGCAGGTAATCAAAACTCCTAAGGCAGCTGTTTCTCAAACTGCTCATGGGATTGTTTTTGTCATGTAGTGGGGAACCAAACAGCGTCTGGCTCTTAACTGCCGCCCTTCTCTTTGGGCTTTCTGGCCACCGCCCTTCCATCTGGTTAAAAGGGACAAACCTGGTGGCTGGAAAACTGCCTGGCAGCTCTGACTAGGATTTCTTAGTTTTTACATCTGTGGTGTACAATACATCCTTATTGTTTGCTTCAATTTCCAGTTACAGAGTAGAAAAAACATTGTCTTGCAGTCATTTATGACTAGGGAATTTGGCTGTAACTACAAATTTGGGCTTTGCTTGAGCTGATATTGTTTGGAAGATAAACATTTTGAAAATTAGATGACAAACTGTTAAGGGGGGGGGCTGTACAAGAAACTCAAGCAACTGAAGTCTGATTTTGAGAGGTAAGGCTTTGTATTGCCCAGAGAAGGAGAGCTCTGCTGTACCCAGAGAGCCGCTCGGCCCCTTCACGGGAAGCAGCCATGACAGGGGCTTCCCAGGAAAATGAGATTGTCAGTTTCTCTGATTGCAAAATGACAAATTTTCAGCTGGGTGTTGCTTCCCAGGGAAACAAAGGGCTGAAGGAAACTATTATTTGGGATATAGAAGGAAGGATGCATGATTTGCACTTACTGCATTTGCTTCTCTTGAGTAATTATTGCTGGGGAAACTGTCAAACCTGACTGTCGTTTGTACCCTAGGCAAGCAGTCAGGAAACGAGTAGTGGAAAAGCGGGGGGAAGACTTCAAAAAAGAAGGCAAAATATATAGACTGAGGACTCAAGACGATGGAGAAGACGAAAACAATACTTGGAATGGAAATTCTACACAACAAATGTAGTTTTGAGTAACTGCAGTAATCACTGTCTGGCTTTTTTTTTTTTTTTTCTTATTTGATCTAAGTCAACTAAAGCTTCTGGACAAGTGGGGCTTATTTTACACTGACTGAATTACTTAATTTTTTTCCTGCAGCGGAGTATGGAATAAAGTCACTGAAGTCACAAAAATCAAGCGGGTGTAGCTGAGGCCTAGAAGCAAAGAGTTAAAAAGACTGAAAAATCTCCATCAGCTTTCATAATCATTACCCTACTGCCATAGAAAGGCACTTTTTAATCTATAAATATTCTGCTATATAAATATAAGGGCCAGATATTAATATAAAGGTCACGGTAGGCAATGACTGATTAAAATGAGGGTTTCGGAAGCACTATAATTAGCAAATCAGGTAACTAATTTATGTTTAACTTTTTCTTGCTTCTGCAACTGCAAGCAAAACCTTGTAGTTTCTAATTCCCCAAGCACTCAATAAACTATTTTGCAGAAAACGTAACTATCCTCTCCTGTAAAGTTCCTCTGAAGTACTTGTGTCCCAGGGAAGCAAGCAGTTAAGGGCACACACTGAAATTTGGAAATAGAACAGACAAACTGGAATAAAAAGTTTAAGTGAGCTTACTCAGGAGTTGGTTATGTTTAAAATCTGAAATAATAGTGTTATGAGTCCAGGTGATGCAGGAAGAAAGAAGATGGGTCTTTATCACATAACATGGGAATGTTGTTAGCAGGGGCTGCTTTTACTGTGGAGGTAACTGTTAGAGACCTGACTGTTACAGGTTCTGCGCTGCTTTGGATTCCTAGTTAGAGATTTAATTAAGTATTGCACTCTGTTCCAAGGTGAAGGCAGAGTACTAGGGCCACTTAAAAGGAAAGCTAGGGAGACACACACACAACCTGTACAGGAGCTGCAATAGAACAGTATACAGCCTCCGAGCCTAGTGTGCACCAGTATAGACACTGACTTGTCTTACAAGCACTAAGAAGCAGCAGAGCTGCCCGTGGGGGTGTATCAGGTCCCTCAGAAAGCCCTGCATCATCCAAGGGGAGATGAACAGATGAAGGGCTCGGCTAAGAATTCTTATGCAGATAGGAACATGCAATTTTATTTTTGTCGTTAAGAAAACAAATTAGTAACAGCTGGGGAGAAAAGAGACAGTTACCATAGCAAAAACATTTCTTTTGTATTTTAATGTTGGTAAGCAAACAACAAGATGATGAGGAAGCCTCTCTAAGGCAAGACAGTTGCAGTAGTACAAGCAGGTTTCTTTTCCGGTGCTGTAGGCTTTTTTTATAAAAAAACTAAACAAATGCTAGCAAGTGAAAATTTTACAGTCTATGAAGTTCCATGTGTCTTCGTTTATGGGATCTTTTGGATAATTTTCCATACTTATAGGCGAGAAGAGCCAAGACCAACACTACAACAACACAAAGACCAAAATGCACATACAGTGCAGTTTCTGCACTTCGTGATGTTAACTCCAGTCCCAAAAAGTGCACGCTGTCAGTTGGGGCTGGGGCGGTGTCTGTTGGTGCCACTGTCCCTGGGAAAACAATAAGGAAGCATTAGGACACAGCCTGGGGTCAGCACTCTCATACAAAGTGTGCATTGCTGCTTCCTGCCTCTACAAGGCTTCCAACGGTGCGACGCATTGGAATTGCTCTGGTATTTAGAATTCTTTGGGATCGGGGATGGACAGAGTCCCACTTTGGAGTAAAAGCACAACTGAGGCTCGTAGTGAGACTCCAGGAGCAGTGAGTGGTCTCTGGCAGCTGTGATTAGCCCAAAAAGCTGATAAAAACAATTATTTAAAAGCCCCACCCCAACAATGGTTGCTGTTCAATGGACTCCTCTAGTTCAGAGAATGTAAATGACAAAAGAATCAATATTTCCAAAGGCTTACCCCAAACACAGATTCATATAAAGTTTTAAAAACCGTTTAGAAAGAGTGATGTGGTAATGCTCAATGTGTGCGCTTTGGAAAACATCTTGGGCAGTTCTGTTAATCAGAGAAAAGTAGAATGGAACAACTTTTTTGCTGCTTTTTGGAAACAGGTGTGTATCAAAACGCTCAAACTTTAGTTGTTGTTCAGGTTTTGCATGGAGGAACAACTTTTTTGCTGCTTTTTGGAAACAGGTGTGTATCAAAACGTTCAAAATTTAGTTGTTGTTCAGGTTTTGCGTGGAGGAACAACCGGTCCACATGAATGTCTTCAGTCTGAACAAAGGCTGATGATTAGTCAGTGCACTACTGCAGCCTGTATAAATGGTGGTGTCCTTAAAAGACTACAGATTATGGAAAAGTTTTGGGATTAGAACCTGATAAACACACAAGCAGGATTTCTGCCGCATGGCTTACCTTCAGGCTCCGGTTCCAGACAGGGATGTGAGCCCGTTGCTGGGTCTGGAAACCCGTTGCAGTTGATGATCTGCGCGTAGAACCTGGCAGAGGCCCTGGGGCGCCGCGGCAAGCTGGGGTCTGTGAAATTCACATGGTAGAGCCCGAACTTTTCGTCAAAGCCCACTGCCCACTCAAAGTTGTCCATCAACGTCCACGCGGTGTAGCCTCGCAAGTCGACACCATCCAGCACAACGGCTGTTGCCAGGACCAGAGAGAGGGAAGAGGTTAGTTTGCAGCCGGGTGACAAGGAGGTGTCACCACTGGGCCAGCGGTGGCAGGGAGATACCCCAGGACACTGAGCTTATTGCTAGTTCGGCCTCATTACTTTCACCATCTGTCCCTTCCCACCTCACCTGTGTTGCCTTAGCTCAGGTGCTTTGAGGTAGCCAAGGCCAGCCAGGGTAGCTGGGTCAGCCAGCCAGGACTGGAGACAGCTTTTCTCTGCCCCCAAAATCAAAGCTTTTGTCCAATAAAAGCTTTAGCAACAGAGAAGAAAAACCATCAACATGCAACTGTTGCTTAAACAAGGGCTTGTTGGACGTCGTTACTGAAAGGCAGTAAACGAGCACTTCTGGAACATCTGGCCAGCAGCTCCCAGTACCTCAGAGAAGCAAACTGGAAAAGCCCTTCCCCAATGTTGCTTGACTGTTGCTGTGTTTTTTTAAAAAAGATGGAGTTTTTAGACACAGCAGCAGTCAAACTAGGTATTCATCCAGCAGTAGCACCTTCTCTTGCCAGATGCAGCTGTACAGGGCGCTGCAGTTGCCCTGCTAAACCCCAGGCTTTGTTCTTCCTTCAGATGACCTTTCCCTGCAGAGTGGTGGCTACCCATGGGCAGTCTGTGCCAGCCCCAAAGGCTCACAGAAATGGACACAGAGCAGAAAAAAAAAAAATGTCAAGTGTGTAATTTACAAATGTGAGGGCAGATCAGATTTAAATAATCATTCCTACCTTTCAGCGCTTCGTTAATGTAGCTCCGATAGTAATGCATTCGCCAAGTGTCATTGAAGTTGAAGGCTCCCCTTTCCGAGATCCCGTTTTCAGTCACATAAATGGGAGGGTCGTTGTACTCCTCCTTTATCCATCTCAGGAGCTTCCGGAACCCAAAGGGTGTCACCTTTAGCCAGAGGGAACCCGAGTTCAGCCAGGTGCGGTCGCTCACGGAGGCTACACCCCTGCGGAGGAGGAGGACACGTCGGTCAAGGGACAAGTCCCAAGTGCCTGGCAACTTACTTATTGCCACGGGGCTGGGAAACGCGGTGCCCAGCCCTGCAGGAAGCTGAACCAGCGGTGACGTTGTGGCAGGGACTGAGCCCAGTGTCTTTCTTCTAGGGGGCTGATCCAGAGGGTAACAGCAAAGAGATGTTATAATAATTTTATATATTCTCTGTGGAAACGGTTCAGAAAACAGTCAATGTTGACCTCCACGTGTGGTCCCACCATTACCATAATGCTCATCAGAAAGAGCGGTAAGCTCCCGCTGTTTGCCTTTTGAAGATAAAAATCTTGACTTACGTGTACTTACCCATGAAGGGATTTAGCTATTTAGGCTTTGAACTTCCATCTCCCTGCTGTGGCGAGGGAGCAAACAACTGTTTAACAGAAAATGGAGCAGCATCCATAAACCAGAATAGTCTGGTACTTCAAGCTGCAGAGCTGGGACAGGAAATATGATAAATATTGCTGACAGGTGATCCCAAACCACTGGGAGTCTCACCAAGTGCAGATTCCTTCCTTTAGTACATCCTCTAATTTTCTTTCTTCTGTTGTAAATATTCACCTTTACCATCAGCTCTGGGAAAAAAAGGGCTGTTCCTGGACTTTTGTGAAATTAACAGTGTTACCACAGTTACTGTTTGGGGATATTTTCCCTATTACTGATGATAACAGCTTAAACTATGTCTCATGGCTTTATTTGTTCTCAGTTTACATAGCTCAGTTGGCCCGGGCTCCAGGAACACGTGTTTTATGTATATATAATGTCTATTCATCTCTTACCTGTCGGAGTCATACGACATAACGCCAGCAGGATAGTTCAAGTTGTATGTTAAAACTGTAGTGTAGTGATTTAGCCCAAAGTAGTCGTATGTGCCTTTAATTCTTTGCTTTTCACTTTCAGTAAATTCTGGAAGTCTGCAACAGAAAACAGAGAAAAGCATAAACCCCTCAAAATGTAAGTCTTTTCAGGATTTCCCCTTCTGCTCCCCATCACTAAGCTTTTGATAGAATATGCAATTTATGCTGCCTGATCTAATAGTCTCCAAGAGTGGAGCAGACCTTCCCCTGACCAGGAAAGAGGCACCTGGTGGCTAGAGGCTCTGCTCGTGGTCAGATGAGAAGTTAGTGGCAGAAAGAGCACCTCAGCACAGAGCTGCTGCCAGGCTCCTGGGGCCACCAACCATTAAGTAGCACCTGTTCTGGAACAGGTAACAGAAGTAGAGACACGGGTGTCATTTAACATTTCTTCTGTGTGTTTTGTCTTGCTGTTCTTGAGCTCAAAAGCACTTCTAGTTGGAGAAATAAACTTCTTTGCCCTAAGAGCTCCTATAAAAGTGACACATGACCTTCTTGCCTTCAGAATCATAGAATTGTCTAGGTTGGAAGGGACCTTAAAGATCATCTAGTCCAACCATCAACCTAACCCTGACAAAAATCACTAAACCATATTCCTAGGGACTATGTCAACCCATCTTTTGAACACCTTCAGGGATGGTGCTTCAACCACTTCCCTGGGCAGCCTTTAGACATGCAAGGGGAGGTACCATGATCCTTCTGGAGGAACATGGAGAAACCCAGGAGAAACTGGGTACTCAGCTCTGTACGTGGACTCTACCATTTAATCCCAAAGAGCTTAGTTCTCTTCAAAATGGAGGCCTCCTCAGAGAAGAGCATCCCCTTTGGGATCTGCAGGCCTATGGAGTCAGGGACATCTAGGGTACCCTGGAGCAAGGCGTGAGGTTTCAGCTCTCTTTTAGCCAGAAGGAGGAGAAAATCCTGCAAATTATGTCCTCCAGGCAGCCCCTGCTGAAAATGCAGCCAGTGCTCCTGTCGACTGGGTGATGGTTGAAAATTTGCAGGGTTAGACTGAGGACAGGACATCTTCCCCAGATTGAAATGCTTGGGCACATCATTATCTCATAAAGCAACACAAGTGACTTTGCTGCCTTATTAATGGCAGCAACCACCAGAGAAGAACTAAGGTAGCCAAAAAAGTCCCTAAGAACCCAAGAATTCTAGGCACATACAGAAGCATAACTTGAATCTTGAAGAATCTTTGCAGCAGAGCACACCCTGACTCTTCCACCACCCCCTCATTTCAAAAACATGTGGTCTTTCACATTTTCAGAGAGGAATGATCAGGACTCGCCCCTCCCCATTAAACTGCTATTAAAGCCAAGAGGGAAAAAGAGCTTCCCTTATATGTGCCTAGAAAGGGAGAGAAAAGGAAAAACAGTGATGATGGAGCACTGCTACCACAATAATGTTAAAAAAATTACTGGGAGTGGAAAATAAGAAACATAATTCAGAGGGACCGATGAATTCTCAGTGCTCGTGTTCAGTACACTTTTAAGAAAAGTTAATTAGAACACATTAATCGTGGTCGTCGGGGAAAGCACCGTGTCTAATGCAGAGCTTACACTGTATCACCCCGAGCTGCCAACTTACTGCCCCAAAGCTGTGTTCTAGCAGTGCATTTAGTTTGCAAGAGAAGGAAAGAGAGGGAACAGGCAAAATGCACACTACAGTTTTTCTGTGGGAATACAGCAAGACGGCAATAGAATCGGTGAAATTTAACACTTCTATCAGAAAAACAGATTTCAGTAGGGCAAGCAGAACAAAATCAGGCATGTGCCTGGGCTCTTACCGGGACTGCTTGAGACCCTGAGCCAGACTGCGTTCCCGAATCCTCTTTTTCATCACTTCATTATAATCACCATTTTTGAAAATGGGATGAGCAAACCAACCTAGGAGAAACTAAGGCAAGAAATAAGGGAGGAAGATTAATGATGTATCAAAACAAGAGATTTAACCATTTCTCCTTCACGTGCTGCTTTACAGGCAGTACCTCAGTTTATAATGCGGAGGCACATGGCAATACCCAGGGATGCCCATATGATGGCAGTAATTTTGTCACTGCAACCCTTTTTTGTCTGATTTCTGTTGCATGCTTCATCAGCCACCAGAAGAGGGTGATACATGTCCTTGCAGTGATACCTCAGGCTCATCATTTTCTTTCAGTGAGATGCTGACCTGAGTTCTGGGCATCTCCAGCACCCAGAGAAAAGGGGGTGCCACCACAAACAAACCCAGGAGCAGCAGAAGAGCTGAGACAAGGTGTCTCTGTACCTGCAAGTACCGTCTGGCAGCTTCGACGTCCTCCTGGTTGTGTGGGTTCCTTGGTTCTGCCCAGTCAGTGTTGATGGTGATAGAGATTAAACCTCCCTGCTTTGCCCGGTAGGTCTCATTGTAGAGGTGCCAGGCTTCCGCGTGGGCCTTTATTAAGTTGTGGCCCACCCTGTAGGGGGCTCGTCCTGGCCGAATGGAGATTCCTGTGGAGACAGTGACAGCACAGGCGGTGGAGCAGCAGTTCCCAGCTTTCTCTCTCCTTGGCTGCTTCCTGGGTTAGCACAATACCCAGGACACCCAGAACTGCCCACCAGTAGATGAATAAACGTGCAGCACCTGGTGCCCTCAGGCCCAGCTGAGGTCCCTGCTTTGTCAGGGACACCTGAAGGTGCAGCTGCAGGGGGCAAGGCTGTGCAGGACCCCACGCTGCACCGTCCTGCCCCACAGTGGGACACGGGCTGGTTCAGATCTCTGCCCGTGCGGGGCTGCCAGGGCAGAGAGGAGAAAGCTGCGTGTTGAGGCCAGTTCCCACCTCTCCGTTTCCCCTGCTTCTGCCCTTCTCCAGCCCTAACCCTTCTCCACAGTCCCTGGAGCTGGTCTGGAAACAGGGTCTGCTCCAGGCAGCAAGTGTAATCCAGCGGTGGCAGAAGAGGGATGGATTGGAGGAGTGGAAGGAGGAGGATGGGTTTTGGAAGGGGCAGAGTGAAAGAAGGACCTGTTCACCACCCCACAGAAGTCCAAATGCCATTTATCCCCACCACACCGTCTTCCTTGCCCTACCTTTGCGAGCCCCTAGCTTCTACTGTACCATAAAACAGTTGTGCCCACAGTGCTGTGA
The DNA here is from genome assembly GCA_026546715.1 of Gallinago undulata. Taxonomy (NCBI): domain Eukaryota; kingdom Metazoa; phylum Chordata; class Aves; order Charadriiformes; family Scolopacidae; genus Gallinago; species Gallinago undulata. The sequence goes on along the minus strand of JAOTQQ010000079.1, from coordinate 7,243,905 downwards.
AGGCTCTGAGGCCAGGCCCAGCAGTCTTACCTGGAGCGGCTGTCCCAACGCCATAGCCACAGTACGCAGTGTTGTAGGGTTCATTGAAGGTTATCCAAAATTTCACTTTATCTCCCAGTCTCTGGAAAAGGAGCTCAGCATATTCCTTAAACCTCTGAACTATGGTATCATTCTCCCACCCACCGACGTTCTGCAGCGCCTGCGGGAGGTCCCAGTGATAGAGGGTAACCTGTGGGGAAAGACAGAAAGAGAAAAGGCTCAACCAGTCACTCTTATTTTTGGAAGTAAGGACAGGAACCCAGCCTCATTTATGAGCAGAAATAAACTGTGCTTATTTGCAGCTCCCTCTTCCTAATGGTGTTTGAGTGCATGAGTGAGTGCTACAAAATCAAAGAAAATACGGTTTTGCCAGTATTTCAGTTTCTTTAGGATGTGGGGAAATGACTCGGACTCCAGGGACTGCCTGATGGTGGAAAGCAAAGCTTTTACCAAAAAAACACCACAACCTTGTGACAGCAAGAACTCATCAGTGAAGAGCTGCTGTGCCTGCTCTGCCTCCGAGGTGAACTACAGTCCCATGGAACACCTGGTGGGGCCGGTACCTTCATTGGACCAGTCTGGAGCAACGCCACAAAGGCAGATGTTTGCTCAGGTGTGATCTGATGCTTGTGTAGATATTCCTGGTGTGCCCCCTGTGTGGTGCAGCAGTGTGTGCTCCCTGCATGGTTTGGGGTGCACAAGGACAGCCAGCAGTGGGGAAGCTACAGGCAGAAGCAGAGAACAGCTACATGTGCCTAAGTCTAGGGGGACAGGTCAGGTTCACTCAACAGTGATGAAAAAGCTAATTGGCGCAGTGGTGAGGTCACTGTCCCTGATACTTGATAAACCATGCGGATCAGTGGAGCTTCCTGACTCCTGGGAAAATAATATTACACCTATCTCCAAGAATGGCAAGGAAAATCCTGGGAACTACAGGTTGGTCGGCCTCACCTCAGTCTCTGGGAAGATCACTGTGTAGGTCTTTGTGGAATCCACTTCTAAGCACACGGGGGTTAAGAAGGTAATTGGAAACAGCCAACAATAAGGTTACTGTGATCCTTCTGGGTAGTAATGTCTAACACATCACTATATCCCCAGTTCATTTGCTTACGCAAAAACCATCTTTCCTTGCAGAACACAGTGGAAAACAATTTCTCTGTGAAGGAGGGCGTGGATGGGAACACACACATCAGACTTGGGCTCTGCTGTGGTTTAGTTACCTGAAAATCACTGGTTTTAGTTACCTGAGGCATAATTTTAGCTGCCAGCAGAGCATCGATAAGCCGTTCATAGTAGTTCAGTCCCATTTCATTGATGTATCTGGTGGTCCCATCTGGGAGAATGCGGGACCAGGAGATTGAAAAGCGATAGTGAGAGACCTTGAGGTTTTTCAGCATTTCCACATCCTCCTCAATCCTGTGGTAGCTGTCACAAGCTACATCTCCAGTGTCACCGTTGCTGATTTTCAAAGGAGTGTGAGAAAATTTGTCCCAAATGCTAAGTCCTTTCCCGTCGGCTCTCCATCCTCCCTCAATCTGTAATTGAAGATAGGGCAGGGGGGGAGAGGAATTGTTAGTAAACCCCAAATTTAGGTCTTGGCCTAGAAAAGATTTCAGCTTGCAAGTCTTTGTGGCACCACACAGTATTTTGACTTATCAGCGTAAGACTAGAAATAGAAATGTTTTTGCTATACTGAACTAGTAAGACCTCTTGGGCCTCAAAGCAGGACATATTAGCAAAGCAGAATGTCACCGAACAGGCACTGCGTCAGTCCACCTGCTGCTCCACGCTGGCTGGCTCTTGTGAAGCCCACGCTGCTGTCTCAATTCCTTATAGAACCATAATCATCTCCAAGTTCCCCCCTTTGACAGCAGGTTACACTAATCCTCGATTATGGTTAAAACCTAATGTTAGAAAAGCTGGAGGTGTGTCATCCAAAATGAATTAACTGTCCACAGATACTTTAGGATTCCATCTTGGTTTCCTAACCTGATAAGATGCAGTTGCTACACTCCACAAAAAGTTCTTTGGAAACTCTCCGTATAAAAATTCATCTTCCTTTGGCAGTGGGATACCATTATTGCGGATGATTTCTGCATAGTACACAGCAGAGCGCTTTGGGGTTCTTGCCCTGTTGGGATTGTCAAAATCAACCTGGTGCAGTCCAAATGTTGGATCATAACCATTTATCCATTCAAAGCTATCCATAAAAGACCAGGCATTGTATCCTTTCAGATTGACACCATCCAATTTGTAAGCTGAAAGAGCAGAAACAAATGGAAGAGCATCAGCAATGTGATCGGACGTTAAACAAACCACAGGGGATTTGCATGTGGGCATCGACATGCTTCTAGTGACATAAAGCTGGCACTCATCAACTGAGATCGTTAAGAGACTCTTTGTAGTTGGAGGATACAAAATACAAAGAGTCATCCAAAGAAGATCATAAAAAGAAACACTGTGCTTATACTGTGTTCTGAGTATTTAAAGACTGATATCAATCACTTTTAAAAACTACTCTTGAGAAGAATAAAGTAACCAGAAATCTAGAGAGGAGACACACACCACCAACAGAGCAAAAGCAAACACTGGTACCTTTTAAAGCTTCATCGATGTATGTTTTGTAGTACAATATCCTGGTGTTGTCGTCAATACTTGATTTAGTCTGTAACCCCACCCCATTCTCAATTATGTATATTGGGGGATTTCCATATTCTTCTTTGATCCAGTTCAGTAGTCTCCTTAGCCCCCAGGCCACAGCCCGATGGCCAGAAATATCTGAGGTGGGCCAGGAGCTATCAAACTTGGTTGAAACTTCCTGGTCATACTCATAAGAGATGGGATTCAACCGGGTCGTTGCATGGGTTACAATTTTGGAGGTGTAGGTGTTGAAAACGAAGACATCTGCCGTGCCCCTGATGTAGTCACGCTCCTCTGCTGTGAAAACCGGGAGGCGAGATGATGGCAGGTTCTGGAGCTCACTCCTGTTCCCAACTTTCCACTTCATGACCTCGGGGTAGTCCCCATTTTTGAAAACTGGATGTGCAAACCACCCCACCAAAAACTGCAGGTACCTGTCTGCGGCTTCTATGTCCTTGGGGTCACTTGGTGTCTTTGGCTCAGCCCAGTCAATGTTGGGACACAGAGCAATGACCCCTCGCTGGCTCGCTCTGTATTTGTCATCGTATGTGTGGTAGACCCTGGCGTGAGCTTTCAGTAAGATGTGGGCAACCTTGTAGGGAGTGCTGCCAGGGTCTTTGACACCGGGTGGCAATAGCCCAACGCCGTAGCTAACCCAGGCAATGACCTGGGGCTCGTTGAACGTAATCCAGAACTTCACCCTGTCCCCAAAGGTCCGGAAACAGAAGTCTGCAAAACTATCAAAAAGGTCAATCAGCGCACTGCTCTCCCAGCCACCAATGTCCTGGAGAGCTTGTGGCAGGTCCCAGTGGTAGAGAGTGACAATTGGGGTGATGTTGTTTGCAACCAGTCCATCAATGAGACGGTTATAATAGTCAACTCCATGGCTGTTTATTGAGTTGTTCCTTCCATTGGGGAAAATTCGAGGCCAGGACAGGGAGAAACGATAGTTCTTGACCCCTAAGGCTCTCAGCAGGTAGATGTCTTCCTCCACCTTGTTGTAGCTATCACAAGCTATATCTCCAGTATCATTATTCTTTATATTCCCTGGCACATGGGTGAAGTTATCCCAGATGCTGGGTCCTTTGCCATCAGCATCCCAACCTCCCTCTATCTGGTAGGCAGAAGATGACACACCCCATGTAAAGTCCTCAGGGAACGTCCCATAAAAGTACATGTCCCTTTCAAAGTTTGTTTGAGATGAAAACTTATACCAGACAACCTTTGCCTTGGAGGGAACTTCTGATGCTGGTAAATTCGGCAACTTTGATGACACAGGTAGGTCAAATGCCACTGGTGTAGAAAATCTATCCAAGGCTTTGGATGGGAAGCCATTTTTTTCAATAACACTGGAATAGAAATAAGCAGATGCCTTGGGCGTCCTTGGTCTGTTGCTGTCTTCAAAATTCACACGATGCAGCCCAAATTTTAGGCTGTACCCCTCTGGGCCTTCAAAGCCATCAACCAGGGATCGAGCAATGTATGACCGAACATCAATTTTGTCCAGTTTTACCGCTGTCACAGAAACAGTACAAGACACTGTTATTCATATGAACGTTGTCTGAACAGAGCACAGCACAAAATAAGCACCACAACTGAGGGGAACAGTGCAATCAGCCAAATATCTATCTACACATCATCTTTTAGGCAATACTCCCCCACCCAAAACAATTTGAGTACCCAGCAAGGAAAGCAGGCAGCGCTGTAACAGGAGCTGGTCTAAGTCATAGTGATAAAAATGCTTGAGAAAAGGAGTATCAGTCAAGAAATATCCAAGTACAGCAATGGTATCCCTTTCCCTGTGTCCTCGTTTTCAAGCACAACTCATCAGTTTAGGTACATGGTGCACTTTTAGATTTAATGTTATAGTTAAACTGAAACATGACATGTATCTAGTGTTGCCCATCTTCCCTGAGTCCAAGAGAGTTTCTTTTAGCAGAACAGCATATCCAATACTAGCAGAGGCAAGTCCAGCACCCTTCCTCACATCACTGTCTGCAAAAAAGCATTACATATCCCTCATTGCAGACAAGTTCACTTCCCATATGCAGCTCATCTTAACTACTTCTGCTGAGTCATAAAAGCAATACTAGAATTTTTTTTCTGTAGCTCTTTTAACATTTCTATCAGTATGTTGAGAAGTAGGTCAAGAAGATCAAATGCTGCACGCTGATCCCCAACCTATTTAATACAGCATATTTAATAAAGTTTTCCTGACGGCATTGATTTGTGTATCTCAAGAGAGCATCAGTCAAATCACTAATCTCTAAACCTGTCCAGAACTTAATTCACTAATATTATTTTTATGTCAATTGACACACAGTTTGCAAAGATACAACCATACCTTGAACCTTGGTCAAAATGATTGAGATATAAATATTTCCCTAAAAATTCTAACCTGAAATGGTACTGGATGCTGTCAGTTAGATCTGCTTAATCAGTAAAAACATCTTTCTTTCTCGTGATATATGAGATATGTGGAGGCAAGAACCTGCCTGCAGGCAAATCATCTTTAGGGAACCTGAATTATAAAAACCCTGTTCTCACACGGGGACTGATGTTAAGGTTCAGGCTACAATAATCCATATATATGAAAATTCTGTTCCTGTATCTAAGCAGAATGGACGCCAAATGGGCTGAAGTATATGAGGTCACATGACACACACAACAGGCAGCTGACATGCAAGAGGTGATGTTCTAAAGTTCACTACCATGGAAGGGACAGAATAACCAGTTGCCATTATTAAAATAAGTAAATGAAGAAATTTCTCTATACCTTTTAGGGCCTCATTGATGTACCGTCGGAAATAATCCACTCGCAGAGTGTCATTAATAAGATCTTCCGTTGGCATACCATTTCCCGCTATGTAAATTGGGATCTTTGTCCCTGTATATTCCTGGGACACAAAATTCAGCAGCCTTCTTAATCCCCAAGGGACCACGTGGATCCAAGAAGAGGCGGTCTGTGGCCAGGAGGGATCTACATGCAGGGAGAAGTTCCCGATGCTCTCGTAGCTTGGTGTGCAGGTCCCGTTAGTCACAGCACTGACCAGGCGGGAAGTGTAATGGGAGAGACCAAAAAAATCCGCAGTCCCTTTCACCCAGGACTTCTCCTCTTCTGTAAAGACAGGCAGCTGTGCAACTGTTGTGGGGCACTGCTGGTTTGCTTCCTGGATCTGAGCCTTCAGGACATCTGGGTAATCGCCATTAACAAATATAGGGTGAGCAAACCAGCCAAGCATGAACTGCAGGTACCTCTCGGATGCCCTCACGTCCTCCGAGTTGGTTGGAGTCTTGGGTTCAGCCCAGTCCGAGTTCAGCACCAGTCCCACCTTTCCCAGTTGCCGAGAGCGGTATTTGTTATTGTACAGGTGCCAGGCCTTGGCATGAGCCTTGAGAATGGTGTGAGCCACCTGGGGGCAGAAAGCAGAGGAATACATGACACACTGCTTTGCACGGGAACTCCTAAGCATTGAGATTATTGCCATGTGAGAAGGCCATCTCCATCCAAAAGAAGAAATATTGGCAAAAGAAATAGTCATAGCCAGAGAGTGCAGTAGGTTTTGGAGTAAGAAGAAGAATCTGGCTGTCCATCAACACCAGCCTTCAGAATAGAAAAATAAAATGAAAACACCTAGCATTCATTAATTAAACCATTTTTTGCAAGTATCATAAATCCAACAAGCAAATAGTTGTCTCAGAGGCCACATTGGGCTGGAACATAGTTAAAGTACAGAACCATCAGAGGAAAACAACACAACAATGGCAGCTGCAGGATCTCAGTTAATCCTGCGTCCCTACCTTGTAAGATGCTACTCCTGGGTCAGTGATTCCTGGAGGATGCTCTCCGGTGCCATAGCCAGCGTAGCTGATAACCCAAGGCTCGTGGAAAGTAATCCAGAACTTGATCCGATCCCCAAAAGCAGAAAAGCAGAAGTCCGCATAATTTACAAAAGCATCTATGATACTGTCATTCTGCCAGCCACCGAGAACCTGAAGAGCTTGCGGGAGGTCCCAGTGGAAAAGGGTCACCATGGGCTCAATGTTAGACTCTAGCAACCGGTTAATTAATTGTTTGTAATAATCAACACCCTTGGAGTTGATGGTCTCATTGGTGCCAGAGGGGAAAATTCTAGGCCAGGATATAGAAAATTTGTACAGTTGAGGATGAAGACCCCTAAGTAGGTAAACGTCATAGCTGGTTTTATAGTAGCTGTCAGATGCCACATCTGCTGTTTGGTTCATGTAGACATGACCTGAATGCCCAAACTGGTCCCAGATGCTCTCTCCTTTCCCATCCTCAGCCCAAGCTCCTTCAATGTTAAAGGCACCTGTGGACGTGCCCCAGAGGAAACCACTTGGGAAAGTATCTTGCAGAAAAGAATCCCTCTCCAGTTTGGACTGCTGAGCAAACATTTCCCAAACTGTTTGGTAGGAGGAGCGAGGGGCAAGAACAGCATCTGACTTCTCCTGTAGAGTATTTGTTTTGCTGGAAATAGAATAAAAAGAAGTTAAGATCTCCAAGGTGGATGCAAATGCCACGGAACTTGCAAACACAGAGGATAAAAGAATCATTTGCTTCCTATTCAGCTTACACAAGGCACTTAGGGTATAGTTCCTTTGTCATTTGATCAGTCCCATCCAGCTAGCAGATGAAAGTAGAGTGACACGAGCAAACTGCAGAGCAGCTCGAGAGCTGTATGTCTAATGCATTTCTTATTTCTAACGTCTCACAATTCAGTACAGTGAGGTCAAAGGTGCAAACAAAATCCTTGCAGTGTGTAAGAATTCCACGTGCTACAACTGCTCTCATGAGATTCCGTGGGATAAACTAAAACTCATTGATCCTGCTTCTGTAATCCTTAGCATCTCCCTGCACAATGACATCTACACTTCTGTAGGCACAATTGGCTTCTTTTGTAGGAAAGGCTCTATTTATTTCTAACTGGTTTGCTCTTGAAAAGAACAGAAGCCTGGGAGAACGTACTTGTTATTATTGGCTTGAAGGTGTACTCTGGGTAACCGAGGATGGGAGAGTGGAAGAGGATTGCATGGCCTGTAATAGTAGGACAGAGGATTGTCTGTAATAGCAAGAGACTGGGCTCAGCAGAAGGATGTTTCTTTTCAGTCCTTTCAGCAACTAATAGTAGACTTTATCACTAAAACTATGTGTCTGCCTTCACACAAGTTTCTAGAGGACACCATTTTATTATACTCTCTGATTTAAAGGACAAAAACTGTACCTTAAAACTTGAGATGATGAGAAGTCCAGGAACTCATTAACATCGTACCCAATCACATATGCCTTTTCTTTATTAATAGCTGAAAAAAACCCAAATGGTAAGTGATAGAATTAGTCACAAATTAGATGCCATGGAATGCATGACACTACTTGTACATACAATTACACCTTTAGAAACAAGGTTCTTTCATAACTAACAGTTATTTTTTTCAGATCAAATACGTTGGGTGTTTATTAGATATTTATAATTTCATGTTAAAAAATTTCATAGAATCATTTAAGTTGGAAAAGGCCTTTAAGATCAGAGTCCAACCATTAACCTAACACTGCCAAGTCCACTACTAAACCATGCACCGCATCTACACATTTTTTAAATACCTCCAGGGATGGTGACTCAACCATCCCAGGGCAGCCTGTTCCAATACTTGACAACCCTTTCAGCAAAGAATTTTTTTTCCTAATATCTAATCTAAACTTACCCTGGCACAACCTGACACTGATGAAAATGATGGAAAGCTTTGGGGTGGATTTCCTGCTTCCCCTCCCTCGATACTCACCACCCACCCTTAATTTTCCAAGAAGGCTATGAAAGAAACTGTGAAGTTACTTCATCAATAGCACGGACAACTTCAAATTTCCTCTATATTTTGCCATGCAGAGTTTAGCTAAAAAACTTTCCTCCTCTTGGAATATGTCACTCACCTGTGACAATGTCAGCTAGTGATATGACAGGATTCTCTTTCATGGAACCACAATCAAGGAACTTTAAACTAAAAATCAAGAATTCTGTGTTCTTCCAGGCATTCTGCAAAACCAGGAATGAGAGACTTGTATGAAAAGAAGCATTAGCCAGCAAAAACATGCTCTTGGCATTTGTTGCTTTGAACATAGAATAGGAAATACCTAGAAGACTAAGAATCGGTGATAAATTTCTTCAAAGTTAAATTCGTAAATCAACACGATAAGCATTAAACACCACCCACTATTTTTCTCTGATCCAAAAAAAGCCCAACGTAAATCAAAGCATAAACCCCAGAAATTTTCAGTGTTCGACCTCTCACTGAAAAGGCACAAGGAACTATATCCTTTTTAGAAAGTTTACTTGGTAAGAATTTGTTGCCATAAATATTTGACCCACTTCAGATTTTTAGAGAAATTGCAGCATGCTGAGACCCTAAAGAGAATGGGTCACATGGGGAGCTCCTTGTTCTGCTGTTCAGATGCTGGATGACTCTCATCTGATTTATTTTAAGAATGCAATTCACTATCAGAGGTTTAATACTTAATAATCCTTTCACAAACTCATTCTCAACATTTCTAGCGCTGCCTCTACTGATGAGGAGTTGCCAAGTTGGGTAGGACCATTGCAGAACCCATGCTAGAATAAAACAGCATTTTTTTGCATAAAGATATCAGCCTAACAGCTTATCAAATGCTTAAGATGTGAAAGAGAAGGTTTTTCAGTCCTGGACAAAATAATTATGCCATTCCAGTTGTTAATACATCAATAATCAGCACTGACCGAGATGATCCTTTCCAGCACTTTCGAACACCTGCATTTAAGTCAGAATAACACCAGAGAAATCAGTGAGCAGAATGCAGCTGTTTCCCACTGTAGCTGTTTGAGCTCTCACAGTAAGTCAGAACTGTTTAGACATGCATCAAGAAACATAAAATTCCCCTGCTATTTATGGTCTGTTGTCTGCTGCTATAATTTCAACACTGCGCATAATGTCACCTGGAATACACGCAATTTCTCGTAGAAATCTTTTTCATTTCCACAATAGTACTGAAGGCTGAGAGACAGAAAGTCCACCGAATCCTGGAAGCAAGAAAAAGAAAAGAATCATCCTGGATGTAAAATGGGTTTTTTCCATGTATTACATTAAAAATATGTAAAGTTGTGAAGTGTTTGATAAAGATCCATTGCTGGAGTAAGAAGTCATACAGCTATGCGGAACTCCTGGATAATATAAGGAATGCAACCTGGGTACTGTATGGGAAGATGCATTTTGGATGTCTCCTTCTAAACAAAGTAAAGTTTAAATGGCTAAATGAAAATCTAGGAGTATTTTATGACTTTAATATTAATTATTTACAGTCGGTAATTACTAAGATTGAAGAAGTCTACGATGAATCAGACGGGGAAACCTTTGCAACCATGTGGTTCAGTTAGACCTTATCATAATCCTTTGGGGAAAGTCCACTTTAATCATCCCAAACCACAAACATTATTACCCCTAGAATCAAGTTCAAGGGTTACAGAAAGGATTTCATCATCTTCGTAGTGATTACCTTCTCCCCATTTTGTGGCACCCCCATGCAACGAGACCACCTTTAGCACAGCTCCGGCTATGTTTTAACATAATAAGCAGATTTTTTTTAAATAGCAGCTATTTAAGATAAAGTATCTATTTCTTCTTGGTGCACTAAGACTTGCAGAGAAAATATACCTTTTGCAGACTCCTCTTTTAAGCACGTATATTGCTACAAATGCCAATTATGACTCCATGTATCTCAATCAGTGCTTACTAGCCAAGAAATGATGCTGAAGTAATTTTTTAAGTCAGTGAGCTTCACATGATCAAACTAATCAAATAAATAACATTTACCAAATTACTCAATTAGTCAATTTGCTAAAATTTTATATAATTTGCAGTATGTCACTTGATCCTGTACAGAAAAATCAAGTTAAATCAAATCAAATTTATATAATTCTGGAAAAAATTTCTATTAAGGAGTTACCTGAGGAAAAACTGAAAGCAATTCTGATGAAGCATTATCCGAGGTATGACCCATTCCTAAAGCAATGGACAGCTTTCCACCTTGGAAAAAAACAAAAAAGAGGCAGTCTGTTAGTGGTGTGTTAAGGACAAGCAAAAAAATTCAGTTTACTGCAGTTTTTTTTAAAATAAGCTGAAAACTTTTGAAGATGTGTATTGTCAGACAGTGCCCTAGGTAGCTGATTTCAGATGTACATTTCAGTAAGTTTTTAGTCTTTTTTCTATGGATCAGGGAGAGGTACACAAAAATGTATCTACAAAATAGCATGATTATTATGGCTTTGTCATTTTACACAGAAAAAAATAAAATTAAATGAGACTAGATTTGAGTAATTTTAAAGCAGTTTTAACTGATAATTTATTTTCACTTTAAGCTAAAAAGTAAATATTTTTTTCATGTTGGTTTATTTAACTTTTTAAAATTATTATTATGTTTTAAAGTTAAAAAAAAATTATTTCACTTCATTTAAATGAGAAATGTAATTTTAAACCATGATCTGTTTTGTTTAAGTGGATTTTGTCAACACGTTTTCAAGGATTTCCACTTTTTGGGTGGAAGGCTGACAGTTGAATTTGACCCGATTCTTCAGCTAGATCTAGAACTCCAAAGCTGTATTCCTTGGGAACACATCAAGCCTTAATGAAAAAGAGATCATAGCACAGCCACTGACTGATAGCATGGTCTTCCTCTCTTAATTGAAATGGTAGCAGTTGCAACCTCAGTTTTCAATGGCATAGAAATTAAGTAATAAGGTTTTTAATTAATAAGGCTTTAAAAATGAGACGACTGGGCAGGAATCAAAGATTCTTCCTAAATCTCAGTCCCACTTATTAGACAAAACATTTAAAGTTTGGTATATGAACAATATGAGTCTACAGTTCACTGGGGGCATCTACTGGTCTTTAAATTAAGAGCATATGGACAACAGCCCAGGAAAAAAGCATGTGGAAATATCATGATGTTTGGTTTTGAAGTACTATCTTCTGCTGTTCAAATTAGCTGGAGGCTATTTAACACTTCCCTGATGGTTAGAAGATTAAACATAAAATATACACACAAATACATATATGTATTATCCCTGACTATTTTGGCTATCATTTCAAGTAAAATGCAATTACCAGTAAATTATAAAACTATTATCAAAATAAGGGATTTGAAGGATACTCAAGGATTTCTATGCAATTCTGAGAGCACTGATAGCATAGTCCCACGGAGACTGCCTGTAGCAGTTGCCATTTAATCCCATCACAAAATATTTGTGAAAAAGGCATATTAAAACCAAAAAATATCCCTTGCCCCATTCTCCTTACCTGCTGGTGAGTATTTCTCGTGGTAGATGGTGTAAGCTCTTTCATGAGCGGCAGCGAGGGCCTGGGCTCGATACTGGGGGTCATCGTAAGGCAGGCTTTGAAGGACCACCGGCAGGTCGCTGAAGGTGAGCCACACATCCACCAGGTGCCCAAACACACGGAAGCTGAACTCCGCGTATTCCCCAAAAAGGTCAGCAAAAGCATTGGCTTTCCTGCCCTTGGCCTGGACGGCCACGGCACTAGGGACACGCTGGTGGTGCAGAACGACCACCGGCTTGAGGTCTGCAGCAACCAAGGTCTTGAGCAGCTCCTGGCTGCACTGCACTTGGGCTTCATCTGGCTTCCTGGCATCCCCTTTGGGAAGGATGCGTTCCCATGGTAGGAAGACTTTGTAATGTGTCACCCCCACCTTCCGAAGGTGGGAGAAGTACCGGGGCAGCTCAGATGACACAAGATCTTCTTGACACAAGTAATCATGGGCTTCAGCCGCGGCAAGGCCTTGATGTTCCTTGGGTAGGACTTGGTTCTGCAGATGCCATCCATTTGCTAACTCGCTGGGTAGAGGTCCAGCAATGGCGATAAAATTCTGAACAAATTCCTCATCTATCCCAAAGCTGGGAGAGACTAACAGAAAGAAGATGACCGCCTTACAAGCCAGCTTCATGTCTGGGCCTTCTTCAGAAACAATTATTCCACTCTACTTATAATACAGTAAAAGTAATATTTAACTGAAATTATCTTATTACACAGATAAATGTTCCCAGAACTGGCTGACACTAGAGTGATAACAAATCAGGACCTTCTATTAATGAATAAAAGAACCCACAGGTCAATACAAAAATCAAGTCAAACAAATAGCTGAAGGTCAAAGTTGAAGAAAGTTCAACGTCTTCTGAGACACCCAGGTTCCCCTTTACACTTGAATATCAACTGACATTTGCTGATGCTGCCTTCATTACAGAGGAAGATAAAATAAATAGACAGTATTTTTCACCTGCTCTTGGCCTTTTTTTGGTTTAAGAGGAATCCCAGCACGGCCCTGGATGCAGGAAATAGCAAGAGCCAGAGTTATCTGCACTGCTGGGGCTGAGGGCCACCATGGTGGGCAGGCCAGCAAGGGGCACATTTGTGCTAGAATTCCTGGGTGCATAAAGGAAATCTGAGACGTGGCATCTCATCCATGTTAGATGAATTCAGGCAGCAGCAAAAAGTGCACCCTTGTGCCCAATAACATCAAGGAATATGAACAACACCCTAGTATTGTTCCTTCAGCCTTGAGAACACATGCTCTCTCAGCAGGGTGGACACACAGTTCACCCACCTGAACCGCTGCAGGGAAGAGACAGCTTGATTTTCTACACTCAAATACAGCACAACTGAAGAGCTGAGAACATCTTCCTGAATCTGCTGCCTGCACTGCAAATTAACTAAACACAAAATTCTACATAACTATATTGAAAAGCCAGTTTCACCTCCCAGTTTATTTCTGTTAATAACCAGTATTTTGTCTAAAGCATACTTAGAATCATCTGCACAACTTACTGCTTTATCAAGAAATATTATCTTTAAGTTACAGTAGAAAACATCTCCCAACTTCTGCTGGTACTCAGATAATCTTATACCTTGTACTCTGGGATTTCCCCCCCAGCCCGATGTTTGAATAACAAGTTCAAATAGGAACTTTACAGCACCATCTGCTGCTTATTTTTCAGTAGAGCAGTGTCAACTCGGAAAGAGAACACCTTTCCTACCCTATGAAGCATATAGAACTGGGGAAGGAGAAGCAGAAAAACTAATTAACTTTCTCCATGCGAAATATCTCTCTCATCAAAGATCAGGGGGAGGAAAACACAAAATGAAGTACAAATACCTTCCTGTCCTAATTTTGAAAGTAAATTATGTTCAATAAAGAATAAAATGCAACTTGTAGGTAGGTGGCAATTCTTAATGAAATGTAGCATTTGCCAAATGCAGTTTATGAAAGAAATTAGTGGAGAGGTTATTACAGCTAAAGTTTGTGGCCAGTGATAGGGCAGTGCTGTTGGTGAAAAACATTTGTGATTCCTTCTATTCTATAAATATAACTATTATCTTTAATGATATGCTTCATTAGACAGAGATGTGTCTTTCCAAAGCTGAGGAGACTAACAAGAAAAAGATAACTGTCTTACAAACCAGCTCCATCCCTAGACCTGCTTCAGAAAGTTATTTCATATTATTTATATTTAAAATATGTAGCTTTTGTATCTTTCAGGCTATTACAAATGTTTCTTAGGTGCTGGTATGAGGTTGACATGACAAACAGTCATGTATTTTTAATTCTTAATAGATTATTTAATAATCCCATACAATACAGCAAATAATTGAGAACAAGAGAAATTTAAGTAAAGCATTTGTATAGGAAAAATTTACAAACGAGTTTGCAAATATAGTCTTAAAAATCCCTCACAAATGATGGCAGTTTTCAACTCACAAGTCAAGACATTCATCAAGATGAGGCTTTCTGACCTCCTGACTTTAAGCCTTGCTTTGGACTTGGCTATTTTCAATGGTCTATTTTACATATGCAACAGGAACATACACAGCTTTAGTCCATCTAAAAAGAAAGAGAAGCAATCAGAGTTTCTCATTACCCATTACTGGAAGTTAAAAAAGCTTCTTAAAAAGCAGCATCTCTCATGCAGGAAATTTAATCTTTCTTAAGATGTTAAGCGCTTAAATCACTATTTTTTCAGCCTCGAAACACAGGCATAGAACATAGCAATCCCACATATGTGTGACAAGAAATTCACCCCCAGAGAACTCAAGACATTTAATGATCTTTTATTTATGTTAATAAGAAAAGTAATAAAACCCTATAGCGTAAAAAGTCTACTAAATACAATAGAAGAACGATGCAAAATTCTTCTCATTTAAAACGGAAGCATCTACAAAGCTTGAGGCTGCAAAGAGCTATTGAATGCTTCTCCTCTGCATCTGGATGATGGCAGTGAAACCCAGAATTAATAACAAACCTAATATATAAATGTGTAATTTCTTTAAAAGCTTTCCAGGTATGCTCAGTGTAAATGAGCAATCATATATCACTAACCGCACATCGGCACGTTCCACAGTAAAGCATTCATATGAACTTAAGATGTTAGCTACAGAGCAACCATTGCAAGAACGCAGAAGAGAATGCATTTTCTGAGTCAGCTCTACAATCCAGTCCTCAGCCCTTAGTCTTCCAGCAGATAGTTTGGGTTGACCACCAGATATGGATCTTCATCAAAAGTCTCCTCTTCCCTGGATCCTCTCAGTCCCGACTGGGACAGTTCTATCAGAATGTGGTCCTGCAACAGACAAAGATTCGTATTCAAACAAGAACAATAAAGATTTGTTTGCGCTTTTTTGAAAGGAAGGCATCTCCTTTTTAAACTGGTAGCACCTCTTCTTAATGAATTATTTAACCCTTCTAAATGCGAAGTCTCTCTTCAACAGGTTTTTAATCGTAACAATTATATTCAGTGAAAATCTCTCATATGTTGTATGCTTTCTGGGAATGCTTCAATCCAGTGGTTTTATATCTTTCAAAATGGGAAGTATTTTATATTTTCATACTTCTTCCTCCAAAACACCCTAGTGCTCCCATGACTTATGCTGTCTATTGAATAAAATGTTGTTTGCATTTCTGTATCCTAATGTATAACTAACACTATAGAGCTACAGAACAATACCCCTTACACTTCTATAGGGACATAATATGGCACTTTGAACTTCTTATACATATCTACTTATACACATCTGTAACATGCTTGAGTGTTTTCTCTATAATCATTTTTAATAGATATTAAACAAAGGCATTTATACTGCATCATTCAATGATATGGAAGCACACAACACATTTCTCAAATTAGCAATGTATTCTATTAAAAATGAATAATTGCACTATACAAGTTAAACCCCTTTTTAACTATTCACACATCCCTATACATACATAATGCGTAAGTCGGTGAATGACTCTCTCTATGATCTTCTTTTTATTTATTAGTTCTTCTTCAGATTCTATTTCAGATTCAATTTCCTTTAGATACCAATTAATAAGTTCACTCTTCTTTAATGATGAATCGTCCTCTTCTGCAAAGAAAACAATTTGCATAAAGAGCAGCAGTAAGATACCATTCAAACCGTAAAAGGAAAGGACTTCCACGTGAACGATGTTGAAGAGAGAAGCATGCAATAGCCCATTAGACTTTCTTCTGTTTCTTTTATCAGCATGTTTTGTACAGGAGGCTGTTGCATCATTGTTTTATCAGAGATATTTAGATTGAGAATTGAGGCTTTCAGTTCTATGCATCCCTGTGGCTTACAACTGAAAAACAAGCAGCCTAGCAACTGCCCTCAGCTTCAAGAAAAAGTAGGTTTAAGGAGTTGTATGTAGAACTTTCCTCTAAGCAAGGGGAAAAGAAAATCTCTGTCACCCAAAACTGAAGAGGTCATTCTTCTGCAAGCACTCAGTATTTTGAACAGTTATTGTGGTTTCTACACTCATGCAAAGACTTTGTAGCATTGTTACATGCTATTAGACATCTGCTGCATTTCGTCACAAGAACAGCCTCATTGCAACTGAAACATTTCCTCTCCACCAGAGAGAATGCAGCCATTGGGCACATATTGCTTAAGTATGTACTTTAGGCTGTGGTTGCTGGCATGCATTAAAGCTCTTGCTACAGTTTTCATTGCTGCTAACTCTCCTACCAGGCTAAACCAGCATATTTGACAAATCCTTTCCTGGATCTGCTCTACCGACATGTTCCTTGATTTACTGGGTTTTGAAAAATACCAGAGCTAGAAAGCCCAAGAAACTGTATTGCCATCAGATGTAGTATAACCACATGTGTATGGGGTCACACCTGACCTAACAAGCCTAGTGTTTCAGCAGGAGTGAAAAATCACAAGTGGAACAGCTTAAGATGGGGCAGTAGTCACTCCCTGAACCGCTGCAGCCAGCTGGGCTGAGCCTCAGCACGGCGGGATTAGTTCACTCAGAGCAGCAAGTCTGTGAACCTCTGCAGAGGTTACTCTGTTAACATGTCTAAAGCACTTCAGGGTGCTAAGCAGCAAAGATTCTACTCACACAGTAATGTTTAATGCTTAGCAAATTACACTGAAAAATGCACAGGAGGAAGTGGCAACCATTGTTCAAGAATCTGTGATCACAACCTTCTGTATTAACTTCTTAATACGAGGCGTGCTCAAGTCCTTTCTCTCCAAAGTGTCTGGAAGATACAGCTTTCTCCACAAGCTAAAAAAAAACCCTTCTGAGCTTCAGGTGAATTTTTTTTAGTAAAGAGTCAATGCACATGTGGCAACACAACTCAGGGTCTACCGTCTTTTCAGTAAAGAAGTTCTTACCTTCTTCTGCTTTCCTGAGATGGAGCACCAGAAGATTAGAAATTCGCCGATACTCAGAGAAGCCCAGTCTAAGAGAAGCTTTGGGAGCAGCATCCTTGTTCGTGTCCTCAGAATGGCCATTGATCCCATTCACAAGACCATTGACTCCAGCTGGAGCTTCTGCCTCACCTGTTTGGACACATGCCCAGGTTTAAATCTGCAACATCTTTTAACTGTTCAATACTCTGAGTCACTGAAAAGTTTCACATTGATCAACCAGGCGAGAGTACCCAAAAGGAGGCTGAAAAATTAAGAGAGTTAGCAGGAGTCAGGATTCCTAGGCATCATTAGATGAGAAATAGTTGAGAAACTGAAGAAAAGCATAAAAGCTGTAAAGGATGGAAATACTCTCAAAGTTCTCTACAAGTAATTTACCATTGACTCCGTCTTGATCCTCTTGATCCTCCATTTGCTGTTCATCGTCTTGGTCTAAATTGATGTCAGGAGTCTCAACTCTAATGATGGACTTATTTAAAAGCCTGAAAGCTTCCTTCACGTGTTTCGGGTGAACCTGGGGAATGTTTCAAGAAACATGTATTAAATGGGCACGGTGGCTCTTCTATTATTAAAAGCTGCTTTTTTCTCCAGTAGCTCCATAACCTCACCCCTGACTGACAAAGGGTCTTTCTACCCATCTCACCTGATTAATCCTAAGCAGTAAAGACTCTGCAAGTCAAATTATACCCTACTGTAATACTCTGAGTTCACACAAGCTTATGGAGGGAATAAACAGCCTGATGAATCTTTCAGGCTTTAGCGATCATGTGGAGTAGAAAAAATTTTTTACTTAGGCCAAGAACATTTTGAAGAAACATCAGTGGAGCAAGAAAACATGAAAGAAACATGTCTGCATAGAAACAATATGAAAAGTAATTGTAATTAACAAGACTCTCCCCTGGAATTGAAAAGCAAAAACTGGAAAAAATCACCTCTAGCTGAGCCATAAGCTAAAAGCTGTTTCTTTATAAGCTGAATTCAATTAAAAAGAACTCAATGGGTGTCCTTCTTACAAAATCAGTGAGCCAGTTTCTATCACTGCATGTGCCACATAACCCCTAATCAGCATTTCAAAAAGCCTGCTGAGTTTTAAAGCAGGGACTAGATGGATAATAATAATAAATTCAAGTACTCTTAGGGAGGTTCAGATACTTTGATGAACTTTGACTTTTTCAGATTGCAGGTGGAAGAGAGCCGAGACAGATTACAAAGTGTGCAAGATTAGGAGAGAGACACTGTCAGCAGCCCTGGCTGATACTAACAGATCTACCCATTTGTCATGATTTGATAGGGAACAGGCTGAGAGTGCTGATACAACTGTAATGCAAAACTATGCATCTTCTCAGTTTGGACCTCGGTTTTACAAGACATACCTTAAAACCAGTATTTCTGGCACAGAAATTCAGATCAAGTATGGCCTTCACAAGTGAAAACACGATCCAAGCTCTCCTCCTCACACACCAGATTTAGATAGTTGCAAAACCATAGTCAAACAGCAAAGCCACTGCTCCCACAACGTTTTTATAAACTTTTACATAAAAACTTTCACCAAAAAGCTGATACCTCATCACAGCAGTGCATACGGGCCATAGCTTCAGACAGCCGGATCATGCTTTCCAACTGTCGCACTGTGATTCTCCAGGATGACTTTGTCACTCCAGAGCCATCGCGCTGCCGTAGTCGCTTATACTGCTCCACTATAAAGTCCTCAGACTCCTTAGATATCTTTGTGACATAAGAAAATATGACAGTTTGCCATGTTAAAGGTATTAAAGTTTATGCTTCTTGCGTTATATTGGCAGTTCTTCAACTTTTCTGTACTAGCTACTGCTTTTCTCTGAAATATTCCAAACTATACACATATTATACATAAAAATGTTAAAATGATATTGTAAAAATGATTAAAAGTAACAATGATATTTGTCTATACACTGACACATCAATTATTTTGATCATGCCTATTTTTCTGTTTCACTGACTTGCTTTGTGTCTGTCTCTACTAGTTAGTTCTATGTTTACTTACCTATCATTCTGCACGCAAATACACACAGTGTTCAACACACTAACATTTACTACAGCTTTGTCTATGTGCTGTTTTACCTGAGCCTATCTGTGCACGCACAGATCCAACTGGAAATTTCCCCACCACACGGAAATGAAAGTAGTTTTCAAACTCTGTAAGGGAGGGTTGTCCTCTCCTTCTGTTTAAGAACTATGTTAAGACTTTCAAGAAGTTCAACACACAGCCCACCCAAACCGCTATTCAGATAGACCACAAAAATTTGTACTTAGAGCAGTTTCCCATGTTCTGTATTTTAGCACACACAAAAAAAAAAAGCAAAGAAATACTGAGGAATAATATCCTTTTAAAATGAAGCCAAACAAACTGATTAAGCAGTAAATCAATAAAATACAAAAATCTGTTCAGCTGCCATGCTGAGTAACTCATGCCCTTAAGGTATGAGAAAACTATGAAGTGACCCCTCAATTGTTCTAGACAGGTTAAGAACTGTCACCAAAGTGGTAAAGACTACTGATTATAATTATACATCTCAGCTGGGCTGGCTGGGTTTCTGGTATTCAAAAATAGGAGTAAATGGCTCAAAAATATGTTATGTTTCTAGATAAAAAGTGAGTTTATGTCTTCTTTCTTGACAGAACACTGCACTAAGTGTCTTTGCATTTGCTGGAAAAAAGCATGATACAGAGTGACTATTCCTTTGGACCACCTCACAGAGAACAACTCATACAAGAAAGCAGAATTACCTTTGGTTTAAACTGTCTTGCAAACAGCAGGTACCTTCTGATATCATCTAAGGAATAGACACGATCAACAGATTCTTCCACTCTGGAATGCAGATCCACTATGCGCCTGGCAATGGCGTAATCTGTAACCTGGGATATTATTGCTCTGTCAGATCCCTTTCACAACAGCAGCCAAATATCATAACACCACCTATATGCTTCATTCCCATTCCCTTCCCTCACTTGCACTTCTCATGGCAGAGCTACTTTTTCCAAAAGCCAGGCTCTCTGCCAGAAGACCCAGGAGAATGCCCCGGAGCTTTTTAATACAAGGAAACACAGCAGAAGAGGGATAAAAGGCAGTTTTAGGATTTATAACCTCTTGGAAGTCTCCTGGGTTACAAGTTAGCCATAGAACCGGCAGAAAGCAGCACTTTGCAGTGTGGGAACTGCTTTTTTCCTTTTCAGCCTACTCTGTCTCTTTCATCAGTCCCTTCTCAAATAGAATAATCACTTTGAGCAAAACAGCAAAGAGAATAGCACTGAACCAACATTAATCTCTGTATCTCGTGCGTTCCCAAGGCAAACACCACATAGACAGGTGGTAGCAGTCTTAGCCTTAGTGACCAGCCTTTTGTAAAAATGACTAATGGTTTTAAGTCTGTGGGTCAAATCACTACAAGATGAAAAGGCAGTATCCTCGTGTTCAGCAGAGCATGTTCAGATTTGTACTGCCAGCTTTTCACTTTGCAGAAAGAAAAAAAAAGAAAGCAGAAGAAAAACACTCTCATGAGTTCAGTTTCACCTAAAATTTCAGAGGGCCACTGAGACAGTCAGAGGGCAGCAGCACAGGATGTACGAGGAGAGGCTGAAAGAGCTGGGTCTGTTCAACTAGAAAAGAAAGCAATTGCCTCACTGGCAAATATAGATGTGATGGAGCCAGATTGTTCTTAGAAGTACAAGATTGACAAGAGGCAACCAACACAAACTGAACCATGAGAAACTTTGATTAGATATAAGTTATTATTTTTTAAGCACAGAAGAGTTGTCAAACTCAGCAGGGGCCTAGAGAGGCCGCAGAATGTTCATCCCTGGAGATATTCAAACCTCACCAGGTCAAGGTCTCGGCAACCTGTTCTCAATGATCTCCTCTGAACAGGTTAGACTGCAGATTTCCAGAGGTCTTTTCTGACACAAATTATTCTACAGTTCCTTAAAATTACCTCATTACATTCGTCCACAAGGATGAAGAAGAGATCAAAGCGAGACATGATGGGAGCCGATAGGTTTATATTCTGTTTCAGTGACTTGGATCTGTCATAGCGCCCACCTACTGGGTTTGCTGCAGCCAAAATGGAAGTCCTGGCATTCAGGGTGGCCTGACAATGAAAATAAAGTTTAAAAAAAACCAAACCAAACCAGAATGATATCTGTGAGCACTTGATAAACCAACTCATTGCAATTCAAACACGTCATCATAACGTCATTTAGATGGACTTTCAATTGAGGTATTACAACACTCACTCCCCCAAGAGCCCAAACTCTTCTAACCAGACCTTTCTCAACAGGCCTCTGCCCCGAGACAGTTTGATGAAATGGTATTTTAACATTGCCACACTCTTGCCAACAATACTGAAACAAGCCCTTAAAGCGGCTTTTCAAAACAACCTGTTAATAGTGCAAATACACGCTTCTACAAATACTCTACCTTTACTCCCGCTTTAGTAATGGATATAGTCTGCTGCTCCATCGCTTCGTGAATGGCTACTTGATCCCGCACATCCATTTTGTCAAATTCATCAATGCAACAAACCCCCTGCAGCAGAATAAAAAAAATTAAGTTACCCAAATTCAATCACTTTGGGGGGAAAAAGCATCACTAAGATGATTTGGGGCTTTTGGTCATTCATCAAAACCGTTCCAGTTATGAAGGAACCTCTCTAGTTCCTGGACTCACGTTATCTGCCAGCATCAGGGCTCCAGCTTCAATGACAAATTCATGAGACTCTTCATCTTTTACAACAGCTGCTGTTAGACCAGCAGCACTGGAGGCTTTTCCGCTTGTGTATACAGCGCGAGGACTGAACTCGTCCACATGCCTATGGAGAGAAATAACACAACCTTATAGAAGTCAGATTAAAACCTGCAGAAAGGAGGTAACTGTCGTGCAGTGCTGCTTTCAACCTCTCAGGCCAGGACTTAACCCTTCCTTCAAGAAGCAATTAATACTTGGTAGGTCCTCCCAGCTCTAATGACGTGGGAACAAGCCTTGGAAACTAATCCTTATCTAACTGCAGTCTATCACAGGTCTGTTATTCACCTGTGGTTACACCAGCAGAAAAAACAACCCAGACCTCCTCCCACAAGTTTTCTGCTGATTTCACAAGCCAAGAAGGCTCATTGCAGGTCAGGTGAATGTCAGCACAAGGGAACAAATGGCTTCGTAGCAGGAAGCAGCAAGATTGACCACAGCCAGCCCAAAGCAGCTTTTGTGGTGCCTCTACATTTCTGAGTCACAGCTTATCTGCAAGGAACTCAGCTCCATGGAAGACAATGCAGAGGTAAATGAGCAGCATAATAAGATAAAACCGTATTAAATAGAATTTAAAATTTAAAAAAAAAGCATTATAGCATAAATCTTAATTATTTTATAATTATTTTTCAGGGTTAATAGTGTCTACTTGTCCAAAGTGTTGGGACCTACCAATTTAGACAAAGCTACAAATAGAAAAGAAAAAAAAAAATCATCTATCTCTGATATTTTAAGATGTGCAATAATGTTTGTATTTTTAATATTAAATTAAAAATTGAAAATATTTGGGAGTCCATACTTTCATAACTACCTACAGAACAAAAAAAAAAAAAAAGTCTTAATTCATTCTTGGTTATTACCACAGGGGCTGGCTGAGTTTGCTTCAGCCCTATTCAAGTAATTCAACCACATCCAAATAATTCCTGGAAAATACTCTATTTTACTTCCCTTTCCTCTATTTAACATAAAAAAGGCTCAGTACACATTTATAGCTCTAGCCACACTGGACACAATTTAAACACCAAATTTTAATGAGATGCTTACTTTAGAAATTGACTCTTGGCTGTACTTGGATCACCAACAACACAAACATTGATGTCCCCACGCAATGAAGTGCCTTCTGAAGTGGTCTTAGGAACTCCTCCAAAAAGCATCAGCAGGACCCCACGTTTCACTTCATCATTACCTGCCCCAGAAAAGACAGTCGACTAAAAATCCAGAGAAAACACCACATTTTTCCCATTTAAAAAAAAATAAGAAAAAATAAGAAAAAATAAGAACTTCGGCCCACTAGAATTTTAGAGCTTTTGGGCACGTCCACTCAGAATTTATCTATTTGCTAAACATCTACTAAAACTGCATTTATGTGCTTGATAGAGCTCCAGGGAAGAATGACTCAGAAAGCAGCAGAACTCCTTTATGCTATAGTGGCATATAGAGCCTATAGTGGCTCAGAATATGGACCAAATTCAGGTGATCAACTTTTTCAGCCATAACCAACCTAAGTCCTCAAACTAGCTCTGAGACAGAAACAGCTGCAAACATACAGACACATGCACAAGAGCATAAAAGTGTTAGGAACCGTTAAATCTTTTGAAGGTCTCCCATAAAAAAATAAAGCTTATATCCAACTGTAGGGTTTAGTAGTAAATCATGCAATAGCAAAACTGCAGGCCTTAATGATTCAACACAGGAAATATTGCAGGAAACAGATTCTCCTTTTCTAACATAACCAGTGCTGGAGGGGAGAGTAGGTGGCAGCTGGCACAGGGCTTTCAAGCTTTCCCAAAATGGCACTGCAGCAAAAAGAACTAATATTTTCACAAGTGAGATCTTCCATCTCTAGGAGAACAACTGGACTCTTACCATGGATAGTGGGGAAGAGGCTGGTGCACAGATTATGGTAAAGGTTTTTATCTTGGCTCATCTCAAACACCTTTTCCCACTCTTTCACAGACATTTGGTTTTTAATGCTTTCTGCAGTCTGTTCTTCATCCCGGAGCTCTTTTCCGCCAAACTAAACGGAGGAAATATAAAGAAATAAGTCATTAACATGGTCACTACTGAATGCGAACACTGCAGACAGGAGGTTAGACAAACTTGCTCTGTAAGCTGAGTGGGAGGAACACATTCAGAAAAGCTACCCTTAGGCTAAGGAAGCTTATCACCTTATACCTTTAAAAACCAATAAACAATTTTCTAGGGGGCAAAATCAATGGAGTATAATTTCAGTTAGTGAGAAAAACCACGAGAGATGCTTGTCCAGAAATTAAAAAGAGAGTAAACCAGTGTGGCTTCCTTTGGCTAAAATTTGCCTTTGTAAGCATTCTTCATTAACTGGAATTTACAAGGTCTTCCATTACTCTGGAATGAGGCAGGAAACTTCTACACTCAGAAAATAACAGATATTATTTTTATCCTATGTGACAGTGAAGCTGCTAGCAGAATTATAGATTAAAATATCATACTGTGCTAAAACCCAGCCATAGTCAGTATTACTTATGTTGTAGTAATATCCCAAGGTGTCATGTGATAAATCAGAGGGAACAAGAAGGATTGTTTGTTTTCTCCATTGCAAAATGAAGCAATAGGATTTCCTGGAGAAAAAGGAAACGCTGGAGAAATGGATGGAAGCTGAATGGAAATAAATGAGCCAGTTAGTTCTTTAGAATAGACTGATAAAATTGGTACGTAATCACATCTGTGAAAATTGCTAGGAACAATAAAGACAAGAAAAAAAAAAAGACAGTCAAAAGCACAGGAAGGTGGTACACATAGATATTTAAAAGTTTTACCCATCCCCGGTACCTAATCTGAGGTAAAACCATACAGAGCAGAAATCATCGATACTTTAAAATCTACTTTCTACCCAAACTCACCCGTGGATTTGTTGGTGCAACGTAACAAGCTAGAAAGACCAGCTTATAGGACAGCTCTCTGACTCCAAGGGCACGAAGTCCTCGGATGCCTTCGGTTTCGTAGCCCTCTGTCCCGCTCACCCGGGAGCCGGTCTCCGCACGCACCCCTGCCGTTGAGAGTGGGAGTCAGAACAGCGGTTCCCACAACAAGCAGGAGGGACGCGGCCTCCGGGGCACGAGCGGGAGCAACAAACCTGGTGTTGAGAGCTGGGACACGTCAGGCACGACGATCAGTGACCCCGTGAAGTCACATTTGTCACCTGCCTGAGCAGACTCCACCGCTTCTGCACGCAAGATGACTTCCACGCTGCGGGGAATGCTACCGCGTGGCAGCTCGGCCTGCGTCTCCTGAATGCGAACCTGGGGAGGGAAAGAACATTGAACACTTCGTGGTTGTCTCCAAATTTGAAACTGCTTCAAAAGCTAAGCTGCTAATAAATACACTAAGTAAGCAGCATTTGCTTTCTGTCATCCGTATCAAGCATGAAATTCCTCTTAGAATAAGACAAACACATGAAAAAATCCTCCACTAATCAGTATCCAAGAAGAGGATACACAGGGGCCACAAAGACAATTCCAAGGTCTTGGAAAAGCAACTTGAAGAGTCCAGTTAAAGTGACTGACACAAAATATTATTGAGCAAAGTGATGTGCTGAGGATTTGGCACAGTAAATCAATCTGGAAGAGCAAAACATTGCAGATACTGAGGACCCCTCTTTTCATACTCTTATAAAAAGACTACAAGCGGTGTACCTGTGACAAGACTGACAACGCCTTGAATGTGTGGCAATTCAGTGGCTTACTTAGACAATAAATGTCATGCAACAAAACTGCTTTGATATTATTCATAATTTCCCATGCTTAAATGTAAGTCTTCTGTAGACAGAAAGAAACTCCTGCGCTTTTTCTTGAGGTCTTTTCTTGATGTTGACAGAACCAAAATGAATTGTCTTCAGCGTGTAGCAGTCCCAACACCACCTTTCAGTTACCACAAGAACATCACCTTTTGACGGCCCCCTCCAACCTCAGCGCCGTACCTTTTGGAAATCAACAAATCTTGATTTGTTTGTATCCAGCAGGAATCTCCTTCTGTTGGCACAGACCGGGTTTCTGCAGATGTTTGGCTGCGTGTATTTAAATTGTTGTTCCACATCTTTAATCACCGTCTGGCAGTCGAGGCACAGGAAGGTTCCACTTACAAGCTCAGGATGGACTGGGTGGGTTCGTACCACCTGTCCGCTGATACGCATCAGGGAGCCAATTTTTGCTGATGTCAGTTCCCGAATTCTGTTTAAAATAGAAATTCATTGAGTGTAAATTCTTGAGTTGACATTTTTAGGCCTGGGATACTACCGAACATGAAGATGCAACATAGTTTCACTCAGCCTGTGACTAAAGAACAGTTGTAACAGACTAAAGCCACAAAGTTACTAGAATATTTTCTCATTTATGATTGACATAAACTTCTAGATTAACATCAAAGGTCAAACCAATCCAAAAGTTACTTCACTGATGCTTCAAAAGCAATATATTCTAAATCACTGTTTTAAATTAGAGATGTTGCATTTGCTTGTGGAACATGATGAATGTAAGTATCTGAGTACGACTCACAAATGAAAAACCGTTTTAAAAAAATATCCTGCACAGGATCAGGAAAATTCTTCACAACTGTATTGCTCAACTGTACATTTCACCACATAACCAAAACATTTTCAGTATGCTTCGACACTTGTTTTTTCCCCGATAGTAAAAATGCACAAGTTTCTGGAATTAGTCATCATCTTACTTGTGTCTGGTAGGTAAATCTTGGAATGCAACATAGAAGTCCTTGTTTGAAGGAACATTGCCATGGTCTCTAGCAAAAGTCTTTACTGCTCGGCAGAGGTAAGGGTAAACCCTGAAATACAGAAAAAAAAGAGTTCAAATTTTACAGAAGCTATCAAAACACCTTCTTTGCTTCAGGCTACATCAAAGGCTTGTATCATACAATTCCAGGTTCTGGCTTTTACTGCCACAGTATGTAAGAACACACAAAAGCTAATCTAAATATGTTAAATATGAGATTACTCATGCATCCATAATAATGCCATTTGCTTTATTGTCTGAAAACAGATTTTTTAAAGCCTCTTTTTATGACAGTTTTATCCTTATATCCAGAAGTAGATCCTCAAAATAAACCACTGGCTCAATAAACTATTTTCAGAGAAAGAAGTTTTAGAGTTTATTCTGTATTCCCATACTGCATCTGCATCTTTACCAGAATAAATGCTATTGCCTAGTTAATTCATGGTTTCCAGAGAAGAACCCATTAAGAAATAAGTTTTGATCAAATTCTAAAATGTGAGCATTCAGGATACAGAAAGCAGATAAACATCCTTTTTTCTTTGACATATAAAACGTTATGGGCCTGAGACCGCAGCATTGCTCAGCTCTCATGTAATCTTTACACTTTACCTGTAAAATTCCTCCTGAATAGTGGTAGAGAGCTGCTGATTGAACTGCTCCAAATCCGCAAAGCTTACGATCAGCGTGTTCCGTTCTGGCCGAATCAGTTCTTCAGCATCACGCAAGTATTTGACCTCCCCATCGCTGTTCTGGAACCTGAAAGCAATTCAGGAAAACGTTTCATGGTTATCTATCATGCTGCAATTGAATATTTCTGAATTCAGGAGAGAAACAGAAGGATCTCACACGTTAGGGAGGGTGCAAGAGAACAATGGCATCCCACAGTGCCTCGCAAACATCTTTTCCAACAATATTTTTGCCCTGGCCACACCCTGCAACATCCATTATATCAACGCCCCAGCACAGATGGACCCACAGAATCTTCCTGGTTGGAAGGGACCTTTGAGATCACTGAGTCCAACCATACACACACACATAAAAAAACCCCAACAATCCCAGGCACTAGAGCATGCCCTGAAGAGCCACATCTACACGTTTCTTAAATACCTCCAGGGATGGTGACTCCACCACCTCCCTGGGCAGGCTGTTCCAGTGCCTGACCACTCTCTCAGTGAAGTAGTTCTTCCTAATTCCTAATCTAAACCTCCCCTGCTGCAACTTCAGACCATTTTCTTTGGTCCTGTCATTATTCCCTGGGGAGAAGAGGCCAACACCCACCTCTCTACAACCTCCTTTCAGGGAGTTGTAGAGGGCAATGAGGTTTCCCCTCAGCCTCCTCTTCTCCAATCTAAACATGCCCAGACCCGGTCTGCATTCCATGAGGAATTTTATTTATGGTTTAACAATTACTCTGTGCCAGAAAAAAACAGGCTTTGTTTTGTGTTTTTCAGGGTGATGTTAACAGTCTCCTTACTTGCGGGGTCCCTCAGGATGCAAAACATGGAGAATCAGACGTATTAAGGCATAACAACCAAGCCACGAAAAGGATTTTCAACCTGGATGGCACGAAACTTTGGTAAAAGGGGCCAGAACGCACCCAAAAAAGTCTCAGGGAAAGGCTTTGCCAGCCAAGGCCACCTGCCCGCACCTCACGGCCCATCAGCGCCGGGCCCAGGCCACAGGAGAGCTTTCCCCACCCGACACACGGGGGACGGGGGCGACAGGCCCTGACAGGATCCCGCCCTCGCCAAATGGCGGCCCCCTCAGTGAGGCGCCGGCGGCCCTGCCGCCTCCTGCCCGCCAGGCCCCTCCCCACTCACTCCTCTAAGAAGTCCTGGAACAACTTCTGGCACTTCTCCGCCACCTCATCGCGGAGCTGCTGGTGCTGCTGCGTCCCCACCGCCTCCCCCGCCGCCGCCAGGTCCATCTTGCCGCTGCCGACACAGCCCCCCTAGCCCCGGCTCGCGCCACCGACCAGCCCACGTGCGCCGCTGCGCCGCCGCTTCGGCCAATCGGCGACCGCCGCCCCGCGTAGCCCCGCCCCACCAGCCAATCGGCGCCCCGACGGCCCCTTCCGCCCCCTTCCTTTCAGCGGCGTTTTCGCGCCAAACGCGCGCGGCGGAGGGCGGGGCGCGCGAGGCACCTCCCTGACAGGAGGCGCTGGGCCGCCCCCCGGTCCCTGAGGGAGTCGCCTCGGGCGAGTGAATTGAGGCAGGTGAGGGCCAGGCCTTCGTGCGGACACCGGTGGTAACGTAGCGTTAGCGGGTAGAGCGGCAGGAGGTGGCGTTTGCCCAGTCACTGTGGGCTACAAAGGTGATGGGGGGCCTGGAGCGCCTCCCTGATGAGGAAAGGCTGAGGGACCTGGCTCTGTTCAGCCTGGAGAAGAGAGGAGGGGGAGGGGAGCTTATCAACGCTTAGAATCATAGAATGATTTAATGATTAGATGAGTTGGAAGGGACCTTAAATAAAAACTCGAGGGGAGTTCCAATCCCCTGCCCTAAGCAGGGACACCTCCCGCCAGACCAGGTTACTCCCCATCCAGCCTGGCCTTGAACACTTCCAGCTTCTCTGGGCAACCTGTTCCAGTGTCTCACCACCCTCACAGGAAAGAATTTCTTTCTGGTGTCTAATCTAAATCTCCCCTCTTCCAATTTAAAACCGTTGCCCCTTGTCCTGTCACTAGACTTCCTGACAAAGAGTCCCTCTCCGGCTCTCCGATAGGCTCCCTTCAGATATTGGAAGGCTGCTATAAGGTCTCCTTGGAACCTTCTCCAGGCTGACCAACCCCAGCTCTCTCAGCCTGTCTTCTCTTGATACTTATCAATATCTAAAGGGCAGGTGGCAAGAGGATGGGGTCAGGGTCTTCTCAGTGGCGCCCGGCGACAGGACAAGGGGCAACGGGCACCAGCTGGAACACAGGAAATTCCATCTCAATGTGAGGAAAAACATGTTTACTTTGAGGGTGCCAGAGCCCTGGAACAGGCTGCCCAGAGAGGGTGTGGGGTCTCCATCTCTGGAGATGACTCAAAACGTGCCTGGATGCGTTCCTGTCCAGCCTGCTCTATGTTTGGCAGGGGGTTGATGATCTCCCAAGGTCCCTTCCAACCCCGACCACCCTGTGATGCTGTGAAGTGACGCCATGGCTCACAGCCGTTACGGAACAGCAGCTGGTGGCACACGATGCCTGCCAGCAGGAACCATTTCAATGTCTATGAAGAATTGCTGAGCACGGCTCGGCCACCTGCAAAGTCATTAATCTCTGCCCAAACTGATTTTGCTGTAATTAAGGCAGCTAAGGCCTGACTCTAAGTTCTGAGCCCCTTTACAAAGTGCTGGCAGCGCTGGCTCCCTGCAGGAGCCTGATTTCACGTTACGGTGCGCCTGCCACATCGTGAACGCCATCCTCACTGCAAAATGGTAAAGGTTGCCTGGCAATTCGGAGGCTTTTTGGGTGCAAC
The DNA here is from genome assembly GCA_026546715.1 of Gallinago undulata. Classification (NCBI taxonomy): domain Eukaryota; kingdom Metazoa; phylum Chordata; class Aves; order Charadriiformes; family Scolopacidae; genus Gallinago; species Gallinago undulata. Next base: position 7,213,462 of record JAOTQQ010000079.1, on the reverse strand, counting down.
AAGATTCAGCTCTGCATAGTTCACTGCTGAGGTCAGAGCAGAGGTTAGTCTTTTGAAAGCTGGTATTTTATTGCACAGCATCGTACTTTGGTACACAATTACAGCTTTTTGAGGGTTGGGTTGGTTTTCTTTCTTCTTTTTTTTTTTTTTTTGAAGATGGGTATGGGCTAAAGAGGTGATGAAGTAGAAGAAAAACTGCCTGTTTACAATTTATCCGTGCTCCTTTAAATCCAAAGAAAATAAGAAAATAGTAGAACTTTGTAAGTTTTAAAAAAAACTTGCAGTGAATAAATTACGTATTTTGTGATACCATGCTAGCAAGAATGTTCACAAGTGCAATTTAGTTATGAGGCTTGTTTAAAAGAAATAGTAACTCACCTTAGACAATTTCTGTTTTTTCATATTTTCTCTCTACATCTACCCCCACCCTGCATGCAGATAATGCTAATCCCCAACCAAGGAACAGTAAATAATTAAAATCTGTTTGGGCAAGTTGTGTACTCTAGAGACAGCTGTCAAGAAGACATGCTGTTTCTCCAGGCTCTCTCCTTTTTTCAGGCTGTCTCTTTTTGGCACACAGGAACATGCTCAAAGTGGACCCGTGGCCAGCTGCAGTTGCATGGAGTGGAGTTAACAGTGGACTCCCATGGCCTGAATGAAATTGTGCCACTGGACGGGATGTGCTGGAACACCAGTATGAACTGTCATCCAACCCCTTCCAACCAAGGAGCGTGCCACAATGGACACTGTGTTCTACTTCTTACAGGAAAGACGGGGAGGGACTCTTTATGAGGGAGTGTAGCGATAAGATGAGGGGTAACAGTTTTAAACTGAAAGAGGATTAAGTATCAGGGAGAAATTCTTTCCTGTGAGGGTGGTGAGACACTGGAACAGGTTGCTCAGAGAAGCTGTGGATGCCTTACCCCTGAAAGTGTTCAAGGCCAGGCTGGATGGGGCTTTGAGCAACCTGGTCTGGTGGGAGTTGTCTCTTCCCCTGGTAGGGGGGTTGGAACTCAATGATCTTTAAGGTTCCTTCCAACTCAAACCATTCTGACTCTCCTCCATCCCTCTGGCACCAGAGTGCAGACCACACTTTACACTCACATGGAGGGGTGTCCGATAAACCTGGAACTGACCAGCCCGAGGTAGAAGCACAAAGTTTTCTGGCTTTTATTCTTCCTTTTCCTGTCCCCCCACAGCAGGTAGCACTCAGCCAGGTGGTGTTGACCCCCAGCAAGTGGGTCCAGCCATGGGGAACCAGTTCCGTGCTTGGCTGCCAAAAGGACAGCCTGAGCCCTCTTTCCTGCTGGGCAGATTCAGAGAGCTCAGGGAAGACAGATGGTTTTTCACAGGAAAATACTTTAGTTAAACTGCAGAAGCAAACTGGAGCTTTGTGTTGTTTGTTTTGGACAGAAGACGCCCTGGCTATTCCTTACCAATATAATTTTTAGTTCCTTAGTTTTAAAAAAAAATCGCATGATTGTAATTACCATCTGTATATCAGGAAAGAAAAAAAAAAACATAAAACATTTTAACTGGTGGAGAAGCAGCAGCAACGAGGAGTCTCTGTAAAATGCTAAACTTTCTGCAAATTACTGGAAATAAAGGACTATACAGGTTTGAGTTTCCCAGAACTACCGAACCAGAGTTGCCACCTATCAAAGCAACATGAAGTTCTGAAATTACTATTTGCAAGGTTTCAAACTAAGTTCTAACACTGTGCAGATCCCACTAAAGTATCCTGTTAAGATGACATTCAGGACAAATGCACTTTGATTTATGATCGTAATTATTTTCAGTTAGCTAAGAAAAACTGCATGAAAGGATTCTGCATACAAAGGAATCAGGCTCTCCATCTGAATGCTTGTTCTTGTGCAGCTACTGTGAATAAATCAAACTACAACATGAGCTTGAATAACTCCTAGCAGAATTAGGATAAGCACAGTAGTTCCAGGAATATATGCACCAAACTTGCTGCCAAATCTAGAGCAAGAAACATAGTTCTCAGAGTATTTTTTTTGTTGGCATGAAATCTAAGTCAGTAATTTTGCTCCTTATTAGAAGGATGCACTTCTGATGTTACCAGTTCCATATGAACAAAAGTAATTAAATTAAATTCATTCCAGTCGGCTTAGCTGGATAAACAACTGTTTTGAAACCTGGATTCATCAGTAATAAGTCTGCAATGATAAGCTGTGTTTATAATCCACTTAGCTTTGTAAAGTACAACCGGGTACACTGTAAGATTTTAAAGTCAATAATGTGGGGAAGATTCCATGGTAAATTAATTACAACAGACTCACAAGCAAAGCTGCAAAGTATGTTATTCCATGAGTTATGTGACTTCCAAACAAAGTTTAACTTTTACATTTCCAGTACTTTACCCAACTGACCTTTACTATGATTGTTTTCTAAAGGAGAACTCTTGTCACAAAACATTAAAATTAAATCTTGTTCAACGGCAGCTGCAAAAGATGATTTGCCCTTTTGTGAAATTCTACAGAATTTATACACAGCCTCACTGACCTTTTTGTAGCATAACTGATATGTGACTTCTCTGACATTTAAAAATCAAGGTACCAACAATAACACAGACTGTCTAAACCATACCTCCTACAGAAAGCTCTTTATCCTGTAAAATGTTAAGCAAAAATTAAGTCAGGAATTACAAATGCATGTGAGTATTAGAGTAACTCTATTGCAGTGCCCAAGGAAGGAATTTGATCCTTTGCTCTTCAGCATCCACACTTAAAAAATGTTTTAAATTTGAAAAACAACTATCAGATGCGGTCCATAAAAGGAAGTTTCAAATATGCTGGTTCCTCTCCAAATGCAGGGCACGTCCTTTGGGTCGGGAAGAGGAGGAAGAGAAGTAGCTTTGTACATCACTGTAAATTCTCATTTGAGAAAAAGGATGTCTACAAAGAATTTAAGAAGTTCTCTGACTTACAGAAACACCAAATTTCTCTAAATGTGCAACAGTTGAGCTGTTCGCAGCATTTATAAATGAAAAAAAACTGAAATAGGTTGGCTTGCATAATTGCTTCTCTCCCATTGGCAACAGATTATGAAATCCTCGCTGATTTGCTGTGTTTGTTATCCTGGAGGCTGGGTCAGGCAGGTGGTCAAACTCACCGTCCATTCATTTTCTGAGAATATTATATATCCCTTGTGTATTCCAGGAGTGTGTGTAACTGTCTATCCATTCTCCAATAATAACAAGAAATAAAGAATATGGCTTTTGTACAACTTGAAAAAGTGGAAGAAGACAGAAAGAAAAGAAATTTAAAATCTAGGCAGTTATTGCATCATTAAAAAGAAAAACAACAAACCCTTATCGATCCATGATTATCTTGTAAAGATACAAACCACAAAACAGAAAGACAGATATTGTATCTAATTTTCTTTGAGAGATTTATTGCAATCTATTTTCACAATTTCATATGAAGACTTTTTGTTAAGAATGTTCTTCTCACCTGCTTCTCTACCTGACACTCATGTAAATTAACAACTGTCTGGTTTCCTCCTTATTTTTAAATTGCAAGCAGCCAGTTATTTTAGCTTCGAGCCAATTCTGTACTTCAGAATTTTCAATCTTGCAGACATAAGGTAAAAATGCAGAATTTTTATTGCACAATTTATTAAAATGTTTAGAAACATAATACAATTTAATGTGATACTAGAATACTAACTCAAAGTATCACATTTTCATTTAAAATGTGCACAGTTGCCAATACAAAGAGTCTTGATCTGTCAAAATATTTTCTTTTTAAATAAACAGCTAAAGATAAAAAAAAATTATTGTGGCACTTTAGTAAACAAGATGTTCCTTTTTTTTTATTGCATAATATAATGCTCGAATCAATACAGGTTCATCAGCAGCAGGGGATATACTTGCAATCATATCTTATTTGCAGGGCAAATCACCTCAAACTTTCAGAAGAGGTTCATGTCAGGGCGTCAGTCGTTTGGGATCCCGTGGGAACATGGAGGTCTGACGAACGTTGTGCAACCCCAGGTACAGCATGGTTACTCTCTCCAGCCCTACAACAGGTGGGGAAAAAACCCATGGATATAGCCAGTCTTTTTATCCGAAACTCTAAAGAAGCTAAAAGTACTTTATACCTACAGCCAGCCCCACGCAGCAGTCTGACCCAAGACTGAGATGCACACATTAGCACATCCGACTACAGAAAAGAGTTAGAACCAAAAATCAGGGATTTTACATCCATCTGCATCCTTCTGCTATGATGCAGGCTTCATGTGGAACAGGTATCTGTAAGCAACTGGACTAGAGACTCAACCCTGCTCTGAATTGCTTGGGCTCTCAAGAAAGATGGTGTAGAAAACTGAAATGGGAGGTGCCTTCAGAGATGTTAAGTGCCATAAGCAATTGCAGTTAAAAACGGGGAAGTTCATCCCAAGCCCTCTGCAGTACAAAAATGCAGATTCAGCAATACGTACCTGTTTTAACTATCGGCTGATTATCTTTATGAGAATAAATATTTCACTGGTCACTGTGTCTGTTCTTCCTGAAATCTCAGAGGTTACATGTGTACTGTAGAACACGGAAGGATTTCCTAATCCTAATACATGGGCACCCCAGCCGTGCTGAGAAGAAACCCAGATGCATACTAATTTTTACACACTGCCCTCCTAGGTTACAGTTTCCACCTGAAGCAGCATCTCCTGTTTGGTTGGTGCTTGGCCTGACCTCTGGGATGTGCCATGAGGAGCATTTACTCCGCGGAAGAGATGTAACTTCAGTTTCCTTGGTATCAGTTCTGACCGGCCTAAATGACCTTGTATCACCTGCCAATCCTCTGCTCACGAGTACCGTGTGATCATCCACACTTAGATCTTGTAGGTATTTCAAAACAGTTGTCTCAATAGCCTACGGCAGCTCTAAGGCCTTTACTGAAGGCGTACTTGGGAAGTCGTTCTGAGAATGTACTAAATAGACTTCACAAAAGTAAGGCAAATGCAGAAAGACTGACTCAAAGAAGTCATTGTGTTTATTGATCAGGACCTACCAAATGTCCCATTTCCATACACATGAACATATTTCACCCTGCTAATGAAAGCAATGTGCTTAACTGTAAATTGTTACCATTAAGATGCCTCAAACCTATATTATTTCATTTTAACATGTAAAATACACCCAAAACATGGAGCCTCAATACTTCTGCTCAAACAATTAGCATCAGCCAAACTGACCAGTGACGTTCAGTCAAATCACTGACTAAGACAGAATCAATCACTTATTGCTCTTCACTGCAGAACAGCTTCATCAAATGCAGTAAGAGACCAGTGGCTCCTGGTATTAGTAGGCTATGATAAATCCATACATAATACAGTATTTTCTTGCTTGAATTTTCCTCATTGGTCAAATTTGAAAGATTGATGTGCCTGGCTAATAAATTGGTATTTTTTCTTGTGATTACCTACTTTCTAAACTTGCCAGACTGTGCCATTAATATTTTGCCTATTTATTTTATGATGATACTAACTTTATACTTTCTGTCTTTAAATTCTCCAGGGTAAAAAGCACCACACATTTGCCTAACAAGGCTACTATTCTGAATTCTATATTGCACCCTGCTTGAGACCGAGCAGTTTAAATCAAGCTCAGGCTAACACAGAACAAAATAAAATACGGATACTTACCTATTCCACCACCTGCATGTGGAGGTGCGCCAAACCGAAAGGAATCGATATAAGCCTTTATTTTCTCCAAATCTAGAGAGGAAAAAGACATATTTCTCACTTGGCTCAGTGAACCCCAAGCCAAACATACAAGTGACTACACAACTGCAAGCTTAACAAAAAAATTACAAATTTAACTCATAAACTAACAACAGTGGGGGTTTACTCATTAAACATATAAATTATCCAGGACTATCTAGAAAATACAACTATAATAGTTTTGTTTTATAATTTTGTTAATAACTTAATCAGGGAAGAAATTTGATAATGAAGAGCGATGCCCAACTGTTTATTATAACTTATGGAGAACGGTGACTTCTTAAATAAACTGCAGTGAGAAACCAAAGATTTGGCAACTGTTTTTCATTCTTGCTACAGTGGGAGTTACTCCAGTTTTGCTACCGCCTACCTGCCACTTCACTTGGCCATTCACTGAAAGCCAAGTGATTTATTCTTTTCCCCTTATACTATTAGCTGGCCTTGTCCCTGCTGAGTCGTTTCTTTTGTTTTGTTGTTTGTTTTTCTTTTAAATTCCACCAAGGCAGACTTCTTGCTTATTTGCTCTCAGTTCAAGATTTAAAAAAGACAGTGAACCAAGACTCTGCTCTGTAAAAATTGTGTGAGAGTACAGAGTGGCAGGACTGAATGAGACTTGTTGGTCTGTCCTCATCCTGTTGAAGGTATTTCCTGCATCACATTCTCTCTAAAGTCCTTGGAAACAATCCCTTTTCCTCAAGGAGTTGCCGGTAATCTAACTAGTTTCTTAATACCACCAACTCTAGATTAAAATGGTTAAATAGAATTAGATAAGTTAGCATTAAGAAGGAATCAGTACTGTGATTTTAGCACTACTGCCACGTAACAAATTCTGCCCCAATTCTTCCTCTTAAGGAAATAAATCCAATCATGATTTCTATTCTTTTACATTCAGCTTCATCTTGTTTGACTTATTACCGATGCCGTGATGCTTGGCTCTTTCTGTCAGCAGCTGAGGATCATGAATTCTCTGAGCTCCAGACAAGATCTCTTCCCCTCTCATGAACATATCATAGGAGTTGGAGTTTTTCTGGAAGAACAAAGGTGAGTTTATTATTTCCTACCGACAGTTGCTCCATCCTTAGGTGGCACATATCTCAGTAACTTCACTTACAAGATGCAAAGATGTGCAAGTTGCGCAGCCTGTGTGGAAGAAGCCCTTTGGCTTCTCTCATTGGACTAGAGTTGATTTTAAAAAAAATGAAGTTCATCCATTTACACCTGCCTGTAATTATCCCAGCAAGAGATGTTCTAAGGATATTGACCCTGGATTTAGGAGTAAACCATGGAATTTCTTACAATGTAAAAAAGCCAAAGTGTCTGTTGTTCTGGCAGAATGTTTTTGCCTCTTTTCAGTGATGGCAGAGGTGCTCTGACCATGGAGATCTCTTCATAAAGCTCTCCTAATTTTAGCTAATTTTTTTCGTATGGTATGTATGAGAGTTAGGTTGATGGTTGGACAAGACGATCTTAAAGGTGCCTCCCAACCTAGACAATTCTATGATTCTACGTTTTCCCCAGTGAAGAGTAACCACGAACGTTTTACAAGTCACGTAACACTGACCTAATTTTGTTATCAGAATTTTATTACAGCAGCAGATCATATAAATGTAGTTTATCTATTTTGTCAAGTTATCCCTACGTGGAATAATTTAAACTACAAAAAAAAAAACCCATTGACAACACCACAGAATTTTACTTACAGGGTTTACTGGGTCTGGCATTGTATAAAAAGGCCTCACAGCAAGAGGGTACTTGTCAAGAATATAGAAGTCTGTGTCATACTGAAAGAAGGTAATTTAAAACAGTTAATACAAGAGAAAATGATGCAAAGAACAAATTACAAGAGGGAGACACAACCAGTGAATTTATGAACTAAATAAAAAGGATCTCTCAATAACCTTCCACAAATTTGATAGCATTATCTTACAAATAAGTTATCAATAAAAATGGCATATTAATTTTCAGTTTTCCAATAATACTTCTACTGTAAACTTACAAATGTTTAGCAGTGAAATGTCTTGCTGTAGTAACAGGCACTTATTATTTTTTTGCCAAAGATCCCATCTCCTCCTATAGATTTAGTAAGAATCTGTGTTGGTTTGCTGATTTTTATTATTTTTTTTTTAATTATCGTAAGAACTGGTTTTGGAATGAACTGTTCTGTTCCATGTATTCAGTATAATAGATGACAGAAATAAATGTAAAAGATTTGAAATGGTTTGAAACAGCTTATTAGTGGTAAAGATAAAACTGTCGTAGATTGAATAACCAGCAAAACAGCAATACAGTTAGACAATTAAAAAATGCTTATTCTGATCACAAGCTCTTCACAAATTTTGCATTTCTGAGATACTGTATTCTCAATCAGTGTGTAAAAAGTTCTTTTACATAAAGCATGCGTTGAATCCAACCCAGTGGCTTTGTGACATCAGGTTGCCGATTCAATGACAAATTTATTTATTCTAAAATAATTGTTACCTTTTCCTTTACCAGGCGTCCCAGGAGCTTTTCATTAGGTGTGCTGAAAAAAGATTATTGCAATTAAAATTAAGTGATTTAAACTCATATTGATTATATAGTTCATAAAGTTAAAGAGACTTCAAGCCAGTTCAAGGAACCCCACACTTTATAACATCTAGTACTTGTTTCTGAGTGTTTTGGATTTTTCAGACAGAAATTACAGAAATAAAGTATATTTATTTCTGTTCCTAAATATTTCGTATTGGTCGTAGAAATCCTTTAAATTAACTGATACCTAAAGATATTCTTGCTCTTAGTGTAACTACTTTCTAGTCACCAATGGTGTACTCTATTTCCTATTGGCACATACCTTGTGCCGAAACACCACAACCAGTTGCTGAGCAAATTATTTTGCTCTATAAAAATTCTGCCCTGTAAAATCTCACATTATCTTAATGAGAGTTCACGTAACTCTCACTGTATGTTGTGTGTTATTTACTTTATGAGTTTGTATGTATAGTCTACATTAAAAGAAAATACTTTTTTTCATATCCATTTGTTTATTTATCAAGAGATCTGGATATGAGTACTGTTTATTCCTCTAAAAGCCTGTGTTTCCTTCCTGAGGACTGTCAGTTGCACAGTACAAAACTGACACGTTACTACCTCTTTCTGGAGAGTCTAACACATTTGTGTACTGCCAAAGTACCTCAGGTCTTCTTCATCACCCATCTCAACACCAGCCTCTCTAAGCATGGCCACAGCTTCACGGTATTCCAGTCTCAGCGTTGGCTCCAAAAACTTAAATGGCTCACACGGGAACTGCTTGTTCACTGTCTGAATTTCAGTTTGGAATCTATACATGAGGAAACAAGAAGAGAAGCAAAATACGAACCAATCAAGAAATGTACTCTTCTTGTGATGATTTTGCCATGGCAATATGTTTTTGCCACAAGAGGTCCCTCTTGCGACATAAAAAACTGTTTTAAAGACATTTCTGCAGAAATTCTGTACAATCCTAATGAAATGTTTAAAGTAAGTTAATGCATCTACTTCAATGATATACATGTTAATATTTTACTATTACTTCTGTTTCATTCCTTTTGTAAGAAATAATTGACTAGGTCAAATTTTCACAGTAAAGATATGGAGAAATCATCCCTTTGATTTGTAGTATTTACCTAGGTTCTTCTTTGATTTGAGTAATATCCTATTTCAACTATAAAAGAGAAATTTCCTTCAAGACGGATGAAAAGATTTGCATTTCTGCTGGCAAGATAGTCTAATTTGTAAGCAAATGAAACCCACTTCCTAAACTTCTGGCCTGGCTTTTAATGACTTAGACTGTGAATAATGGCAAATAATCTTTGCTGCTCTCATGGCAGAGATGCAAGCTGTTACAATAAATTTGATTCAGAAAAACTTTCTTAGATAGTAAATGTTAAGATTAATTTCAAAACAGAACAATCAGTCTGCCCATAATGGCACATAAAGAAGGATGTTTTAGATTAATGATGGATCATTTCTATTAGGAAGTCCATTTGACAGTAAACAACAAGTGTTCTTAGTTCATACTCGAGGAGATGCAACTTGGGCTACAGATGAATAGTTTGCTCATCTATGGCTTGAATGAACTTTGTAAGTCAGGCACAAAGAAATAGTTAAGAGCAAAGCAAAAGTGCTTGTTTTGAAGTTGTGTTGTGAATCAGGTTACTAATGTTTATCAGAGAAGCTGAGGATAAAATGCTCACCCATTTCATACCAGAGATCTCAAACGAAGTTGCTCATGAAATAGAAAATGCTCTCATTACCTTTCCTGAAGTCCCTTGAATATCTGCACCAAGGTATCTGCAATCTCATCTACCACTTCATGATAGTGATAGTTAAAAGCCATTTCAATATCCAGACCGACAAACTCAGTCAGGTGTCTGTGTGTGTTGGAGTCCTCAGCTCTAAATACTGTAAAATTAAACAAAAGGAATTCTAACTGACCTGAAATTATAATTCCATTTTGAAAAATAACACTGACAATCAATCACATCAGCATATGGATAAGGCAGACAATGCTGTCTTTAGACATGACAATTCTCACTGCAAAACAAAAAGAAAACTAGCTGCCTCAGAGCATCATTTATAACAACAGTGACAGTGTTATTGTAGCCGTGGTGCTCAAAGGATACAAGACAGACAAGATTGGGAGAGAGGCAGCATCTCTTGTTAGACCAACAGACAGAAGTATTAAAAACAGACAAGCTTTCAAGCACACAAGAACTTTCAGATTTGAAAACCACCTTTTTCAGAGGAAATGGACTTGTGCACGTATGTTCTGTGTGATTTTTTTTTCATGCATTTGAGTCTAATATAAACATGTCTTCCTATAAACCATGACTCATTTGTCAGCAATTAACAAGAAACTTAAGATCTTCCAAATTACTTGCGTCTTTTTTTATTTTATAAGGTGTTATTGACTTGGTTTGCAGCATTTCCAGCTCATGTATCTTTAAACCTGTCTTTGAGGTCTTACAAAAAAAATGCTGTATAACCACCTAAAGAGGCCACGTCCTATCAGCTTCTGAGAAAGAGAGAGCATGAGACTGGAAATTATTAATTTTTCATTGCTTACTGACAGCCCGGTTAAAAGTATTTCTTTTCTAAATCATGTTGTTTTGTACACATACAAAAGCAAGGGAAGTACATAAAAACTAGTCTGCCTATTTTAACTGCTTATTACTGGGCAACTAAAAGCAACTGCTGGGCACAGTTAACAGTTATGGCTTCAGAAATCACAGTGCTGTTCCACGTTTTTACTAAGTTCATCATATTACCAGTTTCCAATGCAACTCAATTCTTTCTCCTCACGTAACGGCAAGCACTAGAGAAGGGTACTCCGCCCTCCTTTCAGCATTTTAGTTTTCTTCCAGCAACTGCTCCGTCAACTTTACTCTCATTAGACACCCCAACTGAAATTTGTGTTTGGTAAGTGAAACTGTATTAAGTGAAACCACTCAAAGCTTTCAGGGTCTGTGTTATCTTATTTGTATCACAGCTGCTAAAAGCCGTCACTGCACACTTCAGACTTTGGATAATCCAATGCTTTTCTTACCTGGCCCAACGCAGAAAACCTTTTCAAAGTCAGCACATATGCACATCTGTTTGTACAGCTGCGGGGACTGAGCCAGGTAGGCACTGCTTTTGAAGTATGATACAGTAAACACATTGGCTCCTCCTTCACTGGCAGCTGAAAAGCAAACGCTCGCCGTAAACATTAAAATGAAAATATGAAAAATGAATCAGAGGTACAATTGATAGGCTACTGCTCAGACTTAGAGATCAGAAGGAGATTTTTCTTCAAAGCATATTCCCATTAATGCTAAGGGAAGTTCTGCAACTCTGTTTAAAAGTGTTCTGTTACTGTTCCCAGCTGTCCCTCACCTTAGAGTGGGAATGGCAGAAGAACACACTGTTGTATCACCACATCTACTTGCAGCCCAACATCTCTGTGGAAACCCATCTTTATCAGTGATGTAGGCTTCCAGGGGTTAACTGCAGAGGCTGAGATGAAACTGCATATCCTGTTTTGCCAGGACCATCCTCTCTAACTGAAGGCATAAATATCTCTCAGAGGCAAACCCAGATTTACCAGAGGACAGCTGCCAAAGGTATACAGCTTTTTCTCAGTTTGAGGCAGTTTTCATAGAAGGTTACCTTGAGAGAATAGGAACCAAGAACACATGCATTTCAGTCCCTGACTGCAACCTGCCTACCAAAATTATCAGCAGAGTCACTTTAACCTTTCTGTTTCCCAGTGTGTGATATGAGAGTTACAGTTCCCTAACTTGCTAACAAACGCATGCCAGAATGAAATACCGGTTAATAATCTCTGAAAGTTTTAATGTTAAGGTAACTCTAGGTAAAGTACTAATTATTATTACCACTAACCATTCTACTGAGAATAATACTTAATTTCTTTCATTACCACTATTCCCACTGAAATTCAGTGAATATTTACTGCGATTTTTGAATACAGAAATCTTTTAAAATCTCCAATCTTAGAACAGCTATGATATTTAAATTTGAAGTTTAGTAAGGATTGCATCACCTTAACCTAGTTATTTTTACAAAATATGATCTCATTCAAGCAATAGGATGCTTGCTTGCTTGCTTTCAATGGTACACTGCACAGTAATAACAGCACACTTCCTCAAAGGTACTACGTAAATAAACTACTTGGGAGTCTTTAGTACTTCACGCTGTTTCAAATGGCTCTGCGGGGGAAAAACAGTTAATCTAATCTTATAATTCAATGGTACTTTCCATGTTGAAAGAATACTTGCTTAAACATATTTTGTTAAAAAGCCCTTTTTTATCTCAGGCAAGCACTGTCTTCAAAAATATAAACAGAGAAGTGTAAAATTCAGTAGGCAAAATATAGGCATATAATGAATGCACGTACAATGAGGATAATGCAAATGTTCTGCCCTACATTTTCCATGCCACGTGTCTTAGCAACATCAACAAAGCATCAAACACCAATAAGATGGAAGAAAAGCATCCATCCATAAATCAAGTAATTTGACTTTTGGAAACACTACAGCAGATCAACAACTAGAAGCAAAATCTACATTTTCAGACTTTTAGTCGGGCTGAAGTTGTTATGCCACACTTTCAGAGAAATGACCGGCCACCTTCTATTCAGCCATATGCTCATTGCTAAAGAAATGACATATTATATATATAATGGCATTATCTTTTATACCATGGTATGTTTGTTGTAACTTCTCTATGATGGGAGCTTTTAATCTAGAGTGTGTGGGGGTAGTTACTGGGAATGGAACTGGCAGTGCTCAACATTAAGAACACTGATTTTAAAAGCAATGCATATGATCAGACATCTGTATTTAACCAAATTAAAACTTTAAATGCACTGCAGAGTACATAAATCAGGTATATACAATATCTGTCTTCTCATTCTTTGAACATCTAAAGCCAGGAGAAAAGTAAACAACAACTTGGATACCTGCTAAAAGAAGGTTACTATGTTGAATCTAAATTAGAAATAGAACTTCATCTTTTTTGAATAAAAACTTACTAAATGTTTGGTAGATAGGTGTGCTGAGCAACTGTAAAAGAGACAGACCTGTAGCTGCTGGATCACATATACAATACCTGAAATGATTTTGGGAGTCTGAATTTCCACAAATCCCTTGCGAGTTAGAGTTTCTCGGAAAAGCTGACAAATACCAGACTGAAGGCAGAAGATTGCCTGACTAGTGGAGGTCTATAAGAAGAAGACAAAATAATGAATCCTAAGTTAGTTTTTCCTGACTCTGTTACTTTTTCTGGACAGCTAGAAGGATGATTCTCTTCTTTTAGGAAGACTTGCTTATTGTATATGCCTAAACAGAGAAAAGTGCAAATCGGTGATTGTTTATTACAAAAATAGAAACAGCAAAGGAAACAAGAGAAACTCCTTGTTTCAATTTATGGTATATTCAGTTATAACAGAGGCACTATGGTCAATTCCACATTTAAAGAATCACTGATTTATGAGATGTGCTTCAGCAAATAGAGGTTTTATAGTAAGAAATTGAATAAAAACACTAAACCTATTAAAAAGCTTTCAGCACTGAACTAGAACAGCTGCAGTAATATACAATGCATGAGAAAAGCAAAGCCCTCACTAACTTAGATAAGGCAGAAATGTTTCTGTCTATTAAAGGCTACCAAATACAATGTTTTTCACGTAAAAATACAGCCACATGTTAACCATGTACAACACTGCCACAAAAACATCTCAAAACCAAGGTCTGAACTCCCAGCATTAAAAACAGTTCACATAACACCTGATCATATCAACTGCTGTCTTTTCAAAATTTACTCCAAAAGCAGATTTAGCTGAAAACAAAAGTAGATTTAGCTGAATTTATCATCTTCATTTTGTTTATGTACGTGCCACAGTTAATGTACTTATCTGGTTAGCAAATACCTACACTCTAACACTCTTGGGCTTTAGTGTGAAGGAAAAAAAACCCTCAGTGAATGCTGAAAACACTGCAACACATCAACACTGAACCCATATCTGATTTTGTGCCTGCAGCATTTAAGACCTGACAGTTAGCAACCTAGAAGCGTATATAAAACCTAACGAATTCTTGCAAACAACAGAGAAGAGTTCTTTACGACAAACTGCGTCATAGCACTGTTTACTTCTCCTTTCTGAAAGGTACCCGACTTTTCAGTTAGGGCAAGAAGTGCCTTGTGGGCTTCTTCACATGACTCCTACCAAACCACAAAACAAAAAACCCCCAACCAAAACAAATTATATAAGCACCCAACTTCAGACAGTCAGTCGGTAGACACATTGAAATAAAGCTACATCCATCGTCTCTGAAAGATAAAGATATCACTTCACTGAAAAAAAAACCAGAGAAAACTGCAACACTACTGCAGATCTGTAGTAATTTGGAGTTATTTGCAATTTTAGCTACCGATACAGTATCTCAGGAGGGTAAGTGGTTGAGACTAGTAAATAATAGCGAGCAGCTCTCACTGTCTGATAGCATTAACCACAGCCACTACTCCCACCACTTTCAAAATGAAGGAAATGAGGTATTGAGCACCAGTTACAAAAGTACCCTCAAACTTTTTCACATGGGTGTCCCAAAACCAGACACAAGCGAAGACTTCGCCTGAGTTCTGAGCATAATTTGACCAAGTGTTACATCAAAGCACTGGGATGATTCAAAGGGATATTTTATTTTATTTTATTTTTTATTTTTTATTTTTTTTTCATTTTTTCTTAACCATCTCCTGCTTAGAAAGTGAAAGATATTTTCCAAGAAACGACAATTTAAACAGTCACATTTGGGTTTACCAAAACATTTTTTGGTAAGTTTCTAAATATGCTGAGACACAAATTGCATATCATTTATTTAAAGCGGGATAGTAACAACGCCTCCTCGACCCTTCTGATGAAGCAACACCAGTTTCACACCAGAGCAGGTAAGAATGTGATCCTGAATCATACAGACCTAGGAAAAGGGGAAATGGTTACTAAACCCAATCTGAAAGTAATCACTTGGTCTGACCTGAAAGTGTGCACAGAAACACCACCAGTCAAGAACGAACCCATTTTTTCACTAACAATAGTTCGTCAGGTGGTAACTCCTGGCTTTAGTGAGGATGGAGAGCAAAGACTCTGTCTTCCTAATCCCATCCATAATAATAAATTATGCTTAAAAAAATAGTATTTATGAAAGCAGCCAAATTCACAGATCTGGACACTGAAGCTTTTATTTAACTACAGACCAAGGGAAAAACAAGCAGCAGTCCTCAAATCAGATCTGACAAGACCACTCTTCTTTCTACCCCAGGTAGCTGAGTTGCAGGGCCCGTTCATTCAGAGACTGTTGAGAATTTGTGACACTGCAGTCTCCTTGTAAGAATTAAACAGACCAGCAAGACATCTGAGATAACCTCTTAAAGAACTGCAACCGTCAACGTGCAGCAGAGCCAAATAGATGACCTCAAAAAGTTTTATGTGCCACTAACTTTCCAAAGCTGTTAAAGGCAATTCTCTACCTACACACATGGAGCACAGTTTTTTAGATTTAATTACATTCTTTGCATTGGTATAATGTTTAGGGCAAAAAGAGAGTGAATTTATCTGAAGAAAAGATCATAAAAGTTGCAGTTAACAGTTCTAGCTTGGGCTGCAGAGTTGATTCTACGAAAAACTCATTATTTTTAATAATCACCTTTTTACAGACAGCAAAAAAAAATGTTTTGCTAACAATGTTGAAATCTGAGTTCTGGCCATAACCTCACTCTGATTTCACTGGTGTTTTTATTATTTACATGCCACAAAGGAAAATATTATTAATACTAGAACAGAGAGTATTTTAACACTATAAGC
This sequence comes from Gallinago undulata, assembly GCA_026546715.1. Classification (NCBI taxonomy): domain Eukaryota; kingdom Metazoa; phylum Chordata; class Aves; order Charadriiformes; family Scolopacidae; genus Gallinago; species Gallinago undulata. The sequence continues at coordinate 7,197,342 of JAOTQQ010000079.1, read as the reverse complement.
AAGATCATAAAAACAATTATCACATTTAATTGAGCACAAGCTGCAGTGTGTGGTGTCAAACCAGGACACAGCATTAGAATAATGGTCAGGTGAGGTGTCAGAGGCCAAAAAAATGTGTTTTGATGGAATTGAGGGCAGTTGACACCTCATGTGATCGTATCTCAAAGAAGTGGGACTGAGGCACAGACCTGCAAAGTTGCGAACTTTTCTTTTTACTCTCACATCAGCTGTAGAATTTGTTCCGCTCTCACCTTGGTTTTGCTCTTCTGTTTGCCTGCTGTAACCACCTACCTTCCTCCTGAACAATCATTAAATACAGAAAGTAGACTAGATAAAAAGGGAAAAAATATTCTATATTCTTTTAAGTAATATACATTATTTTAAGTAATGTAAATAATTTTTCAATTCCTCTACTATATATATGACAAAGGAAGGTTTTGCTAGGAAATAGGTTTTATGTTAAATAACAATTCTTTAATCCCAAAGTGACTGAAGTCAACTTTTATTCAAATTTTGATATTACTTATAGTATAAGAAGAAGAAATAAACATGAAGTTTGTTGTCTAAACAACCGGGAGGACTGTGTTATGTCTTCAGTACCAAATCACTACCCAAATGAAATAAACTGTACATCTGCTTGTTCATTACAGCTTGAATTCAGTCAGGAAAAACACAGCTTTTGCAATGAGTAAATTGAATTCAACACAATGAAATCAAGCTTGAACTAATCAAGTATTTTGAAAAAAAAAAAACAACAAACCTGCATTAAGATCAGTGTACAGTTAGATTATCATATAACATGGTCTGACAGCCATAAACTACTAAAGATACAGTTTAATGTTTATGCTTTACCCTGAGCAGTTTAAACAGGATAATATTGACCCTAAAAAGACTATGCTTTGTCTCAATGAGCTGTGCATTAGCAGGCATAATTACAGCACCAGGACTGCAAAATGCATATAATTCAAGCCAAATCTGGACAGATACTGTTAAGATAAAAAACCCTGCTGGACACCAAAAAAATAAGCCAGAGCAAGGCCATCAGCCAGGTCCATTGTTAAAAATGGATGAACCTGAACTGATTTTTTCTTTACTAAGAAGCAAAACCCATACCCCTAAGTTTTACTTGTCTTTTCTTCATTGTTTTTCATCTACCACAGATCTTCATGAAATATTGTTTCTGTAGGTGTTTTTACAGACATGCAAAGTCTACACATCACTGAATACTTCAGTTAAACTTAAGAACAGGAGAAAAATAAAGATTTTATAACACAATCGATGCTTCAATTGGCCTTTTTTAATTGTTCTGATAAAGGAACAATATATCAAACATCTCTAGAATCAACTGGTTTGACTTTCATTAAGCTATCATGAAAAATAGATTCAGTAGTCAACAGTGGTTTCCTCATGGTCACCGCTGGTTATGTGAAAGAAACCGGTCTATACAAGGACTCTTCCTCTTACCAGCAATCTTGTCTCTACACCCCCATTTTTTCAAGTCCAAAAGTATGTGATTTGTATTTTATAAATCAGATTCAGGAACAGATTCAGTCTTCTTCAGTCATCATTCCTTAGAAATGATTTCTAACCCCCCTACACCCTAAATAATCACCATTTTCCCTCCATACATGAGAAAAACAACTATAGCAATAACTTGGAATCTTGGCATTTAAGTACTTCTCAACCCTAACCTCAAAAAAACCTACCAGACACCTCCGGGAGATCTTTGTCAGCAACCAAAATGCAAGATTGTTACAATACACAGTGCACTGAGTCTATTTTCACATGTGCCCATGAACAGAAGTCTTGCAATCTTTGCAGAATACTTTGTATATTACATCTCCACTAATGTAATTTCCTTATTATTCCTTGCACTCCTTCTATTGCATCAGAATCGAACTCTCCTTGGTATACATTGTAGCTGGATGGAGTAATGCCATTTTTGGAAATCTGGACCCTTTCATTCTTGCAATAACTGAGTTTCACAGCTCCGCTTTGTCACGATTTGGCCATAGCCAATGAACTAATTCATTAATCACTATATAAAATGAAACTACTTAACTACTTTAAAGACTGTATTTAAATTAAATTAAAAAATAATTTTAGGTCCATACTAAGGACTTTTTAAACTCTGAGTCTAGCCACGATATATGCATTTAGTTTGTTAAATCTTTCTTCAAAAAATAATATCTCTATTTTTGATGTTCGATGATCTCCTTCTTCCTTAAAAAACTGGGGCACTATGGAAACCAGAACTAGATGGTGCACGTATCTGTGGTTGGACTTCCTCCCACACTTCTAGGAACAGATCATCACAGTATCTCTGTTAGGACTATTCTGATAACATTTCTTCCCTGTTGCACATGATTTCGTTTTCCTAAAAGGAAGAGGTAAGGCAGAGCAGAGGCTAACAATGGCTTCAGATATCTGAGTTTTTAACACATCATGTCTTCTAATCCTCCTTAGAACATGTCTACTTACGCAGTGCGGTTTGGAGCACTACGGGCTCTCCAAAGTCCCATTTGTACTACAGCTCCCATCTATGCAAGCAAATAACTGAAAATCAATTACTGATTGGGGTTTTTTCAGTCATTTTGAAGGACAAACTGCTTTTGTGTCCCTGCTCTTGTGATTCCACTGCACACAGTACTTATGATGTGCACATATACATAAACACATGTATTCACACTGGGATTTTCTCTTTCTCCATTTAACACCTTTTCTGCTTATTTAGCTCTCCCTTAAAAAAAAAAAGGCCAAAGTAACACATGATTATTTAGAATCTTCTTTTGCATAAGCAAAGCTCCTGCAGAACAAACAGAGCAAACTAATGAATAGGCATGAGTTCCACAACAAGCTGCTTTTGTTCAGAAACAAATCATGAAAAGTGCAACAGTAAAGACAAATAGAAATGTGAAACAGTCAGAGACAGAAACTTTTCCTACGCATAGAAGGAAGGCAAGATACCTAAGGCTAATCAGGGGAAAGCTGTGGCCAGGTTACATCCAGCCACAGGTGCCTGCAGAGGACAAGGCACAGGGCACTGCAGTACTGAGACTTGACATTTCATCCTTCCATCAATTTTGTAAAAAGTTAACCCGAATTCCTGTTCAGCATGAAATAGCTGTTTAGCACCAGGTTGCAGCAGTTGTTGGAGCTGAGGAAAGAAATAGCTTCTGTAGAAGGCAGAGTTAAGGTTCAGACCTCAAACCAAGGTGCCAAACATGGCTGAATAAATGGCACACCAACAATGGCTGGGACATATAAGTTAGAAAAGGTTACAACAGCATCCACTTAGCTCACCAGCTGTACCCTCCAGGGAGAATACTGACAACTAATGTTCTACTACATGTATTGGCAGAGATATATAAGAAGTATTGAGAAGGTCCTGCTGGACTACTGAATGTGTTCTGGCATTACAGTTTTCCTTCTTTTTCTATTACTATATAGCTTCTTAGATTTTACTCTGCAGATGCCCTCATCTGAATTACAGCCAGGATAGTTTCATGTCATTACTTTCAGGTACTATTTTTAACTGTTATTTCCCTTCGTATTATTTCTCTGTTCTGTTTGGGGTTCATGGCTCATTCTGGTTTATTATACAGTTATTTCATTACGTTAATGGATTTTCTTAAGTTTCTCTGGAATGCTGTTGAGTATTTTTCTCCATTGCCAGAAGTTCAAGTAAAACTTACACTCTGAGCATCCTAAAGTTCTCCCTGCAATTCAGTACACTGCCATAAGCCAATGATCCTTTAAATGTTTTTCAATTTCAACCATTAGTATAGAACTCTTTCCATCAAAGGCTTGATTTAAGACACAGATGAAGAGACCAATATGGTGAGATACTGAGTCTCCTGAAAAGTAACCAGAAATTGAAGTTGCTCAGTATTACACATAAGGTCAAGTGAAAAGCAATTAACTTTGGTCAAAGTACAACAACTTGCAAAAGTAGTTTTAGTTGCTGAAATAAGGAGATCAGATGTTCAAATGCCTTACACATCACAGTGCCAGAACTATTCCTAATTTTCCAATAAATAACTGACTTTTTTTGTTTTATTTGCCAGGTCTATAGATAGATGTACTGAGAAACTGCCATTACCAGAAAGTTAAAGGCAGCACTAGATACACCATAAAAATGAGATAAGCACACTCTTAACTCATTGAAAAGTTATGTAAAATTTACTTGTGGAGAGCCAAGTATGGGAAAAGACCAGAAAGCCTCATGTCAGTATTGACAGTTAGCTACTTACACACTTAGTTTAGTTGCTGTTTCATTAAAAAAGAAGAAAAGTTCTGTAAATGATTTAATAGATACTTTTTTAGTCAGAAAGCGTAAATATTTGGGAGGTTATAAATTCACACAATGCTATGTGACCTGGATGAAGAAAGATGTTTCAGAGAAAAAAAATAATAAATGAATGCTGTGGAAGAAACAAAGAGAGTGAGATTGTTATGATGGCCTGGTACAATTTCATTTGCCAGACATGCATTGCAGCACCTCAATTACACATTAAATTCAAAACTTCCATCTTGTATTTCAAAACTGAGCTCTTAGTACAGTTTTGGGGTATCAAAGACTACATACCAAAGACTAAATGTTGTTTGTAAATTGTTCCTATTCAGTCATCTTTGACTTTTTAAATTAAAAAGCCCAGATGTACATGGCCACATGCCAAATCCTAGATGTTCACCTTTAAACTACTAATAGGTGTTCTTTGATTAATGTCAGGAAAGGTGAACATTTAGGATTAAAAATCACAGTGTTTTCACAATGCCACTCACAAATAGAAAAATATGTTGTTTATTTTTCCTGTGGCCAACAACACACTTCCATCAAATCCACGACTTTTATTGCTTCATGGATTAGAAAGGTGAAGGATAAACACTTGCAGGCAAGCATGCAACATAGCATGTTCCTTACCCTCAGATCAATGACTCTGTTGTCCAGTCTTGTATCTTGGTTTACAGTAGCTCTTCCATCCTAAACAGTTGTGCAAAAATACATAATGAATACATACACCTCCAAAAAAAACCCCCAAACCAATCAACAAACCAAAATCAATGGAGAAAATCATCCTTTGGCTAAAAGCCAAGGGCTATTTCCAAGTTCAGCAGAATTTCTAGCTCATTCTAGAAAGAATGTACAGCAAATTGGCAGCATAGCAAAGCTTAAGGTGTAACTTCCACCACAGGTCAGAGGCAGAACCAAACTGTTCCAGAAGACAAACAAGACTGCAAACCCTCTGGGTTTTGACCTACTGCAGTTCAGCAGACATCGTAGAATCACAGAATGGTTTGGATTGGAAGGGACCTTCAAGATCATCTAGTTCCAATCCCCCCTGCCATGGGCAGGGACATCTTCCACTACACCAGGTATATCAAAGCTATAGAAGAATAAAAAGCTATATAACTTTCTAACAGTTATGGCTAATATAAAGGAAGTAAAATGCAAGCCTAACAATCCCCAAAATCACTGCGTTTAGGAAGTTCCCGGTCTTTCATGCTTTTGTTCAATTACAAATACAATAAAAACTATTTGAGCTTGCAAAATTTTCACCTCCTCTCCTTCCACTTCTGGCCGAACAGCATCATCCAGCTGTAAGGGCAGTCGGGGTTCAGCTAAACTGATCACATAGATCTGAAATTGAGAAAGAAACAGAAATAGCATAAGGCTCAGCTCATAAGGGGGTGTGATTTACAAACGGGTATTTTTGGCATCAACATGAAACAGTGTTTGCATAGACTGTTAGCTGTAGGACTGTGATTTTATTCAAATACTTGAGACACATGAGTGCATTCTCATTACAATACTGGAAGTGCTTAGTTCTTATTTTCCTTTTGAAAGATTAAAAATATCTTTTTTTCTTCTGGGAAGCATTGAGTTGAGCAAGTACACATTGCCTGAAGGACAAGCCATTGGCATGAATGCCAGCTCTGAAACTACTAGATTTCACAGAGTTTTCATTTCTGATTCCAGCAACATCATCCAGTTGTTCTTGTTGATGTATTATTTTATTTGACACCTGATTAGATTTGAAAGAGCCATTTCAGATTCAAAATTTATGAGATACCTAAAGTACAATCAGAGAATGAAAACCACCTTGCTTTGCTTTACAGTCCAGTCATAGGTGCAGTGAATTTGATATTCGTTCAGAAAAACCAAGCCTATGATTAATCTGCACATATATTAAAACACATTTCTTCAAAATCTGCAGATTTTCCCCAGTGCTGTTAGCTAAAATTTGCCTTACTGCTCTAATAGCCATTGTACTCTACTCTTAACATGACTGTATTTTAGCTGTATTGTAGGCATACAGTCTGGCTGAAAACCTTTAGAAGGAAAGGATATTACATAAAGGTTTAAATACGCTTTCTATTTAAACAAATTATAAAGTTGCACTTCCTCTAGCCCTGCAGCACAAGCTACAGGAATTTTAGATTTCAAGAGCTTCTATACTGCTAAGCCAGTGCTTTACATTTGCTGAGAGTTATGTATTTCATTCCATTGTACTAAGGGGAGATTGTAAGTTTCTGATAAAGAGGAAACTTCTGATTTGCACTTAAAAAGAAACAGACTTTATTACAGTATCTGCTGCAGTAAAGAAACAAAAACTAGAATTACAAGCATTGCTAGCCAAATTATTCCAGTGAGATACTTTATTTTACTTGGTACTGTAATTCAAATGGCTCTTAAAAATAGGAAATTCTAAAAACCAGATGTCTTAAAATCAGAAATGGTTCATGTTTATGTACGATACATGAAAATTTGTAGTTTAAAGCAGTTTATTTCTCTGGTATGGGACTGCTTACTGACAAACTTTATATATGTAGACAGACAGACAACCTATACAGATTATCTCTCAAGCAATTTACCAGTGCTCCATTTGCTCAAAAATTTACCCTTTGAACATGAAGCTCAACATCTTGCTGAGTACAACCTCCGATTTTCTGATGTGCTTTCCTCACAACGCCTTCTACATCCACAATGCTCTCTTTGTTGATGCTGTCAATAAAGATAGGACAGGAGGCTTACTAAATGTCATTGCTCACTGCACCAGCTTCAGGACCAAGCACTAGGGCATTCATGTATTGTAGGGACTGCTGGACCAACAACACAGAGTTAAGGATTTAGGTAAAGTTACTTATTACGTAGATAATAACTGAGTAATGAAGGAGTTTGCTAAAATATTCCCAGCCACAATAAATTCAAAGCAGGATGGAAGACTTGGGAGGGAAAGAATTATGATTGAGCTTAGTGCTTGCTTGTTCCTTGTGTGTGTATACATGAACTGACAAGTCGCCTAGTTCTTTTTCTAGGCCACATACACTCTTGTATGTGTCAGCTGATGCAATTATCTGAAAGATGTGCTTTAACCAGCAGAACAACAAACTGAAAGGAAGTCCTAGATCTGGGGGGGGGAATCAAAACCAAGTGAGCTTGTTTAAACTACATGACTTGTCACTGAAAGATGCAAGATGCTTTTAAGTCATTTCTCTGCAACAGGGGATGTTTTAATTGCTCTCCACTAACAGTCACTAATAGTACATTAAAACACCATATAACATCTTGAAAATCTTCCAAAAATATGATATAAAGTATGTGTGCTATAAGCAAACAGTATCAAAAGCCTCTAGAGTCATAGGTGAGAAAATAATTTGCGTGATCAGTTTTTATTTAGGAATTTAAGGTACTGGAATTTAAACCAGTCATTTTCCACAGATAATCTCACCCCCACCGGAAATATATTTTCACTCTGTGTCTTTGCTAGCCTGCTTAAAAAGGCCAATTATCAGAAAATATTTTTTTCCTTTTTATGGAAAAGTAATTGTTACAATTAACTAAGATTGGAAAGCACTTTATGTACATTACTTGACCACATAAGTCCTTAGAAAGCAGGCCCACAATTTAACTGCAAATAATAACAGGTGAGCAAGGAGGGCATTGGACCAGCTGACCACTACTGATGTCCGTAAAACAAAGCAATTAACAAACTTCAAGTTCACACAGTTGGCCTCTCTCCATGCCCAGAAAACCCAACCCACAAACCCCACACAGCTAAGTTGAAGGGTGGCGAGAGAAATATTTATATGCCCAGGAGGTGTTACTGAGGGGCAGTAACCCCCAGTAAAAGGAGGTAGGGCCTGAGTACAAGCAGATACAGCTGATGGTAACTATAGTACTAATCACTTCCATCTTTTGAATCACATTCTTTCGAATAAAAATGATCAAAGTTTTGAAAAATCTGATGATATTAAAGTAACAGTGGAAAAATCCGGCATCAAAATTCTCAAAACCCACCAGCATAAGTAAATTACAAGTAACTAAAAAAAAAAAAAAGCCAAATCTGAGCATTTTAGTTGATTACACTATTTCTTTGATGGGTAATGCTTTCAGGTGATAGAACTCACTGGCAGCTGCTCCGAAAGTTACTCAGGCCAGAGTGTTCCATATGCTGCACTTGCTTAACCATTAGGTAATTTCACATAATGCATAAAATCTGTGAATAGTGTGTTTTTCTAGTACATTTATACTTTAAAAGAGCTGCAGTTGCTCAAATCGGTATAATGAACAAATAACTACAGTTGTACAAAGCAGAGGTTGACAGCAGGCTTTAAGTCAGAATTCATTTAGTTAAGGGCGAGCCTCCATTCATCTCCATTAGTTAAGCAGAGGCAACAAATTCAAGAAAGACAAGGAGAAATGACACCATGCACTCACAAGTACTCTCTCTTGCAAATGATTCTGTTTAAAACTCCTTAAAAGGACTGAGGCAGCAATGCAATGCTTTGGATGCAAGAGAAACACATAGAGAACACAGATCGTGCTAAAATAGTACTCAGTGTAACTATAAATTCCCTTAAATAAGTGAATGCTTAAAAGTTTTACTCTTGTGCTAACTTTTTTTTTCCCTAAACAGTTCTCTTCTAGTTTTCCCGCTTCCTTTTTCATGTCAACATTTTGCCACATGTCCAGAAAACACTACTAATGATAAAAATACCAGTGTCTTCATTGAAAATATGTTTCTAATCCACTGAATAAAAGCCCTCTCACCAATAGCTGCAAATAAAAATAATGCTTTAAAACTTACTGAATCAAATTGTCTGCACTATGAGAAAGAAAATAGAAGTTAAATGTAAATGTGTTGTATGATGGATTCATAATCAGATTATTGATCCCATGGCTGAGAACTGGTGCTAGTGAAGTCAATACTGAGCTTTGATCAGAACATGCACTGAATTCAAGACATGCAAAATGGTATCATCTTAAAAATACAGGAAGAAACTGACTTTTACATCATTGTAACTAGTATTGCTTTGCAAACTTGCACAACAGAACTTTAAAACTTTGCACTTGTGATTAAACGTGCTGTTTTTTCCTTTCTCCTTGCAATTCAAATAGTATGTTTCTTGGTCTGGAACAAACTTTAAAACTGTAACACCCCTATGTTATTAAAATTTGCCATAATTTTAAGATATATTTTAAGATTTTAAGATATATTTCAACTCAGTTCCTGTCTATGTAGATCCCTGCATGCAAATATAGCTAACATTGCCTGGGCACACAAAAGCACTACCAAATTTTGTAATGCATATGACGATCTTTTTATTTACAAACATTCATCACTTACTCTAAACTTCCATTTGATAATTGGAAAATGTGCTTTTTCTCATTCAGACTACATATCTAATCTGGTATGGAAGTAAAAATTCTTATTTTGAGTTCTGTGTGAACCATGCTCAGCAAGATCTAGTGCTGGAAAAATCTGAAGTCCACAACACAGTGCATCAAATGGAAAACACAGAAACCTAGAAGGTGCTGCTTTGATCCCAACATGTAATTCCAAGAATGTTACTGAAAGGGTAATTTCAGTTCATGTTACAAGAAGAAACAAGATGCTTTAATTAAATGCTGGTAACTACAGCAAAGTGTTCTCTGCAGCAGCAGCACTAAGTCATCTAGGTGAATTTTTGACAAAATTCCCCTGGGTAACAAAAAAACCCAAACAAACCAAAAAAAGTGAACAACTAGCAGAAAAGCATGCTAAAGCATTTCCACCAAAGAGAATAATGTTTCTATCTATAATTGATATTACAAAGGACTAGAAACTAAATTTGGATGCATGATGGATCAAGCAAAGACAGATGACATCTTTAATTCTTAAATAAACTATTTTAGCAAGAGATTCCAAAGCTAACTCCTCCATAGAGCAAACTGCTTCTTTACATGTAATGCTCCTTCCAAAAAAATCAAGGCTACAATTACTAAAATGTCCACTAGATGCCTTATGTCCCTCTTAATTATCTGTATGTCTATTAGCCAAGACTTTCTCTTTTAACCACAGGATTGCATTATTGCAGCTTGTATGACAACACCTTTCATCAACAGCTCGATGTTGCAAGCTGAACCCCACACAGGCCTCCCTAAGTAAACCACAATCAACATTTTCTTAACAAAAAGTCTGAAGAATTGAAAGAAACTTGGTTATTTATATCTATATTTATATATATAATAGAAAATGTTTTACTTAATGGAAGCATCTATACTTGTTCAGACACTTTCTTGTTTTTTCTTCAACACTTTTCCGTAAGCAGACTGCACAAATTATTATATTAATACATTATTAAATCTAAAAATAGTAAATAATTGTCAGATAACATAATAATCAATGATCCCTTATCTGAATATCAGTGAAAGCTGAAGGCAACAGTTTACTTTTAAAAAACGAGTTCACTTTGTAAATAGTTCTAAGTAGAAACATTTTATACTCAACTCAGTAACAGCAACTGTAATACTGTTGGCACAAATAAAATAAATATCCATTAAGCCCTCTGAAAGGGGAATTAACTGACATCGTACACATGAAAGCGAAGTAACACCTATTCTTATTCTCTTCATTCTAAAAATATAATAATCTGTTTCCTATGCCAATTTCTAACACCTGCATGAACCTGAGCATCTTTTGGGGGAATCTTTTAAAGATTTTAAGTAGCAAAATCCACTTCACATTTTTAATTATTTTCACTGACAAAAATTCCACTTCATTTCCGAGTTTACTTAGCTTCACCATCTGTTCATTGCATCTTGTCCTACCTTTGTATCTGCAAAGTAAAGAACCCTCCACTGGGAGAAAATCTTCTTGCATAGGTACCATCAGACCAGGATTTAAATTATTTACTAATTTCTCTTGGATAGGATAGAATAGAATAGACGGTTTGCTTTAGTCTCACAAGAAGGCAGATTTGCCTTACTGCGTACCATTCATTTCATCTTGCAGCTTCACCATCAACCTTTTCCAATTTGACATATATTCAGACCCAAAACCAAAAATGGACAAAATATTCCATAAATGACCTAATGACTGGCACATATTAAGTTAATGGCATTTTTGTTCCTCTTTTTCAAAACTCAAGAGGCCTCTTAGAATACTAGATAAGAGAACTGAATGGACTCCTGTTAAGTCAGTTATCTATCATGATCCCACATTTCTCATCACTTACTCTAGTACGTATTAATCCTGATCATACACAAAATCTGAACTAATCATCACAAAGGTACAAATTCACACTGAAGAACATCAAAGTGATTATTCTAAATGAATCTTGGTTACTATACTCTCCTAACCTGTAGTTTACCATTACAATTTCTGTATCACCAGTAAACCTAACACCTGCAATTTCACATTTTCTTCCAGATCATTGATATATAAATTAAAAAGAAACAGATAAAGAAAATATTTCTGCAATATCCAGCAGTTTTCCCAGTATTAGGAATTTATCTAGCTGATGAACTTCCATGTACTGTTCTACATTATGAAGTATTTTCATACAGGTTTACCCACCTTTTATTTTATTTTTTTTTTAATCTTTTTTCTGGATTTTCATTCTCTATCCTACTCTGAAGAGCCATCAAGTTACTTTCTGAGGAAGGGCATGTTGGGCTGCTAAATTAGAATCTGTTAACCACCTCTCCCAACTGTCGTATCATTTCGCATCATGTGGCTCTGGTAGCGGGGAAGTGGGGGGAAAGGCTCAATACTGATTTTTTTTAAAAAAAAAAAAAAAAAGAGAAAGAAAACCAAAACCAACCACACCCAATACTTTATGGAAAAAAAAAAAAAAAGGGAGGTTGATAAATGACTAATTGTACCACTTGGCACCTCTGCTGGCTGAAAGAGACAATTAACTCTTTTTCTTATACAGCATTCCTTGCAGGAATAGGCTGAATTCTTTTTTTCTGATGAAAGACATAAGAACTGTACAGCTGCCAATCCAGTATCTGGACTGCCTCTATGCTGTTGGCTACGTATGTTTTGAAAGTTCAGTTAGAAACTTTTCACATTTAAACTCACAGAAATTTCTTTGTAGAACTGACTTAAACCAGTATCAAGTATCTTTCACTAAAGAGAACTCACATTCTTATGATAATGGAGATAATTAGCGTATGAATGTTGCTAGACCACAGAAGGTTATGAAAGTTCTTGGTTTCCATGTGCCAATATCTAAAAGAGGAACTGGTTTGTTTATTATTTATGAAAATTTGTACATAAAATGCTCATGATTTAATCGTTTTTCTCATTCCAAATTCAAGAGCAAGAATTTCACAAAATATTTTAAAGAAAGTTTTGGACCCAGTATCAAAACATGATAAAACAGCACATTAAAAATAGCATTTATGTACTAGTAGTCAAAAAGTTTAGTTTAAAAACGTAATTGAAATGTCCAGTATTTAAGTCAAATGTTTTCTTCAATAAATGTGTATTTCCTCATTTAATGTGTAGGAAACAAGAGATGATGAAAAAAGAAACTGAGAAAGGCAGAGCAACAGTACGGTTATTTTTAGACATCTAAAACCAGCCTCATCTGCTAGAAATAACGGGATCATTGCACAGCAGGTGAAAACTAGCAGGAAAGTGACTGCAGGGAAGGCATGTCCCGTTGCTGGACTTCAGGTGTTACTGACACGGTGGCCACAAATGCACTTTAAAGCCAAGGAACAGCAGCAGCCTCTGAAGGACAAGAGGCAGCTGCAATGGTGATACCAGACAAAACTGTAGAAAAAGATAAAACATCAGAAAAAACTGTGAGCATGGCAGAATGTTAATACAATGGGTTTGTTGGTGGGAAAGAATCACGAGAAGATGATTGCACAAATTGTGTTAAAAAAGAAAAAAACAAAAATAACCCCCCAAAAGAAGACTCAGAAAGCAGAGAAAGTTTCATCATTCAAAGCACACGCTGATAAGCATGTAAGCATTTCAGAAGAACAAACAATGAGGAAAACATGCGTGCTATATATTAGAGAGGCAGAAGCATCAGGGTTTAGCTAGAAAATGCTACCACAAGGAGCAGAATGAAGAGTCAAAACACAGTACAAATATTATGAGCCTGGCTACTCCGAGGGAATCAGGACTGTTACATCAAGAAAAGTGAGGAGATGACAGGGAGTTTGAAAGAACCTAAGGATGAGGTTCCATTTGATTTAACAGCTCACTTCTGCCAGAAGAGAAAAGAGCTTTGGCCTCTACTCTTTACAATACTTTTTCCACTGTTTACAACTCCTTGTTAGCTCCAGAACTCCATGACCCAGTTTAAATCACTAACCTGACAGAAAACTGAGTAGAAAGATTAGTGAATAAAAAAAAAAAAAAACCAGTCACAGAAGGCTTACAAGTGGCAGAGTCAGCGTATGGAAGGAAAGAGTAAGGACTTCCCTCTCATGAGCTCTTAACAACTGAGCTCTGCCCCTCATGAAATGTAAGAAATTCAGCTGTGGAGGAAAGAACCATGAAGAAAACTGAAAAAGGGAGATGCTGGAGAGAACTGGAGAACAGCAGACTGAGCATCACAACTGTAAGAGTTGATTCACTGTTCTGTAGCGCAAGTTTGTTGAGAGAGCACAGGCAGACTGTTGGTAGGTTAGAAGGAGATAAACTGGGGAATGAGTAGATTATACACTTAATTCTTTTCAGAGTTTCTAAGCGCTGGAGAGAACGACCTATTTCATGAAGAAACAGAACACTCTGCTTTGGCTCTTAAACACCTGTAAACAGCATGTTTCACCCTGGCACTGCCAACACCAAGCACCGCCAAACAACAAACACTGCTGGTTCTGTTTTTCCGTTGCCTTGAGCCTCATCAGCAGAAGCATTATCCCAACCTTCTTAACTTGGCTTCTGGAAGTCTATACTATAATGAATCCCTCCTCTCCCTGGCATATTGAAGGTTGAAGGCTGTAGCACTTTTGCAGCTAATTAGTGGGGGCTCCCTTCCCAGGCATGAGAGTCGTGCCAAGAGCTACACAGAAGCAACTCAAGTGCCACATGTTAAACGTATTATTGCACCGAATTTCTATTTGTGAACAAGAAGATATAGATGATGTAAAGCTCTACTATAAAAACATCTTTGTCTTGCAGACATATTTAGTAGTGGACAACCTAAAAGCACAATTGTGAAGCAAGCAGCAGGAGATGGTAATTTTTTATCTTCAAGAACAAAACAAATCAAATAACTGAATTTAAATTGCTGCAATAAACACCTGTTTTATTGGCAAGTCTAACTATTACCCCCCTAATCTTTTAAAAAGCAACTTAAATCCCCCATTAAACACTCTACTGCCAAAAATAAGACGTAAATAAGATCAATTTGGTGCACAGAAGCTACTCTTAATTTCTTCAGCTCTGTAAGCCACTTACTATACAGAACTTCTTCTCATCAGTTCTAGCTATAAAACGTATTACTACACTGCACATCTTATAGAGGAAAAACCCTGAACATGTGCAGACACACACAAACACCACACACAAAATGAAGTGTCCCACTAAGCTCAGCTTGCCAGACTTTTTGTTAGCCAGCTTGAAAGTAAATGTAGGTTGTCTATGGCGAGAGAATGCTGCTTCAGCAGTTCAGAATGAATTTCAAGACTGTTCTCTATTTTATCTTTTGTCAGTGTAATGTATTCAACGCAATAGTGAGCTGACAATTTAAATAACTACATTTTAAAACAAACGAAGCATTGATGTTAATGTGTGAAAATGGTCCCAACCCCTGGGAGTCCTGGTTCCCACCATTGTTTACTCTGACAACAGGATATAATTGCTTACTTACTTGGCAGCAAACTTTACCATCTGCTTGCTCGCATGCTGTCCCACAGCCACAAGAGCCTGGATATTAAACTGCTGCTGACGCAGGACTAAGAAACACTGCTTCCCTGAATACAAAGGAAAACAACACAGGTGTATTAAGGACAAGTTACTTGAGGTCTTTGTGAATGAGAAAAAATGCTTTACTACTTTAATATTAAGCTGAGCTTTTACGGGTGAGTGTGTGTCTCTCTCCTTTGCTGCTCCCCCCACGCACTCCTGCCCCCAGCAAATAGCAGCATCAAACGAGTGAGCTCTGTGTGCACACGCATCCCGAACACTAAAATAAATCAAATAATTCTGTGTCATATCTATAAACAGGTGAATGGACATTTTCCAAAAATAACAATAAGCCTTCCAAAATAAATAATATCTAGGCAAAACAAAAAGTAAAAATTGTAACTTTTTTAATATCTTTTTTTTTAACTACGACAAGAATATAATATTTTTCCTTGTTGCTTTGCTCATAACTACTTCAAGTCTACTTTTTTTTAAAGAAGTTTTTTCTCATTTTCTCAAATTAAAGCTGTAGAGCTTGCTTTCCAAAGCTGTCCTGAGAGAAACAAGCTTGATTTTGCACGACAGGGACTAAAACAACAATGTTCATTCTATAATACACCACGCATTCAAAATGAAGAGGAACAAAAGGAGTATTGATTCTGGTGAATGACAAGAACCTAAAAGACCCAAGTAAAAATTCCTCTAAGAGCCATTTATTCATGAACAGCTTAGGGAAAAAGAAGTTAATAGGAATTAATAATAATTTACAAAGAACATAATGCACTTTGTTGACTTTTAAAATAAGTATTTCCAAGTCAACAAAGCTCCTTCTAATCTCTTTAGCTGACAGTTACAATCACTTCATATTTCTCCTAACATCTCTAATAATCATTTACTCCTTAACTGAGATTTAAGGAAATACATTATTTTAAACATTTTTTCCTCAGAGAGACAAATTAACAACAAACACTTCATTGTTGTACCAGTATCTCATAAAATACATCAACATAATTTTAATTCCAAGTTCTGACTCATAACATTATAACATTTCCATTAAAATGGTGAGAATAGGAAGAAGCAAGAAGCTTTGTTATAGCTAGCTATTTCCCAGTTATTGTTGACTTAAGCGTACAAAACATTGAAAAAAAAGCATATATCTCACTTGAACACTGACACTAAAAAGCTAGTTGCAGTTTTCATTTGTAATTATGTAGATTACCATCCCTAACACATAGCTGCAGATAATTTAAACAGTATCAGAAGATAAATACAGAACATTGACATACAATCTGATGGAAAGAAAAGCAAACATATAAAACTAGTACAAAATATTATTAAAAACAAACATTGCAATTATTGGAAATAACTGACCTTGTGCTATGATCGTGATTTCAGAAAAGCAACAAAATTAATTCCATATTTTCAGAAAGCAGAGTACATCTTTGTATTCCAGAAGCTGCAATATCTAAGTAAAGAAGCTAATCTTGTATGGATGTACCTATTTTGTGCAGGCAAACATTAATGCACAAATTTAAATTAGAAAAGTACAGGCTTCAGAAATTAAATAGCCTTCAGTGGTATAAATGCCTGTGTTTCAGATCCAGCAAGTCAGGACACAATATGCTAAGTTTCTTTGGAGAAACCAGGCGTATCTCCCATTCTTGACATTGCAGTATTTCTTACTTACAATGTACATAGTATTTCCCAGAGTACTGTTTTTGGCTGGGGTAGAGTTGATTTTCTCATAGTAGCTAGTATGGGTCGATGTTCTGGACCTGTGCTGGACACAGTGTTGATAACACAGGGATGTTTTCATTATTGCTGAGCAGGGCTTGAACAGAGTCAAGGCCTTTTCTGCTCCTCACACCATTCTGAGAGCAAGCAGCCTGGGGGGGCACAAGAAGTAGGGAGAGGACACAGCTGGAACAGCTGACCCCAACTGACCACAGGGACATTCCATACCATGTGACATCATGCTCACTATAGAAAGATGGAAGAAGAAGAAAGAAGTGGGGGACATTTGGAGTTACGGAATTTTGTCTTCCCATGTAACAGTTACATGTGATGGAGATGGCTTTCCTGGAGAAGGCTGAGCACCCGCCTGCCCACGGGAAGTGGTGAATTAATTTCTTGTTTTACTTTGATTGTGTGCACGGCTTTTGCTTTACCTGTTAAAACATCTTTATCTCAGCCCACAAGTTTTTCTTCTTTTACCCTTCCAATTCTCTCCCTCATCCCACCAGCAGACCACGAACAAGCAGCTGCATGGCGCTTAGTTGCCAGCTGGGGTTAAACCATGACACCCAGAAAATAGTATTTGTCTCCATAATTTCAGTCACAAATAATTTCGCAAAACAGGATTGAAGTTTCAGCAATGATGTATTAGGTGTTCAGACAAAAAACACGCAGCTGAAGATGGCTACAATGCCACTCAAGCAGTATATATTTAAGGAGAAGATAGTGAAATAAATGGAGGGACCTGGCATCACACTAATTAGAAACAAAAGTTTGGCAGTTGTCCTTAATCCCAAACCCTTGAAGTCTGATCAGTATCTGCATTATAAAAGGACTCAAATCTTTTTGTCATGAGTAAAAGTAGTTGTTTTCATGAGGAAAAAGGATGTGTTGTGGAATATAACCATTTCTAATCACACAGAAGATAAGGGATCAAACAAACCTCGCTGATAGGAATAGTTAAAATATCACAGCTACAAAGACTGTAAGAGGAAACAGAACTTTCCCCAAAAGAGCTGAAGGCGTGCAAAATAAAGCATCAAAAAGACAAGTCGTAATCAAATCTAGCTCATTATGAGATGCCTTTCCAGATCAAGAGACTTGGAAAAAGCATCAGAGTGAGAAAAAAATGAGATTATGGTACGTTCTCCATGTGTTTCAAAATAATGACATGGTATTTAACTGATAAGACCAACTTTACCCACATTCAACAGTAAAATACTCTAAGTTTCTATTAATAAACCCAATACTGTGTCCCACAAAAATGCCTAAAAAGATGAAACACTTCAAAAGAAATTTGATTATAAAAGTGTGACTCAGTCTAATGGAAGGAACTTTTTAGCCACTGAACAAATAAGAGAAGACATCGCACAGAGAATCCCATAAAACCAAACAGGAATGCATTTTTTTTCTTAGATGTATGAAATGACACACAAGACCTTATGAGAGAAAAGGATGTAAGGAAGGAATTTATATAAAGAGTAAAAAATGTTTGGTCATATAGATTAATACATAGCCAGTTAGACATCTGACAGCAAAGAAAAAACTTTGTATGGTTTATTATAAAATTTGGTCCAGTATTTAAACTGCTCTTGGCGGTACTCTAATTTTCAGACATACTCTTCTGATGTTTCATAAACTTTTGCATTCATAAACTAAAACCAAGTTCAGGTCTAACATACTGTGCAAGTCCCGGCCGCCTGACAGAGCCCAGACTGATTTCCCAACCGCTTTTGAATGATAAATGTGATCAGTAGCTCAGGCTGGCTTTAAAATAATGCCAGAAATAACGTTTATTCAATCTACAATAAAAGCCACAGGGCCTCAAGCACTTTAGTTTTAGTACAACCCACAGAAATTCCCAACACCCCATTATTTTCACATCCTTCAGTTCATTTCCATCAGGCTTCATGAGTGGCTTGCTATACAAGACAGCTGGATTCTGGAGTTGGTCACATCTGGGGTTTTTTGGTTTATTGGTCAGAACTGGACAGGGTTAAATAAAGGGTATGTTAGTTATTTAGGAGTCAAATTCGAGCTTCTGAGAAAAACTAAAGCTATTTTTGTGTAAGATTTTCCTGTTTCCTGCAAGACTTTCCTTTCCATAATGGTAGGAGTAGCAGCCACAATGTGTGTGGGAAAGGCTAATATTACTTTTTAGACTGAAACATTTGCTTTTCTTATAAGATTCTTTCCCCCAAAGCTTAAGTAAATAAGCATATGGCATTCCCTAGCAGCATTCCCTGAATGTCAGAATCGTTCTGTGTTGTCAGACCAAGAGGGAACAAGAAGCACAATCAATAAATTGAGAACACTTCATGACCATGATCAACTCCTTCTGCTTTCATTCTTCAGGTTGTGTTAAAGAGTTTTGAAAACAAACACTGTGATTTCATGAAAAATAATCGTCTTTCCTGAGGTCAAAGGTGAAGGATGACGAACAGCTGCTTGTAAGTTAATATTGCCGTGTTACATATATGTGACTTTGACTGAAGTAAATCCATGTATCATGCAAGACATTGTATATAAATGCAATATATAGAGAGTAATAAACAACCGTTGAACTTGATGTTGTTTTAGAAGTCTGCATAGACACCTTTAATATACTAAATTCTGTTAATAGTCGGAACTCAGCCTACAATTGCAAAAGAGAACGCTCTAAGGGTACCCTTATTTGTATACTGACAGTAACATTTAAATTAGATAGAATGTCTCCTGTCTGAAGAAATTCTAGTTGTAATGACCAAGGCTTTCACAGCTTTTGGGGTTGAAACTTTCTATATGTAGCAAAGACAGACTTCTATGCAAGACACTACAGAACTACTAAGGAAATCAAAGAGGACTCCTTAAATTTAAAGACTCTAGTACAAATTAAAATGTGCATTATATGTATGTACTTACATGTAGTTCCTTATTTTAACTGACTCCAGTACAGACACTCATTAAGAGGGACATTTTTTAAGAAAATGAAGCCTCAAAAAAAGAAAGGAATCTGGTATCCATGACAATATTCTGTACTAGATTCTCACCCCTAATCTGCATTATTCCGAATTCTAAAACTACTGTTAATTTTCATTTGTGAAGGTAATTTCTTTATGTTCTTTTCTTTCAATTTTTGGGAAGACAAAGTGTTTGTATCTCACTCCAGAGCTGCCAAACACAACTGAAACCAGTACAACAGTTGTCAGCAACTGATGTCAACTGAGAAGGCCAAAGCCTATTTAAGTTTGCATATGGCAAACTGATCTCCAGAGAGAACTTCTGATTCCAGGGAAGAAATATGGCTGTCAGACAGCCAAGTGTGACAGCCCACACTACTGAGAACCTATAAAAGGATTTTCCCTTTGTCTTGTTAAAGAAAGATTATGTTTCTTATTTTCAGTTCAAATTGATAGATACTGGTAAAAATTTTGATTTTTTTTTTGTTTGTTTCCTGTCAAAGAAAAGGTATAGTCAAAATATTCATACACAGCAGAATAAATATAGTCTGTTTGACAACTGATACATTTATAATAAACTAAACACTGAGTAATCAAGTGGCAAAGTTTTCTTGTATGCAAGACATAACTTAGGGGTCATGAAGCCAAAATAAACATTCAGGTCATACTAACAACACAAAGAAATAAAAACTAAAACCCTGGAGGCATCTCACCTTTAGCTCTGCTTGTATGAATTCTGCCACGAACCCAAACCACTTCATCAGCCTTCTCCACTGTCAAGTCTTTTATTCGAATCAAAACTCTATCTGAATTACAGAAAAAAAGAAGAAAGACATTTTAAAACAGTTTTGATTTTTTCAAAGCATACCATTTTTCACTTTAAACTCTAAATACATTTTCTATCATTGCTAAAATTCATAATAAATCCAAAACATTAGGTTTTGTATCTACAGCCTAACAGATGTACTGAAAACACACAAGATCCCATTTCCTTTCTCAGTGAATTGTACTTGATCAAGTAGTTTTAAATTGGTTCAAGATTATTGTTTGACTTATAGAGCAGGGTTAAACTGCACTAAAACAAAAGCAAGACTTACTGCAGTTCACGGATGGCAGAACTCAGCATGACTACACGATCTTTGATAGGACTCCACTGCTCTGCAGTGTACTACCTGCACTCATTAGTCTGAATTTCTGCTAGCTAAGGGATAACTGCCCTGCTCCACTGTGCAACGAGAAAGTTGGTATGTTGAACACACCAAAACAAAGGCTCAGAGGTGACATGACTATTCTCTGTATCTACTTAAGCAGGGTGAATATCACTGTAAAATAATTATTATTTCAAATAAAGAAAAAGAAACCATAAATAAATAAATGTGCATTAGAAATTAAAATCTTTCTTTTCATTAAAACAAGAGCATTTTGGAGCAACAAGAGTATTACTGTGTAAAATCAGTGAAATTTATTTTAAAAGAGAATCTCTTTTACAACCTGATCAAGAACCACCATCATTGTAGGAGCCAGGATTCGTCAGAAAGAACCCGTCAAATTCTGTGTACCCAAGCAAGCTAAGTAACAATAGGAATGCATGGTTTGAAAAGGGCAGATTTTGGATAGTAAAGGCAAAAAAAAAATTATCAAAGAAAATATTTTTAAATAAATCAGGACTTTAAAAATTTTATATAAACACTATGAACTGCCAATATGCTGGCTGCAGGCCACTGTTCCTTGAAATGTACTTGTTTCATTGTATTTTTCTGTAGATTTTTGGCCAAATGTATTTTTGCATGGTCTTAAACATTTATTCTTAAAATATCTACAAATAAGCTAGAGGATATATATAGTATTGCACAGAACCTCAATGTTCTAACAGCTACACTTACTTATTTACATGTATGGGATTAAAAACACTGCTTATTAGAACAAAAAAGTCTTCAAGGGAGATATTGATCCTTGTGAGTCTCTTCCAACTTGAGATATTCTACGTATGTAACACAAGCAAATTCACTCTTTCATCACACTTCTTCTATTGTTTCAAAATAACATAATAATAAAAATAAAATTAAATTTACTAAGACACTTCCACTCCAGACTTTTCCCGCCAGAACTTTTCCCCAGTTTGCCTACCCCAGGTTACCATCTGCCGTGCTGGACTCCTTCCCTCTGTCTCTGAATACCAGTCAAAGCTTGCCCTGCAGGCCTATTATTCAGCACTGGGAATTTTAGGGGGTTGAAAATGTTTATCAGCTTATGCTCAGCGCAATGTAGTTTTTTCTTCACAGACACTCACCAAAACAAGAACAGAATGAAAGTGCACGGAGAAATGTGATAGGAAATCGACTCAAGTATATTAATAATATGTGTGTGTGCACGCATGCACTGGGGAAGGGAGAAAGGGGAATAAAGATATTATCACTTGCCAGCAACTTCTGATGTTCAAACTTTATCAGTGTAGCACTAAAGGAAACACACAACCAGCACAACCCATAAGCTTTACTATTTCTAAGAGTCTGATATTCAGATAGTTAAAATTACCTCAGTCAACTTAAAACTGTATCGTCAGAAACTTAAATATTTTCCAGGCACAAGCATAAAGAGAGAATGAGGTGTTACCCTTTTTATGGATCCTTAGTGTTTCAGGAACCATCTGCACTGGACAAATATTTTTTAAAAGTCTATTGGATACATAGTGGTTCATGTTTCTTCAAGACTAAACAAGACAACTTTAACACAAAGATTTTTAGGTGGTATGAATTACTGAAAACTATTTCACCTTTCATAAAAAGGGTAATAAAACAATATCCAAAAAGAGACACCATAAAGTCATTTTTTCCAACACCAGATCACAAAATCACAGCATGGATGAGGCTGGAAGGGACCTCTGGAGATCATATGGTCCAATCCCCTGGTCAGGGACCACCTAGAGCCAGTTGTCCAAGATCACATTCTGATGGGTTTTTTAATATCTCCATGGAGAGAGACTCCACAACCTCTCTGGGCAACCTGTGCTAGTGCTTGGTCACCTTCACAGTAAAAAAGTGTTCAGAGGGAACCTCCTGTGTTTCTGTTTGTGCCTATTGCCTCTGGTCCTGTCCATATGCTCCACTGAAAAGAGCTGGACATAGCAACTCTTAACACCACTTTGTTTCACTCCTTCAATACTTCTTAAATCTTGTTTTCTTTTCTTCTCATTTCAAAATGCCAGGAGTTCATAGTAACATGTACACTTGTTAGTGTAAGCAACTGTCATTCATTTTCTCTTGTCCAACCAACATACTATAGCTCAAGTCTTCCCTCTGTGCTCTCACGTATCATTTCACCTGGAATTGCTTTCAGTTCATTTCTCTCTCTTCCATGATAAAAATGAAGCTTCTTGGTCTCACGTTTAAGGTCCTCCCACCATGTTCTTCAGAGTACCACCTACTTGTTCTTTCACAAATGTGAGCTATACTTATATTTTCTGTCTGCTTGCCACATAAATACTTACAGACAATATACAACTTACAACATACTAAATATCATTATCTTTCTTGCAGAATTCTAACCTCTTCTAAACATGGGAGGAAAGGATAAAAGCACAAAAAGCTGTGCAAGTTATACAAGACACAATCACTTTTCCACCCCCAGACCCCCATTCCCTGCCTGTCACATCAGCCTGTTTACTGAGTTCATTTATCCTGCATCATGGAGTTTTGAACAGCACAATCAATATTTCTGCTGTCGCTGTGAAGTTCCAGCATCTTTACGATGCTGGATAAATTTGAAAAAGAAAAGTTTAATAAAAAAACCCAAAAGCAGTACAAGACAAAAGCTGTTTCCAGGGAGGGGAGATGAAAGCAATGGGGCTGAAGGGAGAAAAAGGGAAAGGCAAATGGAGTTTTACTAGCAATCATAGCCTCAGGCAGGCAGGAAGGACTAAAAGACATGATGTAACTGGAAGTGAGAACATCAGATAGCCAGGGCAGCCAGCACTAGCAGAAGACAGACTGAAGTGGGCCAAGAATGAAGGCACAGGTGTGTGTGAGATCAGTAAAGCAGGGTGGAACATCTATGCAACAACTTTGTGAACACATGAAAAGGGTTTTAATGTGCCTGCAGAGGAACAAGAATCTATGAGAACGGCAAAAGGGCAATAAGGCAATCCCTTGGAAAGGGAGAATATGTTCTGATCACTCTAAGCTTTTTAACTTCCCATGTCCAGCCAGTGTCCTCAGGAGAGTGCAGTTGCTACAGCCAGCCTAAAAGCAACAGTGCTGCAGACGTCCAACTGAGCCCCTACCCACCTCTGTGCTGTCTGCTGGCACCAGTTACCAGACGGTATGTGGATCTGCACGTGTCATACCACAGTTCAGTCCTCGGACTTTGGAATGGCATATACCCACACAGGCTTCAGAAATAAACAAAATTAATACACCAAGACAGATGGGAACACCCTCATTTGTGCTTCCCCTCACCTCCTGTCCCAAGCAGTAGTTGCTCCAAGACAGACCATGCATGCAGAATACTTTGGGGAAAAGCAGATGCTGCTGATGTCGAGTGATGACTTCACCCTCCCATGAGTCCTTTGATAGGAGCTCTCCCTGGCAGAAACTACTGAATCTTTAAATAAGAGGGCATTACCCTCAAGGAAGGGACTAGGCTGATCGTGAACTTTTTTATTATAGGCATTTTTGGTTTTCTTGTTTCCTAATTTTGGTGTTCTGGATAACCATCTTCTAAAGAATGGAAAAGCAGGTGTTGTAGGTTGTATTTTAAGCCCAATGGAAAACCTACTCAATCTTATCCATATACTGGCTATTTTTTTTTAAACAAGGATTGAGGGTCAAGGGGACAACAGATCTCAACACAGCACTCAGCTTTTTTCATACCATTTCTCAGGGCTTTTGCCATTTTGCTTCATATTTTTTTTTCTCCACAGCCTTTTTGAGTGTCTCTTTTGAATACAAGACAGTTGGCAGGGTAGACTGTCTCCATGAGTAGGATTTGATCCACCATCTCAATCTGCCAGGTTGCGTCTCCCACACAGTTGTTTGTTATGGGGTGTGAAACTGGCAGAGGAAACACAGCATGCAGAAACTCTAGTGAGCCAAGTGCCATCACAGGAGAGTGCAGGAAGAGGAGATCCAAAGGGGAAGTCTTTCAGCCTACAGTGAGCAGTGCAGGTTAACCAGTTACATGCTACCTTGGAGAAGTTACATTTTTCTTTAATATTATACCTCTTAGGTTGTGACTGCTTGTCCTCCTGGCTTGTATCAGGAATAGTGTGGCCAGCAGGACTGGACAGTGATCATCCCCCTGTGCTTGGCATTGGTGAGGCTGCACCTTGGGTGCTGTGTTCAGTTTTGGGCCCTTCACTACTGGAACAACATTGAGGTGCTGGAGCATGTCCAGAGAAGGGCAATGAAGCTGGTGGGGGGTCTGGAGCACAAGCCTTATGAGGAGTGGCTGAGGGAGCTGGGATTGTTCAGGCTCAAGCAAAGGAGGCTGAGGGGAGACCTTATCGCTACCTGAAAGCAGGTTGTAGAGAAATGGGGTTCAAGTCTCTCCTCCCACATAACAAATGATAGAACAAGCTGCGCCAGGGAAAGTTTACACTGGATGTTAGGAAAAATTTCATCACCAAGAGGATTGTCAAGCACTGGAACAGGCTGCCCAGGGAAGTGGTTTAGTGACCATTCCTGGAGGCATTTAAAAGAGGTGTAGATGTAGTACTGAGGGACATGGTTTAGGGGTGGACGCAGCAGTACTAGGTTGATGGTTGGACTTGATGATCTTAATTGTCTTTTCCAACCTAAACAATTCTATGATTCTATGGCTGCAGACCAATTTATGAACTGTTATGTAGTTACTCACAACCATGGACGGCTGTGTTCCTGCCCCTTCCAGCAGTGATCAGACCCCTAGCCAACTTCTTTCACTTTGCTAAACCAGCTAAACAAGTCATTAGCATGCTGAAATGGATCAGCAGAAGACCCAGCATCAGGAAGAGGGAGACCACAGCAGCTAAAGCTAGCAGCTGGGCAAGTCTACAATGTTATTTCAACCTTAGTTCCCTTTCTTTGACAGCTAGTATGTATTTTATTCAATAATGACTATTTATACAGTCTCCAGTGATTTTCTTTTCCTGTTATATTCCTGACATAATGTTCCCCTTCAGTTGGTTTCAACCTATGATTGCTTTTGTGGCTCCTCCTTTCCACTATATTCTGCATTTCTCTTCTTAAGAGAGGTCAACCAAAACAATCATTCAGAGGAGAAAAAAAATCACCTTATCAAAGATGATGTTCTTTTTTTACATTTCACTATGAAGAAGTTAAAAGAAGCCAGTCTATTACCTTCCTCCATTCCTGTTTCATGCACCGAATAATATGAAGATTAATATTTCTTGGGATGTCAGCCTGGGAGATTGTTCTCTAGCTGACAAGTCCTTCTCAATCCCAATTCCCTATCAGTAGACAATGAGGATTTCCTGAATCCACACTGGTGTGAATAATGATAAAACCCATAAATATTAATATATAATATTAATGGTTTTGGTGCTTATATGCAGGAATAATGAGGGCTGCAAAAGCAGAAAGATATCCTACCCAAACAGAGAGACCTGTTGCAGCAAGCCACAAAACTTACTCCACACAAATAAAAAAATTGCCATCTCAGGACTCAGTATGTTATAAATAATAATAATTTAATCCAAAATAAAGTCAAGCCCGCAGTAATGGACAGAGACAAAAACTGACAAGCCATGTAGGGCGTGGTCCAGGCAAGGGCAAAGACTGAGATTCCTTAACCTCTCTGGACTCAGCTTCAATATCCAACCGCACTCAGGATTTTTTTCCTTCTATCTAATCAGAACTTCCTGTATTCCAACTTGTGACCCTGACCTCCTGTCCAATTACCACACACCTCCAAGAGTCTGCCTTTATCTATTCCACACCTTCCCATTAAGTAGCTTTAAACTGTAATAAGATCACCACACAGCTTCCTCTTCTCCAGGCTGAACAAGCCCAGCTCTCTCAGCCCCACCACAGAATTCCCAGGATCCAGTCCTCTGAGCAATTTGGTAGCTCTCCAGTGGACTGGCTCCAAAATGTTAATGTCTTCCTTGCACTGGAGAGCCCAAAACTGGACACAGCACTCCAGATACAGCCTGTGCCAAGTGTATTCAAATGAAGAGAAAGAACGGCAGCAGGATTTGAAAGAAAAAGTTTGGTAAATGATTTCTCAAACAAGTACTGTAGATATCAAGTATATAATTTCTTTTTTCCTTCTTCCCCCCCCCCCTTTTTTAAATTTTTTTTTTGTTTTTTAACTGACCTGGTTTTTCTTGGGATTGTATCATTGATGACACTCCATATCTTTCCTTAGCATAATCCTAAAATGGAGGTGAGAAACATATATCAAAGAAGCATACACAAAAAGATGATCGAAATCATCATAGAGTTAACTGAAGTAATACAAAACAATTAGCTATAATACTGAAGTCAAGAAATTGTGTTCTAGACTCTTAGAGATACACAAATGAGAGAAGATATTTGTGCCCTATAAGGAAAAAAAAATTCCAACAACACACATTAGGATCAGTAGTTGCTACATAGTAGTTAGTGTGAATACCTTTATAAAGAGCCTCCTCCTGAAAAAAAAATTGAGTCCTACCTAAAGAGATACATTGCTAATTATTTCATTCCTGTATTCAGGCAGAGAAATCCAGCAGATCATTTGACTTATTACAAACACAATCTGTTAGGTAGGACACGGGGGGGATACGGCCTTTTCATCGAAAAGATCACAATCCTGGTTTCCCAATTAAGCCAACTCATTTCCAAATTAAAAAAGCATTTATTTATTTTATTCTGTTCAATATACGAAGCTCAGTTAATTCTAAACACTTTATTTGGCAAGGGGTGTGTTTGTTTCTCTGCTTTTGATGAATCATGGCCTATGGATAATTTTACAGAAACTACCTATACTCAGAATCCCTTACTGCTGATGCATTTTTGGCCTTTCAACAGCAAACAAAATCAATTTATAACAAAATGAATTGCTGGTCATTATTAACACCTATTTAGTTTTGTTTGTTTCTTGAAGCAACACTGGCCTACAGTTTTTCAGCACTGATCCATGACCTTCAAGTACAAGACAGAAACAGCTACCAGGCCAGCAGGAGCCACTGATGCCCCTGCAGAAGTGGCCTGCTGTGGGGCAGCTGCCCAGATGTTGCTGGAGGGGACTGCAATGGGGAAAGGGGACAGGGACAGGCCTGTGCCGTTCCTCATCGCTCAGGCAGGGCCTCCTCGACCCGAAAACGAGGAGACAGCACACAGCAGCAGGGCTCCACAGATGCTGTGTAACCATAGAGGGGCTGAGCTTTTCCTTCAGTGAATCACGGACTGTCCAGGCATGGTGAAGGGGGGAGGTGGACAGGCAGGGCAACAAAATCATAGAATGGTTAGAGTTGGAAGGGACCTTAAAGATCATCAAGTTCCAACCTCTCTGCCATGGGCAGGGACACCTCCCACCAGACCAGGTTGCTCAAAGCCCCATCCAGCCTGGCCTTGAACACCTCCACGGATGGGGCATCCACATATTTGCCTTCAGGCCCGGCCAACCTCCCTCCCCTTCAGGCCCGGCCTCCCCACCCTGCAGGGCCCGCTGCCGCCTTCCCCCTCAGCGCCGGCCCCTCGGGCGGCTCCAACCCCGCGCTAGGCCGGACCCTGTCCCCTCAAGGCACGGGGAACCTCGACGCCACGCCCGCCCCCTCCCTCCGTCCGTCCCTTCCTTCCTGCGGAGACCCACATCAGCCGCCGACGACTCCTCGCTCTCCGGGCGGCGGTCCTGGCCCTGCCCGCGGCCGGCGGCGCTCGGCATCTTGCTACGGCCCCTCACCACCCGGCACCGCACGGCACGTCCACGCCGCTTCCGCCCGCCTGCCTCTCGCGAGAGCGCGGCGACGCCCGGGGTATCGCGAGAGTTGGGCTGCCACCTCAGCGCGGTTTCCCCCCCCTACCCTCTCCCCCCACCGCCACCGTTGCACCGCCTGAGGGAGGTGCCGCTTCCCGCCCTGCTGCGGGGGGGGGCCTGACGTTTGCCATCCTCCCCTCGCCTCGCCTCGCCTCGCCTCAGGGGGCGAGCAGCGGCCGAAAAAAAGCGGTCTTTTTCACCAGCGGCCTGGCGAGGCTCTGCGCCTTCAGCCCTGCCCTGCCGCGGAGGGGAAAGCTCCATCCCGCTCCTCAGTCTGGCACGTTACGGCCTGAGGTAACGTGTTGGACTGCGAGGTGGCTATAACTGGCACGCTGGGCTTGGTAGCCAGACCAAAGTACACTTTCGTTCTGTCTCATCAGCAAACTTGGGTTGCCAATGCTTATCCTTACAGGGCAGTGTTTGTCCCCCTGTACTGGGCACTACAGGAAAGACATTGAGGTGCTGGAGCAGGTCCAGAAAAGGGCAACGAAGCTGGTGAGGGGTCTGGAGCACAAGTCTTATGAGGAGAAGCTGAGGGAGCTGGGGTTGTTCAGTC